>JBBJLS010000041.1:4476001-4491747 GCA_037577275.1 Bryconaethiops microstoma
GGGAAGGATTCCTGTATGTGTAGATATTTTTTTAAATAAAAAGCCCTGCCTACTTGCCTGCCTGTGCAAAATGCCGTTCATCTGTGGGGGGATGGTAGAAGGCTTATAATTCAACAAACTCTACTCCTATTGGTCAGAGAGAAAATTCGAACTAGTAACGTTGCTTGCTATTGGCTGCCGTCTCTTCTCGGTATGCCTTGAGCATTCTGGATTTTTTATTGTTCCTCTGTGTTTGGAGGCGAAATTGCTTTAGCTCCCGTGTCTACGTACGAAAAACAACAAAACCGTTACAATGGTATGCTTTTTGTGTTCTATTTCTATAAATATACACGTTTAACTGCATGTACACGGGTTTTTGTTCTTTGGGTTGCCAAATATTTACAGAAAATTTCGGCTAGCTAGCATGCGAACATTAGCTTTGTATTTTTTCGAGCTGCGAGAAAAATGCACGGTTTAAAAAAGTCTTAAACGTTTTTCAAAAATGTGTGGCCTTTTATGATATTTGATGCTCATCTGTAACCGTAGGCCAGTTTTAAGTCTAAATTGTAAAGTGCGTTAAGACGAAGTTAAAAGCTAACGTGGCTCTAGCTAGATGTTTAGCCACAAAGGGGATGTTATTTTGGCATGCAGAGATCATATAAAGTTTGTTTTTTCATTAAAAATTATCGAGGCCGCTTTATGCAACAAGCTGTGTTTCATTCAAAATAAACTCAGTTTGGTATATTTTCTCAGGTATTTTACGCATGTTTTCCCCTTTTTTGACGTGTGTGTTCAGGAGTTTATCAGCAGCCTCCTAATTACGTCTTCCATTCATTGGAAGCCAGGAGGCCGTGGAGAGGTTTTAATCGGCTTTTAGTACTTTTTTAAAAAATGTCCAAATGTATGTTTTTACTGCTTTTTCAGTTCGTAAGTTAACCAAAAAGTAAGAAGTAATAAATAATCGATGAGTACTTGGCGGGAAACAGTGCAGTGTCAATGATAAACAGGTCTTTTTTTAACATATTAAAGTCCTTTTTTACGGAAATCTGAAAGTTTGCTCTGAATTTTATTTATATAGTAGAAATTGTCTTTCTGTTTCATACTGGTTTTAAAATCAGGTTTCAGAGATATAATTCCATCGGTCAGTTTATCTTATGACACTGAATTTTAACAAACCAAAAAAATCAAGTTTTTTTTTAGCTAAAGTATAAAAATGTAGTGTATAAAAAGTAAATAAGTGCAATCATATAATACAAGATTTAACTTAAAAATAACTGCTTTGGGATGTGAATGGGTTGAAAGATATATATATATATGGAGAGATAGATAGTAGTCTGAGTTTTCCCTATGTATTGTTTTCTTTTCATCCTTGTTTTAAAAAATACGGTTTTAGTGCTAGAATTATGAGGCTATTTTTAACAAACCAATATATTGCGTCAGACCAATAGGGTGTTTTTAATTGCAGTTTTAATTACAGTTTAATTGTGGAATGTAAAGTTCAGCTATTCTGCTTTTTTTCCCCCCTAATGACATAATAGAGATCCTTGCATTTATTTTATGTTACACTGATTATGTAAATCTGAAAAACATGCAACAAGTGTTTGGTATTACCTGTCTAATGTAAATGTACAAGTAGTTGTACAGTTTAGCTATACAGAGACAGGTACATTGTGCACAAATACATTAATTATGCATTACGTGTCTGATCCCTTATCCAAATTCTGAACAGTTTATGAAGGATTATAGCGTTACATGGATTTATGGTTTGTTTAAATTAATTGTCCATTGTTCATTTGACGTTCTGTGTTCTAGGCCGGTGGCAAGGCAGGAAAAGACAGTGGCAA
The DNA here is from genome assembly GCA_037577275.1 of Bryconaethiops microstoma. Classification (NCBI taxonomy): domain Eukaryota; kingdom Metazoa; phylum Chordata; class Actinopteri; order Characiformes; family Alestidae; genus Bryconaethiops; species Bryconaethiops microstoma. The sequence goes on from JBBJLS010000041.1 coordinate 4,477,825, forward strand.
AGCCAAGGCAAAAGCAGTGTCTCGCTCACAGAGGGCTGGACTTCAGGTAAGACTTTATACTCCTTTTTAAGTGATATGATAGTGAAGTGTAAGACAACTGTACTTCTTGATCATGCACTATTTGGCCACGTCGTCACAAAAAAAAATTTGAATCACAGGTTTGTCAAGGTCATAGTTTGATGGTATTGACAATATATTACATATGTTGAAGTGTAACATATATTGAGGACACAATGTGTACCTGTTTACTTTCATGGTGTGTGTGTGTACATGTGTATATATATATATATGTGTGTGTGTGTGTGTGTATGTATGTATATATGTGTAATATGCGTGTATATACATGGTTGTGTGTATATGTACATACACACACTATGTACATATACATACATATATGTAATATCTATTTATTAATTAAATCGTACACATACATATATTGTTGTAGTGTACATTTTATATTACTGTCCACTTTACTTCCGTAATAATGCCTATTTTCCCATCTGTGGAACTAATAAAGTGTTCTCTTATCTTAGTAACGTAAATCTCTAGTAGATGTGAAAGTTGAGTCATTGACTTTTGCATAAAAGTAAATAGTTTGTCACTTTCTGCCTGTTTGTAGTTCCCTGTGGGTCGTATCCATAGGCACTTGAAGACCCGTACTACCAGCCATGGGCGTGTGGGGGCGACAGCGGCGGTCTACAGTGCTGCCATCCTTGAATATCTGACAGCTGAGGTAAATGCTGCTACTCAAAATGAGTGATTTTTCAGTCTGTCAAGCGGAGGAATTATTGTTTAGTGTAATTTAGTGCTAATTGTCTAAGATCTGAATGCTTTCCGTAGCTGACTGTCAGTTGTTATCTCTCTCTAGGTGCTGGAGTTGGCAGGAAATGCCTCCAAAGATCTTAAGGTGAAGCGTATCACTCCTCGCCATCTACAGTTGGCCATCCGTGGAGACGAAGAGTTGGATTCCCTCATCAAGGCTACCATCGCTGGTGGTGGTGAGTTGGGAAGCTTTCAATGCTTAAATAGCATTATGGATTACAGTAACCACCTGCTTAATCGCGGTTCACCAGTCACGGCTTCAGTCTCTGACAGATTTTATTTTGAGAACAGAGCTAATAATTGTTAGTGGAAACTCCCACAACTATGCGGAAACTGCAAATATCCTTCTTTTTTATTTATTTATTTGCTTTTGTGATGTCCAGGCCTTATCTGTCACGCCCCTCGTCCTGGCGCTGGTTGTTTTTTTTGGGCGTGGCGGTTACCAAGGCAATCAGACACCTGAACGAAATGAACCTCCGCTGCCCAGCTCCGCCCCAAACATAAACAACCAGCACGAGGACGAGGGGGCGTGGCGGACGAGGCCTGGACGTCACAGTCAGCTGTACTCAGAGGCGGAAGATTTGAACGTAGCCAATCCGAGAACATTATTTATTTCTCCTTGCTGCTGATTGGCTGCTGCCCTGTGACGCTGCAGTCCAGAATTTCCCCCGTGGACCGTCTCGTGTGTTCCCATGTTTTTCGTTTTGTTCTTCGTAAAGCCCTGTATTTTTATTACTGTAAATAAAAATAAATTATTACTGTATTTATTCATTTTTAGGCATTTTATTTACCACATCACATATTAGTCTTCAAATCAATAGGTAAATGTATTTTACTTTGGAAGTAAATGTGATAATGTAGCCAAAAGCTAATTGCTAATGTCAAAAACAACAATTAGTGAGATTATTAAGAAGAAAGTAATCACACAGTGTGCTTATCAATAGCAAATACTTGTAGAACATAAATGGTTAGTTTTTAAGGATTCACCAGATATGGGTAAAGACAAACGATTAATTTCAATCATCACAGTGTCTTTAGGTATCTCAATTTAATATGTGACACTGTATATATTACACGCTGTCAAAAGGGAACATTAATGAAATTACCGTCAGTAATTACAACTTATAACTTGCAATTTCAATTTTGTTTGCACATGCACTAAGAACACATAATTACTAAGGAAGTGGTATTTCCACATTTGTTTCAGAACCAAATCATTCGCTGGCCCAGACTGAAATGCCACAATAACAGTCCCTGGGCAAGGCTCCTAACGGTACATTTCACTCATCACTGTATACTGCTCAGAAAGTATGTTTTGCATGTAATAACTGACAAGTTAAGGTAAATAATTAAGATGTTTTATGCAAATGGTATGTGTACTTAATACTGTAATTAATTTCAAGATAAATGAATTAGATTAATTATGCTTCAGGAACAGTGTGTTATGGAATACCAAGCTTATAAAGTCATTATAAACCACCAAGAGCAGTCACCTGCGATGGCTTTCTCTCTAATGATGTCTCGCGAGGGTCTCATGGGTTCTGCTTAATAGCTTGCAACCTCTACAATTAGACCTTAGGCTAGGAGATGCAATGATCATCCATACATAAACACACTGTATAACTCCCCTCCCTTATGTAAGCAAGATATATTAAAACATTTTATCCTCATTAAAATAGTCACCACAATCTCATAGAGACTCTGTAATGCTTCACTTAACCATACACATACTAGATAATAAGTACAGAAATTTAGAGAATAAGTCCAGAATAAAGATTTCCATCCCTAGCCCTTGTCAAGCCAAATCAGGTGTGACAGCGACTGTGTGCTGCATAAAGAATTAAATAGTGGCCACTTTGCTCAAATGATACATTTCCCTCTCAATACTGGCAAAGCAAAAATACTACTCTTGCCTTTATAGACTCTATACACCAATCAGTCACAACATTGAAACCAACTGACACCTGAAGTGAATAATTGATTATCTCACTACAGTGACACCTGCGATGTACTAGACAGCAAGTTCTTGAAGTTCATGTGTTGGGAGCAGGAAAAATAGGCAATGGTAAGGATCCAAGCAGCTTTGGCAAGGGCCATATCGTGCCAGCAAGATGACTGAAGTTACCACAATACTGACAGCTGTATCTTTATGTGGCTAAAATATTCCACACCCTGTGTCCATACTATTGAGGATGTCGTGGAGAATTGGAGTGAGGTTAAATGGGCCTCAAACCACTGATTCAAACCATTGATCCATCTTCCAAACATAAAGTCCAATCACCTTACTTTCCCTGTTTCAACCAATAATTAAGAGATCAGTTATCGCTAATTAATATTCAGTCGTATCTGGCCACACCTGGCCACCAATATCTAAGAAACAGATACGCCTCTGTTTATAAAAAATAAAAATAAAAAAAAAGATGTTCTTGAGCCTTTGTGAGCAACATATCCAGTTTAGTCCAGTTTGGACAGATACACTTATTTTAAGGTTCGTTTCGACACATTTGATGCGCAACAACTTTACTTTCAAGGACGCGAGTATAGGAAGATGCTCAGGTGTCTTTTACTAAGGGGCTGCTGGGGGTTTTCCAGCTGCTGAATTCTCAGGCTGAGGGAGACAGTTTAATGGGTTCAAACTCTAACTGTATGGGATATTCAGTCGTTGACCACATATTTCTACCATGTTAATCAACATCAATCTATAAATGCCCCTTCACGGTTAGATGAAAAAAAAAAAAAAAAAAAACAGCAAGGGAAGGCACAAAACACTGTAGAGAGGCAAGTTTGTGCACAAACATTTATCATAGACTATTCTTATTCTTACCTCAGACTAATACAAGGTTACTTAAAGCATTCACTGCTATTTTATGGTAAAAACACCTTGTGAAAGTTGTAAGAAAAGAAAGAAAGGCATTTGGAGGGTGACTGGGAGTCCCTGAGATACAAAGCGTGCCTCGTTTTACAATGAGAATACATGTAAAAAATGAAAATATTCTTCCTCTGGTAAACAGGTATAAAAGGTAGCTTTTATATGTAATTCTTTTTATGATTAATATTTAGAATAGGCCAAAAACATTTTACTTCTGATAAAGTAACACATTTCATAAGAATAAAGTCATCTTTAAAAAAAGAAAGACAAAGTGCTTGTGCAATGGGTCACCAATGTTTCCTGAAAATCAAAATAATTACAAAATAAATTCATTCTAATGGAGAGACTGATGGATGAAAGACAGGATAGCAAAGGAGACACATGAGTGCCATCAGTATGAACTGGAGATAGGTGCTGTGGGTCACCAGCTATATCCTTCTAGCCATTTAATGACCATAGCTTCAACATTCAAGGAGTTACAAAACCCTGGTTCAACTATGGGACACAGGGAGGAATGACAGGATGGTAGGTAGGTGGCAGATGAGTGCTGTCTGAACTGAACTCACGCACTTTAGGTTGAATTTTCTACAGTTTGGTAGCTGCAGAAGTTATAATATATGAATAGTTATAATATATGAATCTTAATAGTTGAAGGCTCACTAAAATGACACAGCTATTAGGAACCTCTTAGCTTCAGTGAGAAGCAGGATTGAAAGTTTAAACCCCATAAAGAGGTCATAAAGTGAGTTGTGCATACAGGAGAGAGAGACGGAGAGGTGAATATGAGGATAAAGAAACAAAGCAAGTTATTTTTGGCATGTTCTCTGCTCTAGATTAAAACTTGAAAGAGGCACATAAGAAAAGCTTAAAAATGATCCTTTTCACCCTTTAGACCAAGCCATAATTGGAGGCAAGTATGCACATAGCTTATTCCCTGTTCATTTTAATGGCCATTATCTCAGCACAAAAGACAGACGCAATGTTTAAACTGACCAGTGATCTGAACAGTGTTCCCTCGGCTCTCGTGATGCAAGAAAAAGACATTTTTCATTTGCACAGTTCTGCATAAACTATATAATTCACTCATTCGGAACTGGTTTATGTCTATTAGAACCAAAGAATATCAGTGCAGAGGTTGCAAATCTGTAAACACTATCACATTTTAAGCTTTGCGCCTAATTTCCCAATAAACGTAACACACTGCATGTACATTATCAAATTACAGAGCTCCCCAGACGCACACAACCAGACTAAAAAACCAGTAGCTACTCTAAACCTTGTCAAAAAACCCTAAAAAAAACCCCCAAAAAGTCAGTAACTACAGAGCAATGTGAATGTCTTTCAGTACAATATTGTACAAAACTGTTTACTGTTTTAATTATTCATTCTATCTCTTTAAATACTGGTCTATTCTGGTTATTATATACTGACTTGCTGCTATTTTTGATACCTTTACTGTTGGTTCTAGTTATTGATCTATTTATTCATCACATTCATGCTAGTTCGTAGTCATTAATTTATTTATAGTATCTCCTTAAATACTGGTCTATTCTGGTACAGACGATACATTCTCCACTTGATATCACACTTTATCTTCTTAAATACTGGTCTATTCTAGTACAGAGGATACATTCTCCATTTGATATCACACTTTATTTGTTTTACATATGTAGTTACAAGAGATAAGCATCTACAGAGTTGCAAATCTTATGTCTTTGCACAGTACATTCCTGTGTACTGCAATGACAATAAAGATATTCTATTCTATACCGAAACTTCAAACTGAACCTTTTTTAACTTGTTAGTTTACCTTGTTCATGCGGAGCACTGAGCACGTCTTATACCGTCTAAAATTTTTCTTTTTCCTAATCTTTCATTAAATTGTGTTGACTCTAAAGCATTTGAATTTGTCACTATGCATCAGCCTACCTGGTTCAGAGACCCTGCCCGATACTGTATTTCACACAAAAGAAAAATGCGTTATAATTTCTGATTCATGCTGGCTTTAACATCCAACAGCTGCCATGTGTGTTCACGGATCTGCAGGTGCCATTTAAGATTCAAGGCTATTTTTGAAGCTGCTCAGGAGAAGCAGATCAAAACAGTCAGGAAATACACATTTCCAGTGCTTCCTTCCTTGCAATATCCTTGGCCCCACACACCCACCAATCAAATCTCTGCATTAACGTAAATCTCCTCCAAGAGGGCTCACTAAAGAGAGAAAGAAATCCTACAATCAGTGATACACACAATACAGGTAAATGTCAACTCTAGTCTTGCCACTGTCAGGACATTTTAGATGACAATTATATGCAATATAAACAGTTATGTAATAATACAAACAGTAATAAAAATTTTAAATAGATTTTTTAAAATCCACTGTACAAAGCCATTACAGTGCAAGCCTAAAGTGGCCAAGTTAACTATTTTGCTTCTTAGCTTTAGAGCTGGACTGAATTATGTGAATATTCAAGTATCCATTTGTTTTGTTGGCATTTTTTTACAAATATTCAGAGGGTTCATCTTTCACCCTTCAGACCCCGACACTCTTCCTACACCTTTATTACTGTTTAATAAAATATATGAAACCGAAAGAAAATGGTGTTTCCTGGAAGGACATGTTAGAAAAATAAATGCATTGTTTAATTCCAAAATAAATAATAATGTAATATTCCACACGCTAGAATATATTAATAGGCCATTTTCAAATGCAATTTTCTGTTCTCAAACAGTACTCAGGTAACAAAGACTAAGACAGCCGACTACAGCATTACATCATTTTCTCTGTCCATATTTTAAAAAAAGAGGAATTATAGATATAGGAATAGATATAGGAATTATGTAAAACTATTTAAAAATGGAATTGTTTGTTATAAAACAAACTACAAAACAGGCAAACACTACAATTCTGGTTAAATATGAAGCATAAACACGCGTATTTTTGAGAATAATTATTCTTACACCCTTAAAAAAAAAAACAACAACAGTGTTTGAAGCCTAAAACATACTATTTGGGCCAGTCCTAGTGAACTCCCAGCTGATGATAAACACAGCTCAGGCCCAGATAAACATACAGCCCTATGGAAATTATTACAATAAAAAATGTGTAAGATAACAGTGGTCAGTTTAGCTCATTACTATTAGCTCTAAAATGTGAAAAAGTAATAGTTGAGACAGACCTAGTCACTACAAATTATAAATTTTCATTCATTATAAATGCTTTTCATTCACATTTTACTTCATTTAGTACTTATTTAGTATCTCAGGGAAATCCTCCCATAAGATCATTCCCTGTTTGGAATAAGGAGTAACTAAAGTCTTGTGTAAAGAGTAACTAAAGTCAGCAGCAATGTGGCTGGCTGCTTTAAATCAGAGAATGGATTGCAGCAATTTTCCCCAACTCCAGGCCAGGAGGCCTATCTGCATTGCACAGTTTTGCACTTACGTCTTATTATTAGATAATAATCAAGTCCTTCTCGAGTGGAACTGTGTTTGTCAGAGAAAAGAAATCACAAAACTGTGCAGTGCAGATGGACTATAGAGTTATAAAAGGCAGAACTGTAGTCTTGGAAAACTAAATAAAACCTACAAACACTGTATAAATGCCTGTACAAATCACTGGCAAATTGAAAACAGAAAAGCATAATTGATTCACTAGACATGCTGGTTTATTAGAGACACGGCAACTCCAGCTATGTGGGCAGTGTTTGATGAATCCGTCTCTGTGCTGCACTAAATGCTTTTAAACAGACACAACAGTGTTCTCCTAATAATGAAATATGCAGTAGTTTCTAAAGTACTGAGGATATCATTATATGCTCCGCATACTGAAACATATTGTAATTTTTTGATACAATATTAAATATCATCATATTGCCAGGCCTTAATTGCTCATGCAACAGCTCGACACTTGTCATGTCCAAGTGAGTTAAGGGTGTGGCCATTATCAGTATTATTAAACATCCATTTCACCCAAAATACACCCAAAAGTATCCAGTGACTTCAACTGCTTTAAGGTGCACCGACACAGTTCATCGCTGCATCTGCAAATACAAGTTAAAACTCCATGCAAAGAAGAAACCATACATGAACATGATCCAGAAACACCGCCGCCACCTTCTTTGGGCCTGAGCTCATTTAAGATGGACTGAGGCAAAGTGGAGTGATGTGGACTGATGAAGCGAAATTTAAAATTCTTTTTGGGAATAATGGATGCGGCATGATCCGCACCAAAGAGGAGGGGGACCATCTGGCTTGTTATTAGGGCACAATTCAAAAGCCTGCATCCCTATTAGTATGGGGGTGCATTAGTAGCCTACACATGTGGGAACGCATAAATTATTGCTAAATGACATCTACAGTTTTTGAGCAACATATGCTGCAATCCAGACCACGTCTTTTACAAAGAAGGCCTTGCTCATGTTAGCAAGAAAATGTCAGACCTCATTTTGTGTGTATTATGACAGCATGGCTTTGTAGTAAAAAAAAAAAAATTTAGGGAGCTAAACTTGCCTGTCGGCAGTCCAGACCTGTCACCCAAATTTCTGGTGCATCATAAAAATAATATGACAAAGGAGACTTTAAACTGTTGAGCATTTGAAATCCACAACTGGGCAAGAACAGGATAACTTTTCACATTCAAAACTCCAGCAGATCTTTAAAAACTCCCAAATCTTTATAGTGTTGTTAAATGAAGAGGTGATGCAACACACTGGTAAACGTGCTTTGTCCCGTGTTGCTGCCATAAACTTTAAAATGAGCAAATACAAATTCTTAGTTTGAAAATTTCATACTTTTATACAGTTTACTTGATTTGCAAATAACCACATGTTTTATGTACATTTTTCAAAGAATCCCAACTTTTTTGAAAACAGGGTTTTATAATTTCCATATAAAAAGCACTATCTATATTCTGAGATGTCTCTATTAGTTGGAGGGGTATGTAGCCTTGTGAAGTGCAGCAGAAGAACTGCGCTCTCTGGAGTAGGGAGGAGTCAGAGGGATGTTTGTGATCTGGAACTACTCACCCAATTTCCGGTATCTGGCCTCTCTTGAGGCTAAATGCCATCAAATCTGCACAGTAATGTTACAACTTATAGTGTGAATCCTTTCCAGATGTGCAGAGGCTGTTAGGGCAGTAAACTTCCTATTAATAGTTGAAAGAATAGATGAGCAAGTATCATTCAGGGCAGATGTAATTATGACTGCAGGTGCAGTTCAAAATGTGATCGCAAAATGCACTGACTTTAACATTCAATTTAGCAAGACTACAGCTAATGTCTGAACTGCAACCTTATGAGGAGCGGGGTTTAAAAGGCACAGTGAAATTATAGGGTGATCAACAAGCTCGGGGGAAAAAGGTTTACTGTGAAATTCAGTGATGAATTCAGTGATGTAATCCTGGGGCAGCTGGTGGCCTGGTGGTTAGAGAGTTGCTCCTGCGATCAGAAGGTTGTGGGTTCGAATCCCATGACTGCTGGTAAGACAACTGAGGTACCCTTGAGCAAGGTACCCTCCACACACTCTGCTCCCCAGCCCCCGTGTTCCTGGCTGCCTGCTGCTTCACTTGGGTTAAATGCAGAGAAATAATTTCACACTGTTCACATTGTGTGCTGTGGTGTGCTCATGTATGACAAACGGACACTTTACACTTACAATTTACTTCATGGCTACTTCAACTAAAAAAACACCTACAACCTGTGAATCCAAAGACAAAACTTTCGGGACAGTCTTTGCATAAACCCTAAGGTCTGCTGTAGACTAAGTATTTGATTAGTATGAGCATGTATCACTGATACCTACCCCAAACATACTAACAGCAGGGGGTGTGCATGGAAAGCAAGACTACAAATAATTTCAGACAGGACCAGAAAAAGGTGAGGAGGGAGAGACAGAGGGGTTTTTCTCACTCGGCACACATAAAAATAGGAGGGAGAAACCCGTAGCGTTTGATGGTCTTTTCACTCTTACTCTCAGAGGCATGCTCACTGGAGAAACACCTCTTCAGCACTACTTGTCTCTCTCTAAACCTCAGTCAGTGTGTCCTGCAAGAGTTCTACAACAACTCTGGCTCAAGTGAAAAAATATTTTCTTCCTCTCTTCTTGATTCGGTTCAATAGATGATTTTGGGGTTTGATACACTCACAATATATTCAACAAAGTAAAAATAAAAAACAATTCAATATTCTCACAACACTTAGAATGAAACTTGAAAGAAGAAACATAACGACTGTAAACAGTTCAAGCGCAAAATTAATAATGTGACTAGAGATGAAAGACGGAGGGAGGGCGATGCAAGACATGAATGTGCTGGATTGGGTTCCAACACAGAAACAGATATGAATGCTCTCCTATCCTTCAGTCGCCCGCATAAGAGTGTTATGAAGGTGTTCCCCTGCCAAAACCAGTTGAAATGTAGTCAAAATCTTTATAAACGAGTCAATAAAATATTTTAATTGTAATGTATCCGACAGCCTACTGGTTCTTCCAAAAATATAAAGTTCTTATAGCAAAAAATCATTATAGCCAAAATGTATAAGATACATGTCCCTATTTGTTTCTAGAAATATTTAATTTACTGTTCCAATACTTTATTTAAGAGTTTAAATCCACCATAACTCCCCCCTTGCTTCTCCTTTCACTTCTCCATCCATCTTTCTTTCTTACTCATGATCTCGACATTATTACATATTCTATCACTTCCATCAACTTTCCCGAGGTAGATGAGAGAGAGAGCTGAGAGAGCGACAAGCGATGAGACAGAGGAGCGGAAGATAGATAAATCGAAAGGTCAACGGGAGGGAGAGAAATGAGAAATGTTGAGAAATGACAGATCAGAGCAAGCCATACCACCTGTGTTCTCACTCACTGAAACACTGCCAAACCTTGAAAAAACTCCCAGATCCATTTACATAGCCTGGACAATCCACACCACACCATGTGCACATCTGACATTGTCGTGGAGAACAGGAGCGAGAGTCTGAGTCAGAAACTTTTTCTAAGTCAAGAAAAATAGGTTAAATAGGCCTCAGAACCCAACACCCACTTTTTTCATTTAACCCACTGATAGACCTTCCACCCATAAAGTCCAATCATCTTCTTTTCATGGCTCCAACTTTCCCCGTTTCTACCAATAATTAAGAGATCAGTTATCATTAAATAATATTCAATCGTATCTGGCCACATATGGCCACCAATATCTAAGAAACAGATACGCCTCTGTTTATTAAAAAAAAAAAAAAAAAAAAGATGTTCTTGAGCCTTTGTGAGCAACATATGCAGTTTAGTCCAGTTTGGACACATACACTTATTTTAAGGTTCGTTTCGACACATTTGATGCGCAATGGCTTTACTTTCAAGGACGCGAGTATAGGAAGATGCTCCGGTGTCTTTTACTAAGGGGCTGCTGGGGGTTTTCCAGTTGCTGAATTCTCAGGCTGGGGGAGACAGTTTAATGGGTTCAAACTCTAACTGTACGGGATATTCAGTCGTTCACTTGCATTAAAGCATTTATTTCTACCATGTCAATCAACATCTATCCCTAAATGCCCCTTCAACATACAGAAAGAGAACGCCAGTGAACACTAAATTTATGGCATCGGCCCAAAAATCTAAATGCTGCCAGAACATTTTATGGATTTATGAACATTATGGATGAGTGAACCATGAGCAGAGAACACATTATCTGCACTAAAAATAAACATTACCTCTTAAACAGGTCAGTAAAACCAGACTGCACATTAGTATTAGCTTTAAATGACATGTACACTACAACAGACAAAAGTATTGGGACACCTGACCGACAGGCATTTTAACGACATTCCATTCAAATAGATAAACTTTAATATGACTTTGCAGCTCTCACAGCTTACATTCTTCCAGACAGATTCATTAAAAAACAGAGGGAGGGAGTTCATGTTGACAAATGACAAATCAGTGCTTGTAGATTTTGCTCATCCTGGCAAGTACTCTATCCATACCACCTGTGTTCTCTCACACTGAAACACTGCCAAACCTCAAAAAAACTCCCAGATCCATTTACATATCCTGTACAATCCAAACCATGTGCACATCTGACACATACTGTATATAAAAGACCAGAAAGAGAAAGCCAGTGAACATTACATTTATGGCAGCAGCCCAAACACCAAAATGCTGCCAGAGCTTTATTTTACAGTGAGCACAGACAAAAACAGGCCACTGTATAAGGTAGACTGTATCTACACTCATTGTTCAGATTATCAGCTCTACTTACTATGTAGGTGCACTTTGTAGTTTACATTTACAAACCGAGGTCCATCTGTTTACTGCATCATTTGTCATTCTCGCTTTTACCCTGTCCATCAACGACCAGGACCAGTGAGCAGGTGCTGGGTGGGTGGTGGATCATTGTCAGCACAGCAGTAACACTGACATGGTAGTGACACGTATGTTAGTGTGTGTGTGTGTGTGTGGGTGTGTGGTACACACACAGCAGAGCTGCTGGAGCTTTTAAATACCTCAGTGTTACTGCTGGGCTAAAAATAGTCCAGAAACCAAAAATATCTAGCATCATGTGTACTGTGACCTGAAACTGAATACTGATGAAGAACTTTGACGACTAACGCAAACTGTGCAGCATCAGACGAGCTATAATCAATCACTTTACATCTGTAAAATAAACCAACAGGTTAGATCTGTCTAATAGTTACTGTGTGTGATCCACACACTCTAACATGGCACTCTTTCTAACAGCTATCTGACACTGCCTTCATCAAGGGACACATTCTTTTTTTTGCAAATTTACCACGTGTGGGACTAATAACGGGTTATCTTATCTCATCTTATCTTATCTTATCTAAAACAGGTCAGTAAAACCAATTGCGACAACAGTGTAACTGTGATGTGGCAGAAACTGGAATATCTGTATATAGAAAAAGACAAGATTTTCTGATTTCAAACAAATTAAACAAGGGGAGCGGGTGTTTTGTTTGCGACAAACGTAGATGGAGTTATATTCCCTAGATATATTCTCATTACGAGATCAAGTCTAGTCTTGCAGTCCACGCAGAGTCAGATTGTGGATGGTCTTTTAGTAGATTGCTGCCAAGCTGGTATTTTCCTTCAATAGTAAATAAACATAAAGACACACAGACTTCAGTAACATGTCTTCTGAGGTCCTTTGGAAGCTCTGTAGAACAGATGAATGCTCTCAATCACTTGTATGGTCAAGACAAAGCTAGAACAAGAGAGTTTCTCGATAATGGAAAACCACTAAATAAATGCAATGCCAATAAAAGAAATAACTTGAAAGACATTTGCAAGACATTTGAACTGCGGCTGTGTAACTGTGTTAAAGGAAACACTGCTGCTAAAAAGCTCCTGATTTGTTTAAAGTGTTTGCAAACCAAATGTTATTGCACTTTTCTTCATATAACAGTGCTTTAAAAATAAAAGTGTGCAATACACTACTTTTGAATTAATTATTTAATTTTGCTTATAACAATATGATTGAGCACAATTTTTTTTTTAATTGCTCATCATTGCCCAGCATTAGAATTCACACATGGACACTTATGGGTTCATTTTAAACAGTGCACAGTCTAACAATAACTTCCGTCTAGAAATGGAAGTGTAGATACAGTGTAGGTCTACTTTATACAGTGGCCTGTTTTTGTCTGTGCTCACTGTAAAATAAAGAAATAACTTGCAAGACCATGTGAAGAGAGTCGACAGAAACAGACAGCAGAAGTGGTTGACGCCTTGACCTTGGCCGTCAGATCATGGTACACAGGCACCAGTGTTTCGGTTGCTATTGTTTCTGTGGACACACTGTGTTAATTTCTGATGACAAAAATAACCAACACACAGGATTCTATGGAGATGGACAATGGAACAGCCACCCTGCACATGCGTAAGTACATTAAAATAAAGTATAACCCAGCTGTAACAGTCTGAGGGGTTATTATTGAGCTCTTAAGAGCAGAAATGGTTAAGTTTCACATCAGGCATTTCTTATGTGGGCACTGGGCAAGACTCACCACCTTGGGTTGGAGCAAGAACACTGATCTTGGGCAGCAGAAGTTGAACTATGCAGGTTACAAAGTCATCATCTTTATGGAAAACTCCCCTGAAGCTCCTAATAACTTGATCTTTTGCACCTGCTTCAGTGCACCTGATGCACATTTCAACTGTTTTGGGGAGGACAGACCTGGGAGTGTTATTTATTTCTCTCTCTCTCTCTCTCTCTCTCT
>JBBJLS010000041.1:4491847-4501847 GCA_037577275.1 Bryconaethiops microstoma
TAAACTGTACAGTACAAATACGGGTTTACCTTTACATTTTCTTTAAGGGTAATGTATTAAGCTGAGTTTAAAATGAAGTTGTTTTGGGAGCATATTTTGGGGCATATTTAGAGTTTACACTATAGAATTTTTAAAAATTATTATATATATATATATTTTTAAACCACGTCACATTCACGGTTTTTCACTATACATGGGTGCTCTTGGAACGTCACCCTCATGATAAGCAGAGGTTTACTGTACATATTATAGCTGTTTACAAGGGACGTTCATTCAAAATTTCTGCACTTTTTTAACTCTTAAGAATTTCAAAAACAAATTACATCACTTTTCTACATCACCTTTGCGATGCAATTTTCCAGTGCCATCAGCAAAAATTGAGCGAGTAGCCATTGATGCAGCGCTGCTTTCACATCATCACATGAAAAGCTTCTTCCCTTTAAAGTTTCTTTGAGTGCCAAAGAGGTGGAAATCAGATGGAGCTAAATGGTGTTAAACTCTGACTCGCTCAATTACTATTCTTCCAGCCTTCACCATTTCCAACGAAAGTATCCAAGTGTGGAAACTTTTTGAATGTCCCTCGTACATTTTTTTCACATGCAATGAGAAACATCAGGTCTGGATTCAGTGTTGTGTTGGTCGTTTGTATGAAACCTGAATCTCAGAAGTTATTTTCCTTGTCTGGTCCATAGTGTAAGAAACTAAGAAATTTAGTTTTTTGGATACAGAATGACGTTAAATGTTTTGTTTCTGTAGGTGTGATCCCTCACATCCACAAGTCCCTGATTGGCAAGAAGGGCCAGCAGAAGACTGCGTAATCACCACTGTTGCTGTGGTGACCTGGACTCAAGGACTCGCGTTTGGACTGTGACCAGATCAGCTTGCGTTCATTTATTCATCCGTTTTTGTTTTTCTTCCTTTTTTTTTTTTTTTTTTTTAAATTAATGTTAATGTTGTTCTAGCTAACCACAAGTGATTTATTAGGTTGTGTTATTGTTCTCCACAAACTTAGTTTAAAAAAGGGATCCCTCCCCTCAAAGCTATTTTAGAGAGACATGCAGGAGTTGTGATTGTCCTGTCGTGAAAGTGAATTTGTTTGTTTGATTGGCCAGAGTTATGGAAGTGTTTTATACTGAAAAATGGAAACGATAAATTTTTTTTTTTTTTTTTTTTACAAAACTGTTTGGTGTCGCGTTTTCATTTCATTCCTGTTGTACTACGATGCTGCTGATCTTCTTTGTTTGGGGTCAGTCTGTGTTCTCGGTCCAGTTCTGCACAGTATTATCGTGCTAGGAGAGTTTTATCCTCTCAGATGTGCCTGCACGGCTAATCAGTAGTGAGTTCACTCTGTTTCTGCAAGGCTGGAGTCCAGGGCATCTTTGGTTATTTGCCTGCTCAAGCACACCTGCTGAACCTTGGGGGACTTTTAATAATGCAGAACTGAACAGTAATTCTGAAAAGCTGAGTTGCATCCAATAGGGATCTGTCATGTCTTTCTGTTGGACAAATTATGGAGGTGTGTTGGATTTTATCAGAATAATTGTTGTTGTCGTACAAGAACAATGAGATTAGATTCAGTGCGAAGTAAAAAAATTTAATGTGAGATTTCTATATACAAGGTAAAATAGAACAGAAGTGTGTGTGAGAGAAAATATATGTACATAACACTACAGTTCTGACATTGCACATGGAGTTGAAATATTGCATTGCATGATATAAGATTTTACATGTTGAAATACCAATTATTGAAATTACATATTGATTTGAAAACTTTCGTAGAACATTAACCCCTTTTACTTTAGACATAAAATACAAATTCATGGTTTTCAGTAGGTCCCTCAGTATAACCATGTGTTTCAATATTTTTAGTTTAATGATTCCAATATGAATCAAAATCTCTGATATGATATTAAATTCCATGTTACCAGTGAAATAGGGTTAAACTGGGAATGACTGATTTGTGAGATTATGTTGGTAGCTGGGAATGTATTCAGCTCTAATATTAATTTAACAAGCGGTGAGAAGTAAATTCACCACTCCACTATTGTACCACATGTTTATATTGTCCAACAGTTTCTTTAGTGGACAAGTCAAAAGACTTTTCTAAGGCTTAAAAAATAAAACTGCATAAAATAGATTAGAAAGCCTTTATTGTCATACACAGTATAACGGAATTTGATTTATATGGTTTGTACATAGCCATTGGACAACAACTGCATGTTTCACAACATGAAATGATGACATATTGGGCAAGGGGGATGTCAGAGAGTGGTGAATGCAGTCTTAGACACAGACCATTGGTCCCAGAACCTTTTCTGGAGGAGAACTGGACATAATGGTGATTTCCTAGCTCCAGCAGGCCTGACTGAACTGTTCTGATTGCCAGGCTTCTACTGTGTTGAAATCCAGGGAATCACTAAGATGTGCAAATCAGTCTGGGCTCCAGAGCAAATTACGTTTGCTCTGCTATGCACCAACAAAATGTCCGAAAGGCATTGGGGTTTAATCTAGACGTTGAAAAAAAGTAAAGGTAAAAGGAGAGCTACGTTTTGATTCAGACAAACAGAAGTCTGGCATTTTAGCGCCACCTAGTGGTCGGTCGTTAAACAGCCCCAATTCTGCAAGGAATTGAAGGATAAGATACATTTGAAAGCCAAGGATGCAGGAGTTGCACGAAGCAGGCGAGAGATTCAGCAGCTGCGTTAGGAACCACTCTTACTTACATTATATTAATGTTTAAAGTTGAGACGGGGGCAGAATAGTTCATTGTATGAGAGAGACAGAAGACTGATAGAAGTGTGGAAGTGTGAGTCTTACTGTAATAGCCATGTAGTGTAGGTTGTATTATTTTACAACCAGTACTGTCACAAAGCAGCTTTACAGAATCCAGGTCTGAGCCTCCAGGGAGCCACGGGGGACAAAGGCGAGGTAAAAAAAAAAATCCACGAAGCTGGAGGAAGAAACCTCGTGAGGAATTCGTTGTTTAAACTGTTTTTATGCTGTAACTCCGCGGCCCCCAACCTTTTTTGCGCCACGGATCAGTTTCATGTAAAACAATATTTTCACGGACCGGTATAGACACATCTAAAAACAAAGCACGTTTGTTTTTTACTCATGTTTGCTAGCTTGTGGGCTACATTTTTGATATACCTTATCACGTAAACGAGACGAACCTTTTTGGGGGTGGTTGGGGACCTCAGCTATAACCCACCCTATAGCCAAGTACAGAAAAACGACATTTCTTCCCCAGAACCCTATCAGGAACCCCAGCAAGAAGGTCTGTTTTAACCAATCAAGGATTTTTGGGTGTGTTTTAGAGGCAGTGTTTTACTAATCTTTAAAATTCTTTAACAATTCTTTAATTAAAAAAACATCTTAAAAAAAGAACCTCTAGGTGGAGCCAAATAGTCCTAAAGGCAAGTTTGTGTTTCTCAGACTAAAGAGTCCAAGATTCAAGAACTGTGATTCTTCTCCTTACAGTTTATTAGGCCCTTGTGGTCCATTTCCTCCACAGCATGATTGGGAAAGCATGTTCATGAAGTCCACCAAGCTGTAAGCAGAGAAATGTAATGCAGCAGGTTCATTTTTCTACCCTGGCCTTCTTCTCTGCTTGAATTTGAAGGTAAAGTTGTTTTCTTCTTGAAATCAGTCAATTGCCTATTCTTACATAACAGTGTAAACAAAAAGGAACCCTAATCTGTTGATGTCAGTTTCAGTCCCCAAACCCGACTAAAACCACTGGAGACTGTAACATTGCTTATAGTTGACATTCTCGTGCAACATGTGCAGTATTTCTGGTGCGATATTACTGTGTTTCATTCAGCGTTTGCTACTACTAGGCATTTGAAGATTCCCACTGTGTACACACACACACACACACACACACACACACACACACACTATCTATTTGTCTGTCAATAAGATAACAATAAAGTTGAGCTTGTTGAATGGATCTGCATGGCTAAAGTAGCTGACAAATCTTATATATATATATATATATATATTTGTTTGTTTGGATTATTCTACTTTGTATTTTAAAGAACTGGGTCAGTTTTGTCCTCTTGTGGATCACAGAGCTTTTGTAGTCGGATGTTTGAGCTGCAAGTTGCAAAAGTCTAGGAACCCCTGATCTACTGTCCCGAAACATTTTACATTCACATTTACAGCATTTAGCTGACATTCTTATTCAGAGAGACATAATGGGTGCTTTGTAGTCCACAAAGAAATTTGCTGAAGCTACACCAAAAAACTGTATGGAAAATAAGTGAATGTTAGTGAGAATTAATATGGTGTGAGTGTCTGCAGCCTTTAAATGGTCTTTTTCTTGATGCTTACCTTTTTTCAGTACATATTGGCACAGAGAGAGAGAGAGAGAGAGAGAGTGAGAGTGAGATGGTCCAATAAAAAAAGCATTTAATTACAAAATCAGTACATGTTTGCTTACACCGGGTCCTGAATTACAGACTGCATTGGTAATCCATCACTGAAGTAGTGGCACATGGTAAATGGTTATTTATGTATTATTTTTGTAATTTTTTTTTTTATTTGCTAACATTGACATTTAATGTACATACATTAAAAAAAACACATTTTTGTTTGTGTATACAGAAATAATAAAATAACCTATTTTAAAAAATAGAAATTTCTATTCAAAGAAATATTCAAGTATTAATTATTAGCATTATGATTAGAAACAATGACAAAAATCAGCTATTGAACTAAATTGCAATTATGCTTCAGTTGTACCTTTTACAGAGTTTTAAGGAGCCTCATGACATACACATAATACACGTAAAGACCAGGCTAGCTTTATGCTGATGGGAATCAGAGAACCCCCATGTTGACCGCATTATCTTCAATAATTACTGAAGAGATTTATATTATTGTACATATTTTGCAAACTGAAGTCTTGTACTCATTTTACATGCTTTGCAAAATGAAGGCTTCCAGTCTTTACCGTTTAAATGTATAGTTTATGGCCTGTATCCTACCAGACATGTACATTTACCCAACAGACTGCTGCAGTTCTGCAGAACCAACACCAGGAGGAACATTTGGTCCAGAAGTGCAGCCTGATGTCCTCATTTGTGCTCTCACACTTACTTTTCAGCTCTTGGACTAGTATTCAGCCAGACAGCGACTCGTCTATGTGGCTCTGAGCAGATGGAATCTGCAATAAAAAAAAATCTTCAGGTTATCTCAGGTCATCAGCACCACCTGAAGGTCCTCCCCACCATCCTGAAGAAAATCTGATTGGGTAACCAGAGGTATCGACAGAGCTTTTGGAACACTTCGTTACTGAGGGGCGCGTGTGGTCTTCCTTTGGATTCGTCGAGACACTTGTCGTGGCCTTCAGAAAGCAGGCAGTAAAAGCCTTTGGTGGTGTTGAAGTAGAAGTTGTCCTGAGTTATCCGGGCTGGAAGTTCTAAGAACTTCTCGGCTTTCTGGAGCTCCGGGAAGGGGTCGCGGATCAGGGCTTCTCCATCCACGATGTGGATCTGCTTCCTGGGGAACAGCTCCAGCCATCTGGCCAGGTGTTGGTGGTACAG
Organism: Bryconaethiops microstoma; assembly: GCA_037577275.1. Lineage (NCBI taxonomy): Eukaryota > Metazoa > Chordata > Actinopteri > Characiformes > Alestidae > Bryconaethiops > Bryconaethiops microstoma. Next base: position 4,497,397 of record JBBJLS010000041.1, read on the forward strand.
GCTCCTCTGGAGGGCCTTGTAGTTGGGGTTGATTTGCCCTCGGCGCAGGAGCAGCTCCTCCAGAGGCTGGTAGGGCTTGTTCTGCTGGATCCGGTTGTGTAGAACCTGCGTGTAGTCTGACACGAGTCTCTCGGCTGGATCTCGGACGATCAGAAGAAGCTTCACCGCAGGGTTCGCTGACCACATCCTGGCCGGAGCCGAAGGAACTGTGAAGTAGCCAGGCGTCTTCTCCACGGTCACCTGCCCAGGCAAGGTCAGGGGCATCTGGGCACGGTACCAGTCCAAGCCCTTTCTGAAGTTTTCATCCAGGTTGAAGTAGTGGACCTCAGCTTTGGCCACTTCGATGTCTGGGTGAAGGTTGAGCATCTCTAGCAAGGCCCTGGTGCCACCTTTCCGGACCCCGATGATGATAGCCCCTGGCATGCGGCGCGAGGCTGTGGCGTTCTGGCCCTGAGCCGGGGCCGCGGAGATCAGAGAAGTCACCGAGGTCACAGATCTGAGCTCTCGCAGACACACACACAGCTGGGCCTGGAGCACCAGCAACAGGATCAGTGCCAAAAGGAGAGTCCAGAACATGGCGAAACCTCAGTCTGGTCAAGGGTAGCACAGAGACACAGTCTTAGAAACTCTCAGCAGGGAGAGGACACGCACTCAGCTGGTGGGCGCGGACACGCTGGTACGCAACAGCTGTCACTTCAGCTCTCTGCTTTATAGATCTGCGGAGAAAAGTAAACAGGAAGATTTTTTACTGGTGTGGATTCAGTTTTTAATATTCTTTTAGTAAAAGAGCCTAGAGTATTTAAACCTTTCTAAACGGGCCACTCACTCCATAGTGCTTATATGGAAATTAAGCCAAAAAATCTGATTTTGCGAGAGAGAGAAAACAAAAAGAAAGATATGTACAATGCATGTTCAGTCAGAGCTCATTTAAATATATCAGCCTTAAAGACATAATGGCAGTCTAAGATTTAAAGGCATGGTTGTGTAAGAAATAAAATATGAGGAAAAAATGAATGAAACTTGCCCTGTTATGAGACTGTGTCACAGTCTGGTTTTTGTTGCGTACATTATTTAAACCCACCAGCTGCCTTTTACGTTGCGTGAACATTTCATGATGACTGGACCAATGAAATTGCATTGATGTTTATTACAGTTCTGGAGATGCAAGGTTTTATTAAGATGAAATATGATAAAATGTGACTGAATGTCATAGGGCCCTGAATGATAAATTTGATCACATTTCTTATAAAAGGTCTTATATTTATCATGATATTTGAGTAAATAATACATGAATTAAACAAATAAATGTAATTAATGAATTAAATATGTGCACACACACACACACACACACATATATCATCTCATCTCATAAAAGTACTCCAGAGTAGTGCAACATTTGAAAGCTTTGATATCATTACCAAATCGCAAGTTTAAGCCCGGGTGGTGCCGCAACCATCCATTGCTGGAAGTTCAAGAGAGCACAACTGTCATCGCTAAACATACCCGCTACCAAAAACCGAATTTACTAAAACAACATTGTTTAAAACTTAATTAGCTGACTTACGGTGGTTCTTTCTGCTCATTTAGAAAGACTGCAGTGACAAAGATCAGCTGAGACTAGAATATAACAGAGTTTTTTAAAAGCTGAATCCATTCTAGAGCTGATTGGAATCACTAAAGTGATTTTTTTCCATTCTTTAAATGGTCTGTAGAGCCAAGGACATGTAAAAAATAATAATAAATTCACAGTCAACAAAGGATTCCCCATAACCAAACTCCCCCTGGTGATGCATTAATAAAGTGAGAAGAGGTCTGTGTAACTCTACACAGTAGGAATAAAATTCTCTTTGTGTGATTTAATTAACATTATTAGTACAATGCTGCCAGAGGAAGCACATTAAACATTCATGCTGAAAGAAACACTTGCACTTGCAGAAATCCCAGGAGGCAGAGGATCCCTCTCCACCTTTTTTTTTTGTTGCTGGAATTTTTCATGTCTGTCTGGCCCTCTAGTGGTGAATAATAGAACCGCACTCAGCACTACTGAACCACCGCCGGCCTGGTGGAAAACAGCTCTATTGCTGGAAGTCCAAGACACAGTTGTCTTCGCCTTCTCTGTTTCCTAAGTTCTGTACTTTGTGATGAATTTGGACTTTTCTGAGTATTTTCAAATAATAATTTTAAAAAAATCATAATAATTGAGCATGGTACCTCAGTGGTAGTCCTGGGATTTAAACCCACAACCTTCCGATCACAGGAGAACTCCCTAACCACCAGGCCACCAACTTTAAATATACCTGAGCAGAGTTAAAGATATTTAAAAATACTCCAAAAGTCCAAATTCATCACAGTGTTACCAAAGTACAGAATTTAGGTCACAGAGAAAGTTAACGGCCTGGTGGTTAGGGAACGTCCCTTGTGATCGGAGGGTTGTGGGTTCAAATCCCAGGACTGCCAGTAGCACCACTGAGCAAGGTACCATCCTCACCCACTGCTCCCCGGGCACCATGTTGCTGGCTGCCCTCTGCTTTACTTGGTGAATGGGTTAAAAACAGAGAAAGAATTTCACACTGCTCACACTGTGTGCTGTGCTGTGGTGTGTACGTGACTACAAAGAGCCCCTTTACCTTATTTGTGAGGAATTTATTTTTATCCTCAGATCAGATTTTGTTCTTGGGTCCAATTTCATTACGATCTGTTGGTTCAGCACTTGTACTGAGGAAACCCATAGGAAACGAGCTGTATTGTATCATGGCTACTTTTACTTCTGCTTTGGTCATTATTTCAGTGGAATAACAAGACTTTTACTTCAGCGTGGCTTTAGGCTACTTTAACCACCTCTGGCTGCCTCCCCGTTGGGTCGGGGGTTATTAATTTGCTCCTTCTCCGGTCTCGAAGAGAGAGGCCGTGTAAACAAGCTGTTCCTCCACATGCTGTCTAATTGCACCGCTGGGAGTCGCTGTGAAGCCCCTCCACGCATGCGCTATGGCACTCAAAGCTTATCATCATCATTACCACTACAAGCATCATCAACTTCTGCCATTACAGGCCGAGTTGTCCGCAGTAATGGTCCTCACTTTATTCCCCAGTCAGACAGCTGTTAACCTGAAGTATCCCAGGCGATCAGTTTATGGCCTGCGCGGTCGGGGCAGAGATTTCAGACGTGACATATGTCGGCTTGTGTCCTGGGCTCGTTTTTTTCCACGACTGTTTTGTGCCTCTTTGAACTTTTGCGCATCAGTAAATTGGTTGGATTGCGGGATAATGTGACACCGGGGGGGCATTTTAATATGCTTTTGTTTATTCCTATTTTTGCTGATGCTCTCCAAAGGAATTCTTTTAAAGGAGCCAAAGGAAACAGTGTAAATAGGCTCATTCAAATGGACTTTTAGAAGGAAAGTGAATAAAAGGATGGCTTAATCTTTCAGGTGACAACTAATAAAACCTAACTCAATACCCTATATCGCCTATATACAGTACTTTGCAAAAGTCTTAGACTTTTCTGAGAAAATGATGATGTAAACCTGTTTAGCACATCATATTAATACAGTAAATAGTTATTTTATGTATGTTAATGTGTTTGCTTAATCATTCCCAGACCTCATGGAAGCCCGGTTTTACACTGTAGTTCTCATCAAATACCTCCAATACCTGTTTTGGCTGAATCAATACTGCATTAGATTAAATCAGGAACTGCTGATGGGGTTTGACAAATCCATGTTAAGGCTGGAGGTGAAATCTGGAACTGAACCTGTGTTCTTCTAACCAGCTCACAGAACTTCAAGTACTATTTAAAAAACAAAATGAATCTGGATGTTATTTAATGCTTTCTTGTTTGTTTGCATTTATTCTAATGTTGATTTGTGTATTTGGGGGCAGAAAGTTCCCTCACTACTGGCTTTAAACAGTTTTCACAGGAACCTAAGACTTTTCTATTACAGCATGACCGTGCCCCACAAAGTAAGACATAGTTGGATGAGTTCAGTGTGGAAGAACTTGCTTTACAGAACGAATGGGCACAAATTCCAAGAAGAGTGGAGACTGCAAAGGGGGACTGACTCCATATTAAAGTCAATGTATTTAAAGTCCCTTTTGGTGTAATGGTCAGGCGTCCCAATACTTTTGTCCATATAATTTATGTAAAATTGTTTTAAACAACTGTAGCTTAGACAGGGAAGATTTTGGGTTTATTTCCACGTGTCTTTACATCCCTTAAAAAGTATGAAAGATGCAGTTCATATTCAGTCAGCACATTTCATCTTTTATTGATTTTTATGCCATCAAGAATGTTTAAAAGTGAGGTAAACTAAGCAGACTGTGGTTATAGTGAAACACGGCCATCTTGTTAACTTCTGCTGGTTGTAACTCTGCCCTGAATTAAAAAACTGAATAAAAAATGAGTTTTACTTTGTTAAACTTAGACTTTTCAATCAGAACTGAAACAGAAACTG
>JBBJLS010000041.1:4513739-4538402 GCA_037577275.1 Bryconaethiops microstoma
TACACACACACACACACACACACACACACACACACACACACACACACACACACATACAGCTGTGGTGTGATGTGACCTGTGCAGTATTTATTCATCGGAAAGGACAGAGTTCTAATTTATTGTCCTGATCTTTAGTGCCATACCAGTCACAGTAAATCACACACACATGCATACACACACACACACACACACACACACACACACACGCGCGCGCTCTTGCACCCCACAGCACCACACACACTGTCATTTAATCACACACAAATTCACACACTCATATAAATATATTTTTATTTATTTTATTTATTCTTAATTTCTTTCTTTCTTTCTTTCTTTATCTTACCCTTTGCTTTTCTTTCTTTCTCTTGCCTTTTGTTTTTTCTTTCTTTCTTTCGTTGTGTTCACCTTTTCTTCTTACTTTCTTTCTTTCGTTCTTTCTTTCCTTCTTTCTTTCATTCTTTCTTTATTTTACCTTTTGCTTCTTTCTTTCTTTCTTCTTTTCTTTCTACCCATTTTCAATTTTACTTCGTGGGATTTGGGGGTCTCATCGTGTTTCATCACTGATAACGGCGAACGCCGTTTACTGAACACCGTTTCTGATCTGTCGTGTATTAAGTAGCTGTTAACTGTCTTAACGTAAATTGCAGAATTGTAGTCCACACTGTGGATAGAGCTTGAGCCCCTAAATCACCCCCCTACACACGCACATGCACACACACTCACACTCCTCCAGCCTACAGTCTGCACCCCACAGCACTACAGCACCCCTCTATACTGACGCATGACGACAGGCTGCGGTCTCCTAGCAACCAGCTCACATGCATGTGTGCATTGCTGCTGCCCAACACTGCGCATGTAAACAACCTCCCACACACGCGCAAGCACACAAACACACCCGTAAGCTCTCTCTGACACACACGCACACTAACACGCACACAAACGCACACACGTTCATGCAAAGGAACATCACACGATTGTGTTTCCTGTGTTGGTATTGATATATCTATCAGGTCCTGTATAGATATATGGTAACCTGTGCATAGTTTTGTGTCCATCTCCCTGATGTGGTTCCCCTGTGATAAATACCATCCCTGTTTCCTTCTGTAAATGACTGCATTTGTCACAATGAGGGACAATAATCTTTTTTTTGGGGGTCTGTTCTGTGTTTGTTTTGGTGAGACTGTATCTCTGTTACACTTTTTATGACTCATTATAGAGTTCCTGGCCAGTAAGATTTGTGTATTGATCTGTAAAGCAGAAGTGATGTAGTTACAGATCCTGTAGATCAGTATATACACATGAATAGAGGCTAGATCAGAAGAAAAGAGCCAGAATTCCCCATAGGCACACTGCCTTACCTCCCAACCTTCACAAAGCCTGTGTTCTCAGCTCAAGCGTTTAAAATCTGCTGTATAATTCAGCCTCCTGTCCAGGTCCTCCGAAGGTCTTTCAAAGATGCTTTGCAGTTGTGGTTTAGTTAGTAGGAATTCTGGTTACATTGATACTGATGCCTCGAATACACCTCATTGGCAAAAAGGACTGCCTGTTCAAGCAAAAAGTATTTTTTGTTTCTGCTACACGAATTCCAGCTGTTGTGCAAAATAACATAGTGTAAAATGACCCGTCTGTTGTCTGTTTTCCACCCACAAATTTATTTACCAACTCGTGTAAAGTTGAACACACCTCACAGAACATTGGCAAAAATGCTATAAAACCTACTGAGAAACTGTGAGTCTAAATTTATATGAAACTTAAATTTCAGATTATACTGATCTTGTATGCGTCACATACAAGGTCACAGTGTTAAAATAGATCGGATGTTGTTTTTTGCCGTTTGAATGAGATAAAGGTAGCAAAGGTCTGACTAGTCTCTATAAGCTACATTAGTGATGCACTGAAATTAAAATCCTTGATCGAAAGTGCTGTTTTTACCCATTTTGTGAGGCTGAAATATTGATGCATCCCCATACAACATTATTAGTACAGGAACAGCCGTTAGTTGTAAGTGTAAACATTTAAAAAAGTTAACCACATATTGTGTAGTGATTGTAAACTATGTTTTCTGCAGTTCCTCAGTAGATGAAGGGATAATAGGGAGATAATATGGAGCAATAGGGAGAACAGAACTACAAATCCCATAATTCTGCAAATGGGGCTTAATTAAATGTTATCCGGTGACTTCCCATTACGGGCGCATTTGTAATGAGCAACGTTAGCAATGAACCCGACATCACAGTAAATCCAATGCTTGTTTTTCATCAAACGAACAGTTGGTGGAGGCCTAGTGGGTAGGATTTCTGCCTCTGGACCAAGAAGTCATGGGTTCGAATCCTACCTTCAGCACCACCATTGGGTTCCTGAGCAAGATCCTTAACCCCAAGTTGCTCCAGGGAGACTGTCCCCTGTAGTTAGGGAATGAAAGTCGCTTTGGATAAAAGCGTCTGCTAAATGCAGTAAATGTAAATGTACACAAGTAACACAGAAGTTAGTTTTGCTAACTTGGACTTGGAGAATTATGGGATTATGGGATTTGTACTTCTGTTCTTTCCATCACCACATTACATGCTGTTCTATTGGCCACCATATAATTTAAACTGTATTTAAGGTCAAGTTGTGGATGCACCATATGGAGTGGAGTTATGTACCTGTGTTACACTGAATATTGTTAAATTTCTTACTGTTGTTAAAGACGTTCCCAGCTCAAGGCCCACCTCCAGGCAGTCTGATTGGCTTATGCCAGTTTTGAGTCCTGCACCAAAAATATAATGTGGCAGAAGCTGAAAATACCCCTGATTGCATCATTGATCAGTTTCTATTATTACTCTTATAGGTGTTAAAGCCTCATACTACTCCAATAGACACTTATGCTTACCGAAGCAGGTTTTGCCACTGATGTGTTTCTCAATCTTCTTGGAGAAGGGGGGAGGCAAGAGCATGTGTCTGTAGAGAAATATACCCCCCTGCCCTTTCTCCCCCACCCCAAGTCTTCCTCCTCCCCCACCCTTGGCCTGTGCACGGGACTGTAGCGCTGCTCAGACTAACATGCGCCCCCCTGGTGTTTGCATGCAGTCATTGCATCCAGCAGATCCTGGAGGCGGTGCTTCACTGCCATCAAATGGGCGTGGTGCACCGAGACCTGAAGGTGAGTGACAGGTGTAATGTCATTGTCTGCTGAGCAGTGTGTGAACAAAATACATGTTTCTGTATGTGTGTGTGTGTGTGTGTGTGTGTGTGTGTGTGTGTCTGGTAGTATGCAGGTGAAATGGTGTGCGGTGTGTGTGTGTAGCTATCACTGTGTGACAGCTGTTGGAAACAGTGGCTGGTGCATATCTGTTGTGAAATGTCTTTTTGTAGTTTTTCAGCATTTCAATCACGCAGTGATAGCAACATTGGTGTGTCGTTGGTGCTCGAAATGTCTTTCATTATTGATCAGGTAAGACTGTGGCAGCTGAATTCAAGAGTAGCTTTTGAAAGATACTTTTGTTTAACTATGTAGACAAAAACAAAAAAGGAATCTAAATGTATCCAGGCCTTTTCGGGAAGATGTATGTTCATTTAATAGTTCAGTGGCAAAAGAAAAGTGTCAATATAGCATTTGTAAGAATTAAATACCGCACAGCTTTTGTTAATGATCATTTTTATCTCATTCGACTTTAACTGGTGCAACTAGAGGACAAAATCGTTATTAACACAATAGAAAAGTGCTGGAGAAGCAGGTGTCCACAACCCTTTGGACATATTACATATATGTTCCTACCTTCATAACGCTGCTAAGTGCTGAGAGCTCATAGCTGAACCCCATTAGTGACATGTTAAACATTTCTATTCTTCAAAACTCTGAAACTCTCTTCACTGTAATGGAAGAACAGTTTCTCCTTAAGCCCAGTGCTGAGAGGGACTCAGTGTAGACAGCAGGTTCAGGCCTGCAGGCTAGTCACCAGGTTTGAGTGCACATCTGTGAACCTTAACCCTCGCTTACACTTCAGTGTGCTTTTGAAAAATGCTCTCATTTTTTTGTTATTTAACCAGCTTTTATCCTGCATCACGATACATGGAACAGCATTTTGGAGATGAAAGTACTGAAGTATTAGTAAAATAATCAAGTATTCTTAATATTTAGAACTGTCAGGTTATTTTGGATGAGACAATCCGTTCATCGTACTTTTTCAGGAGTGAGTGATTCAGAGACATCTGTACTGGCAGTAATGCACCATTAGATCTGAAATGTGAAATTGAAGCTGTGAAATTGAAGCTGTGAGATTTAGACATAGGTGGATTCTGCCCGGTGGGGCTTGTTTTGGTAGATTAATCTCTAAACCCTTGTTTGCTGTGATGAGCCTTGTTGCTGTCTTGTCTTATGTGTATGCCTTAATCTGTGTGTCAGAGTTAAACCTACAAACAGCCATAAGATGTTCAGCCATAACATTAAAACCACTGGCAGGTGAAGATTATCACATTACAGTGGCACCTGTCAAGGGGTGGGATGTGTATCAGGCAGCAACTGAGCCACGAGTTCCTAAAGCTGATGTGATGGAAACAAGAGAAATGGTCAGGATTAAGGATCTGAGGGACTTTAAAATGGGGGCCAAATTGTGACAGCTAGATTACAAAGCATCTCTAAAATTGCTGGCCTTGTTGGGTGTTCCTGCAATGCAGTGGTTAGTACCAACCAAAAGTGATGCTGAGAATCACAACAGCCAGGTGTGTGTGCATTGCTTGCCTGGGAAAGACATGCAACCAGGATGTTGTATTGGAAGAATGCAAGCCAGAGGAGTCAGTGTAATGCTCTGGACAAGGAAACCCTGGTCCAGCATTCATGTGGAAGTTAATTTGACATGGACCTCCTACACAAACACTGTTGCAGACCAAGTAAACCCCTTCATGGCAACAGTATTCCCTAATGGCAATGTCCTCTTTCAGCAGGATAGTGTGTGCTGCCACACTGCAAACGTGTCAGGAATATTTTAAGGAACCTGACAAATAGTTCAAGGTCTTGACTAGGCCTATAGATTCCTCAAATATCAGTCCCAATGAGGATCTGTGGGAGGAGGACCTATGCAATATTAGACAGACGGTTTTAATATAATGGCTGATCTGTGTATGTGTTAGATCTCTGGTATGGAGGAGTCAAAATTGACAAAGAAAGAAATTCTGTTTTTTGCTTACAGCTGATGGACAACTTGGTGGAAAGTGTTGATTTCAAAAATAGTGCAGACATTCAGAATCAGAAATTTGTATTGCTTACGCTATGACTGCGCAGACACAAAGATGGCAACAATAGAAAATATATGTCAAAATATAACTCAATATACACAAAAGATTGGTTTGCAAAAGAATCACTCTAATCACACCAGAACAAGAAAATGAATGTTAATTAAGGCAGAATTTTTATATTGGTGCGTTCCTAACAGACACACAGTTGGTCCTGGTCGGTGCGTTATTGTTTAGTAGGCCAGCAGGGTCCCCTCAGTGCAGGGCCACTCCGGTTTCATGCTATCGATGTCTGCCTAAATTGGAGTGCCCTTTTGAATGGAGGTCTATGACTCCCACTCTTCCCGAGCAGGAATGCAGCAGCCTCTACAGGAATGAGAGTGCTCTGAAAGGCACACGCGCTCGCAGTAGCACATAAATCCCACATGGAGAGCTCTTCTGAGCCACAGCGGGATTTTTTCTTCCTTACACATGCGCGCACACACACACACACACACACACACACACACACACACATAGTACTAGGTCTTTCTGAACTAATCTCAGTCAAAGCAACTTTAACCCATTTATATCAACTCAGGCAGCACAGCAGGTTGCAAACTTTTGTGTGTTTGAGTTTTTGTAAGTGCTGTCGATGCTCTTTTAGCTGTGAGGTGTGTGTGTGTGTGTGTGTGTGTGCGCGCGCGTGCGCGTGTGTGTCAGTGTGTGGGTCCGAACGTGTAGGTGTGAAAGGAAATTGGAAAGTGGCGCAGGTTAGTGCCGAAGCTACACAGTTTAAAGATGAGTATGAGGGAGATTTTTTTTCAGCTTTGCAGTTCTTCAAAATCCCTCCTACGATCCAGCTTTAAGACTTTGGTGCAGCTCACTGTGTTCTGACACTCTGCCGTGTTGGCAAGTTTAACCTCTCAGAAATAATGCTGTGCTTCAGCTGTGTGATATAACTACTACTGGGTGAGTAAAATGCTGGCTAAAAGAGGAGCACTCTAGCATTATAAAATGAACAGAGTAGCAGAAAAGTCACAGAGGGAATGACTGACTCAGTCGAATGTGTGAAATGAACAGGATGGTAGTGATGTCACAGAAAGAATAACCGAGCCAACAATTTTTCACGCAGACCTGTGATTCCTTCCGGTGAAGTGTGGGTTTCAACACCAAACAGCTACAGCAGCAGCAGTCTGGCTTACGTAACTCAGTGGTGCTCAGTAATTACCAGAAAGGAAATACAGGTGTGTGTGAAAGAGATCTAGAGTGGCACTGATAGACATAGACAGAATGACCAAGTCATTATGAGTTTAAAGTGAGTGGTAATGTGAATAGTGTGGCTGTGATGTCACAGAATAATTACAGAGTCAGTAGCAGGTGTGAAGTGAACAGTGTGGCTTTGATGTCATAGGGAATAATTACAGAGTCAGTATCACGTGTGAAGTGAACAGTGTGGCTGTGATGTCATAAATAATAATTACAGAACCAGTATCAGATTTGAAGTGAACAGTGTGGCTGTGATGTCACAGAATAATTACAGAGTCAGTATCAGATTTGAAGTGAACAGTGTGGCTGTGATGTCATAGAGAGTAATTACAGAGTCCGTATCAAGTTTGAAGTGAACAGTGTGGCTGTGATGTCATAAAGAATAGTTACAGAGTCAATATCAAGTGTGAAGTGAACAGTGTTGCTGTGATGTCATAGAGAGTAATTACAGAGTCAGTATCAAGTTTGAAGTGAACAGTGTGGCTGTGATGTCATAAAGAATAATTACAGAGTCAGTATCAGGTTTGAAATTAACAGAGTAGTAGTTTCATATTTTTCAACAATTTTACTGATACCGATATTGATACTCATCGATACTGATATTGATACTACTGTCCAGAATTATTTTGCAGAAAATAGACACCACATGAGAATTATTTTATTGTGGTTTTTATAAGGAGCTAAATTGTTTCCTGAGTTCACTGTATATAGTACTGTGTAAGAGTCTTAATAATATTTAAAAATTGTTTAAATGAATAGTGAGTGTTTTTTCACATTAATATTACTAAATGTCTTAAATAAAACTAAAAAGAATAAATGCAAATAGCATTCTTCAGTAAATAGTGATGTTAAAGTGGTGTGAAAAAGTGTTTGCCCCTTTCTGATTCCTCTTTTTTTTTTTTTTCATGTTTGTCACACTTAAATGTGTCAGATCATCATACAAATTTAAATATTGGTCAAAGACAACACAAGTAGACACAAAATGTGTTTTTTTAAGTGATGGATTTTATTATTAAGGGAGAAAAAAAATCCAAACCTACATGGCCCTGTGTGACAAAGTGATTGCAGAATCATCTTTGCAGAATTGTTGTAGTTCAGCCACTTTGGAGGGTTTTCGAGCATGAACTGCCTTTTTAAGGTCATGCCACAGCATCTCAATAGAATTCAGGTCAGGACTTTGACTAGGCCACTCCAAAGTTTTCATTTTGTTTTTTCCTCAGCCAATCAGAATTGGACTTGCTGCCCAAGTTCGTTTCAGCTTGAGGTCATGAACAGATGACCAGACATTCTCCTTCAGGAGTTTTTGGTGGACAGCAGAATTCATGGTTCCATTTATCACAGGACGCAGCAAAACAACCCCAGACCAGCAAACAGCCCCAGACCATCACACTACCACCACCATATTTTACTGTTGGTATGATGTTCGTTTTCTGAAACGTCAGATGTAATGGGACACACACCTTCGAAAAAGTTCATCTTTTGTCTCGTCAGTCCACAGAGTATTTTCCCAAAAGTCTTGGGGATCATCGAGATGTTTTCTGGCAAAATTGAGATGAGCCTTAATGTTCTTTTTGCTCAACAGTGGTTTTCGTCTTGGCCATGCAGGCCATTTTCGCCCAGTCTCTTTCTTATGGTGAAGTCATGAACACTGACTTTAACTGAGGCAATTGAGGACTGAAGTTCTTTGGATGATGTTGTGGGGTCTTTTGTGACCTCTTGGATGATTCGTCCCTGCACTCTTGGGTTAATTTTGGTCGGCCGGCCACTCCTGGGAAGGTTCACCACTGTTCCATGTTTTCGCCATTTGTGGATAATGGCACTCACTGTGGTTGGCTGGAGTCCCAAAGCTTTAGAAGTGGCTTTATAACCTTTTCCAGACTGATAGATTTCAATTACTTTCTTTCCTATTTGTTCTTGAATTTCTTTGGATTTCGGCATGATGTCTAGCTCTTGAGGATCTCTTGGTGATCTCTTGGTCTACTTCACTTTGTCAGGCAGGTCTTATTTAAGTGATTTCTTGATTGAGAACAGGTGTGGTAGTAATCAGGCCTGGGTATGGCAATCACTTTGTCACACAGGGCCATGAAGGTTTGGATTTTTTTTCTCCCTTAATAATAAAATCCTTCACTTAAAAAAGCATTTTGTGTTTACTTGTGTTGTCTTTGACTAATATTTAAATCTGTTTGATGATCTGACACACTGAAGTGTAACAAACATGGGAAAAATAAATGAGAAATCAGGAAGGGGGCAAACATTTTTTCACAACACTCTATATATATATATGTATATATAAGTCTATAGGGGGTCCTCAGGCTACAACAGCCTCATCATACGTCGTTTTGAGTTTACGACACTCACACCCATAACTAGTTTGGTTGCGCGTGGCAGAAGAATGTGCAGTCTACATAGAATACACAGTATATGCAGTACAAACACTTTTTCACACCACTGTTTGTGTATATACCCCTGTAGCTATATGAGGGTCTTCAGTTCTTCACTCTCTTAAACACAGAACTCACACATTTGCTTGATAGCTGTTGATTTCTATTTAAACAGATAATACAGTAATACATCTTCAGGTGAAGAAATGAAGTACTGAATTTATCACATGATGTGTTTCTGTACATTAAAAATTTTGTTTTGTTCACACAGGACCCAAATCTCCTTCGTTCCCGAACTACAGCCGCAGTGGTCTGACCAGGGTGAGCAGATGCCGGAGGCGCTTTTGAGAATTTAAATGTCAAAACAAATGAACATTTTATATCATTGAATCCGTTTATGTTCTGTTTTCTGTTATAGCTCCAGTCGGCAGAGTTTTCCTCCTCACACAGTGATAAAGGCAGCCAGAGTAAGCTATTGTGTTCTATTCTATGCAGTATCTCTCATATTAATATTGATGGACTCTTATTACTAGGTGTATTATTATCCATATTCATATTTACATTTCCTTTTGTGCTACAGATTTGCAGGTGAGAATGTTTTGACATCACTAGATCTGTCACAGCAAGCAGCCTGATACATAAATTCCTGCCAGAGATCTGTATGTATGTGTTTCGAAACTTGTATCTCCACTCTTATGGGAGATATTAAAAATAAGATTAATAACATTTATGGGAAAATGCACTGCTGGTGTTTTGTGGGCGGAGTTACAGTGTTTTGATGAATACTCTGTGTGTGACTGTGTGTGTGTGACTGTATGTGACTGTGTTTGTGTATGTGTGTGTGTGTGTGTGTGTGTGTGTGTGTGTGTATGTGTGTGGTTTAGAACGGGGACGCTCAGGACCGCAGGATGGACAGAGGAAACTCACTGCCCACCATGCTGGAGCATAAGGTGAGTCCTGAACCAGTGAAGAAACAGGTGCAGATGATTCCAGATGATCAGGTGGTGATCAGTATACTGGTGGTGCTGAATGCTGAGTGGTTGGAAAACATTTTCTTTCATTTATTCTACTCAATATGCCAAAGATAAGACAGTTTGACAGGCAGAAAATAGTATTAATACACCAACAAGGTGATTCTAAGTAAAGAGTTGGGGGGCTCAAGACTTTGGCACGGTACTGTACATACATTTTTAAACAATCAGTACCCGGCCCCTGATCAACTGATCCAAAATAAGAATAGATGTGCCATACACCAGATATTAAAGGACGTTTTAGCCAAAATTCAGTACAGGCTCGGATACTGTTTTATTAGAACTGTGTCTTCCACCCAGTTGAGACCTTACTAATGACTGTACTTGTGTGTGTGTGTGTGTGTGTGTGTGTGTGTGTGTGTGTGTGTGTGTGTGTGTTTTCTTTGGCAGATTTATCCCTATGAGATGCTTATAGTGACTCATCGAGGCAGAAATAAACTCCCTCCAGGAGTGGACAGGATGAGGCTGGAGGTACAAGCATCTTCTCTTTCTGTGTATTTCCAAATTCAGCCCCCAAAATATCACACACATCTTTTATATTAGATTTTTTATCAGCTGTGTTTCATATACAAACACCCAAATGTCATGTATTGTTAATTTTCTGTATAAATAACAAGATGCGTCTACAGGGAACATGTTTAAATAAGTACATTTTTCTGCAGTTTTAGTGCACATTTGGGCTGCACAGTAGTTATCCTTATCGCAGTATTGATCTCTGCAAGACTGATGTCACAGAAATCTACAATATGTAGATGAGCTTCTGACCAATCACAGTGTTTCTCACAGAGTGACATCAGAACACCCAGGTGAGCTACTGTGTGTTCTGATGAATCGAGGTCTACATGTAATCCAACAAAAGTCTCATTATTTTGGCGAATCTTTAACCGCTGTTGTTTGGGCTAGGTGTTTTAAAAAGGCCTCTGTTCTACATTTTACTTACATTTACATTTACATTTATTTCTGTGGCATTTTTCTGTTACATTTGTGTGGGTTTGTATACCAAAAATATGATTGATAATTCTAATTTTGCAACCTCTGTTTATCCCTTTGAATTTAACAAGTGATATATGTAAATGATCTCTTTTCTGATAGCCTGAATAAGTGGACAGATGTAAATGTGTAGATGTTGTGACATCATATAAACCATGATTTGAAAAGCTCACTTTCCTTATTCGGACTGTATGGATGAGGGAAGTGAATATACAGTACATTTGAAACAACATTTACAGACTGTTCAATTCAAGAAATGTGATTATTTGGGTACTTAAATATACTGAAAGGCATTGCAATCACAATTTGTAGCCATAAAATCACAGTACTGATATGTGTCATGCAGCCCTAATGCACAATTTCTTACTATTGGTTTAATCTGCTGGAAAAACATAAAACAGAGTAAAATGAAATCCCAAAATTTTAAACACGCCATTGATATTCATGTCAGAGACCTAGAATACCAACAGAGGATGCTCTACTGAAGATACCACTCAGAAATTGCATTTTAAATAGACATAAGCAATGCTGGACTGTATTGACCAGCTAATTTCTACATTCTATAAACACAGCAGATTGGCAGTTACCCAAAATTGTCCTCGCAAATATGCTGAAGACCTTAAAGTAGAATTCCACACAATTTTCAGAATCCCCCATTATTCAGTAGTCATCCATATTGTGTTTCTTTACAGTGGAGGTAAATGGAACCAGACGTCTCCAACACAAATACAGCAGATTTACTCACTATCGACTCCCAGTGAAGCTCCACGTGTCTCTGAATCACTTTTCTTTGGGAACTATTTTGCTTCAGGATGCCCTGCATGTATCCCTCCACCATGAATGGGTTTAGTTTTAGGACTAAAAGCTTCTCAAAACTCTGGCAGAACAACATCTCAGGCATCAGGCGGCGCAACCAGAACCATTTCATGGAATAATTTCTATAAGGGAGCTTTTATGGGCAGATGTCTGGTTCCATTCACCTCCACTGTGAATAATTCAGGGCTGAATTCCCCTTTAACTGACGTCTGGTTTCAATCACACCAAACTCACTGCATCCATCTTACACATTTAATGATACATTTTTCATTCACAGACATGATAGGTGAAAATACACCAGCAGGGGGCAGCACTGATGCATGTTGTTCTCTTCTCAGAGGCACCTGTCGGCGGAGGAATTCCAGAATCTTTTTGGAATGACGATGGAGGAGTTCGATCGGCTTTCGCTGTGGAAGAGGAATGACCTGAAGAGAAAGGTCTCGCTCTTCTAGCACTGAGAATAAAAATATTTATGAAAAAAAAAACGCTCACGTAACTGCACTTCTGCTTGGGAAGACAACAAAACAGCAACAACAACAAAACAACTAGACGACGATAAAGCACCACCAATGATGAGAAATGTCACTGAATGAAGGATGTAAAGTTTGGTGCATTTTAAGGCCCAGATATTTCTCAGAATTCATAATATATCAGTTTTGAAGGACAGATGTCCAGATGTTCTTGATGTCATGTCTCTAGTTGCAGCTACACTGAGAGGTGTTGACCAGATTCAGCAAGAGAAACTAGACTCAGAAAACGAGTGGCTCAGCTTTCTGAACACCCAGAGGAACGATAAGGTCAAAATAAGACTCTTCTTAGTCCAGCCTGTTTCTCCTAGACGTAACTAAACTCATCAATATGAGATTTTGATCATTTTCTCACATTTTCACTTCCTAAATTCAGCTCCTGAGAAAGAGCCTTCCTCTAATCTCAGCCTGATCCCAGTTTAAGATCTTAAAATGCTCTTTCTTTTCTCTCACTTCTCTGATCTTTATTTGTCTCAGATCTTTAGATCTTCAGATAAACCAGAAGATCCAAAAGAAAACTGAAATTTGTCTTAAGGTGCTTTTCCATAAGCATACAGAAACTGTGCTGTATCTAAACTGTACTGTGATGCTACGGAACTATCAGAGCCGATTTTGTTATTGTGGCCTTTTACTGTTAATATTTGATTTTTTTTTCTCAGCATTGTTTAGCCGTGCAATGAAAAACAAACCCAACTAACTTGTTAACGATGTCCTGGTACACCTTCGCACCTCACAGCGTTAAAGATAAATTTGTTAGTGTCATAGAAAACTCCCATGGAAATTTATCCTCAGTCCAAACAGACAGTAGAGCTTTTACTTTGTCAACTTCCCAGTTGTTAGTTTGCATCTCCATTGTTGTTTTTTGTGTGGACGGTAAAAAAAACAGTGGCCTCTCTCCAAGTTGTGATGACATTTTGACCAATCACAAAGCACTGATACAGTCAGCTTGGCTGTGGCCCGCTTTCGGCCCTGCCATCAAGCAGTTCGGGTATGGCTCAGGTATGGGTTGCATTTCTTCGTGCTATGGCATGGTTCCTTGTACTAGTGGAAAAGCACCATTAGAGAAGTACCAAAATCAGACAGTTTTGAGATCCATAAGGTTGTTAAAGAGAAGAAAACTGCACCAAAACACTTTTTTTTTTCCGGTCCTTATTTCTCCTAAGGGGTCTTTTGGAGAAACAAGTCAGACTTCCATAATCTCCAATTAAGATTTGTTTCTGATGGGACAAAGAAATCTTCCTCTGGGTTGTGTCCAGTGTCCGCAAAGGCCAGTGGGAATCAGGTTCTAGACTCAAACCACCACTAAACACTGCCACACCTTAAAGCCAAGATGAGCTATAGGCTAATAGTGACTTTATTTCTAACTAATCTGACCACTAAAACGCATTATGGCAGATGAAAAGGCATTTAGCTTTGCTGATTTAAAATGCCGTTTTGGGTACTTTCACCTAATTAAAGCAATAGTTTGGCAATAGATTTACCCGGTTTCCCTCCCAGAATGGAGTCAGTCAGCTGAGACGTGTTTGGTGTGTCAAGTGTGCTTCTTTAGTTTTAGCACTGGAGCTAATGCAGCTAACAAGTAATGCAAGTCTATGCACACCAGTTAGCGCTGTGCTAAATGCATGCCTGAATTGTTGCTTGAGTGATTTAGGTGTTAGATGATTTAGATTCTAATTGGTGGTGTATATGCTTTCATTACTTGCTAGCAACATTAGCCTCATAGCTTCAGCCCAGAAGAAGCAAACATGTCTTAACTGATCTGCGATCTGCGGATAAATAGATTTTTTAAAAGCAAACTTTACAGTAATCTTCCATTGCAGCGAATTTCGCTGTCATTCAAGTCATATTGGTGTGAAATCGGTACGAATTCGCATAAATGGACGAGACCAAGATGTTGATTTTTTAACTTTATGCAAATGAGAATAATGCTTGAATACTGCTCAATCAGGATGCACGTGACATTTTCTAGACAGACAGGAAAGAAAATCCTGAACAAGTTGGTGGAGGCTAAAGGCTACATCTAGCATAAAAAACACTTTTTAATAAAAAGACATTTAGGCAGCCTTAAGTTTTCTATTTAGACTTGTAGATCAATAACTAAATCACATGTGACAGTCCATCAATAACTAAATCACACTAAACTCGGACTGCGTCTGGGTGCTGTGCAGGACACTCAAGAGCACAACACACACAAAGAAACAAACACAAACTGACTGTTAAACCAATGTTATAATTTTCCATAACTAGTTATCCCATGTGCTTGCTAGTATATGCTACCCGCTGCCATGTGACATTTTTCTTTACATCCCAGGATAGTTTGGAAAACAGGAGTTGATTAAATTGGTGTCTATGCCGGTCTATCACTGTTAACTGGTTGACATTGTAAGTAGCTCACTAGCTAGCCAGCTGGCTATGCTGGTACCCGACCCGTGTGAATTGACCGGTGTAACAGTGCGAAATTCACAGCTCTTTCGTTGCATTGGAAGATTAGCGTTGCTTTAATGGTGCACACTTTGAAGCTAAATATCACAGGTGTGAATACTGGTAGGCAACTGTTTCTACACCAACAGACTCAGTTTGCTGTTTCATAGGGCAATGTAAGACAGAGTTTGACCAAATATCATTCTGCCCTTCACAAGTTTGGGGACACTTCTTATGTGACTATACTTGTTATGAGGTTTTAGGTAATGATATACACATTTATTCTCCAGAATGTTGTTTAAAGTACAAGTTGATGCTTTAAAAAGTTGAAAGTTTTGAGTGACATCACAACGATGGGGGAAAATAGGTGGCCTTTTTATTCAGAAAGTAGCACAGTCCTCTAAATCGGTGCTTTCCAAACTTCCCACAGCTCCCCCCGAACAAAAATTTGGAACAGCTGCAGAAATACATTAGAAATGAATCCACCTTAATGGCTTAGCTCCGTAAACCAACACTTAGCAAGAGTGCTACTAGAGAACTTGTAGAGAGGAGCACTGCCATTTCATAGAGTCCTTTGGATTGATCATCATTTATTGCTAGCCGACACAATTTTCTAATGTTTTATTCTTGCTATTATTTTTAATATATTTTGAGATATGTAAAGACCATTTGAGATATTGGCACAGTTTCAACTGTGACACGTACATTATACCCCTATTGTGCATGTATTTCAATCGGATGATCAGGGACAGAGTATTGATCATTTAATCTTCTGAATTTTTGGATGAGTCACATTGAATAGGGAGAGAGAGGAATGAATAGGGAGAGAGAGAAATGGTTCACTCTGCTGGCAGAAATGCAGTGCTGAGGAAGTAAAACAGGCCTCTAATATCGGACCATAAACAGCCTTTAAGACACTAAAGCTTGGGTCAGTTATTAAATGAAAGATGTGTCACTGCTGTGGTTTATATTAGCCCCTGAAGCTGCTGTTAGTTAGCCAGCAAGCTGCTAGCCAGCTCAGCTAGCTGATTTTAGCCGTGTCTGGAAAATGAGCTTATGTTAACAGTGGGGCGCAACAGTACTTCGCTATCTAGTTGTAAATAAAACACTAACTCATCATATTTAGCCTAGAAAAATTAATCTGCCTTAAATGATCACACACTGGTGGACAGCACAGCAGATGTAAGCGAGGATAGAGATGATGAGGAGGTTTGACAGCTATGACATGTAGTGGCGCTACAAATGCGTAAACACACAGCTAACGGCTCAGTGCTAATCACAGCAAGCTACAAATAATTCACTACAAAAGTGAACAGATAGGGAAACGAATGCACAGTTTAAGAGGAGGTGTGTCTTAACTACAGTAACAGATACAGTAGATTCAGTAACAGATAAGGGCACATGGAGGAATTACATCTAATGCGCTTCTATGTCTGTGTGCAAAAATATAGCAATTTGCACTACTGTGCAAAAGTCTTGAGCCACTTTAAAACATTACATTGTTACAAAAGAGCAAAAAATATGGAGAGATGTTTGTCCCCAAACTTTTGATGAGGAGGTTAGACCAGCATGAGAAATGTATCGACCCCTCTGTATTCCTTATGTGACTGATAATCAATTGTGATCAATATCTTCTCTTCTTTTACGCTGAATGTATTGATCTCTTTTTCCCTCCCTCTGCCCTCCCCCTCCCCCTCCTCCCTTTCGCTGCTACTGCTTTTGAAAGCACTTTTCCTGTTTGGTTATTTCCTCTTTTTTTCTGGAAAGAGTTTTTTGTTTTGAAGGATAAATGGTAAATTAATGAGTCTGATGATGATGATGATGGGAATTTTCAGTTTGAGAGTCTTGCATTCTGAACTGCCCGGGCTAATGGTTTGAGTTCTTTCCTGGCCTTGACCTTTGACCCCTATAGATACTTGTAGATCACACACTGCCCGCCTTCAGTCCAGATACACTCATCGAGTCTGAAGAGTTTGATACTGGATGAAGATTTTTTAAAATATATATTTAAAGATTGAATCTGCTTGCGTTGATTCAGTGACCAAATGATGTGCAGCTATTCTCTCTCTCTCGCTCTCTCTCTCTCTCTCTTTCTCTCGCTCTCTCTCTCTTCCTCTTTTCCATGCTAGGACCATTTTTGGTTCCTTGAAGAACCTTTCATGTAAAATGAGATGTGTGAATGTGAAGAACTTTTTAAAGTTTAGAGAACTTGCACATAATGTAAATGCTGATAAAGAACCTTTATAACAAGGTGAAAGTTGTTTATTCCTTTAAAAGGTTTTTCGCACTCATACATCTCATTTACAAAAATGATTCTTCTATGACATTGCTTGAAGTATCAAATTCAGCCGTGATTCCATTAAATTCAGAGTAGATTTGACAGAATATGGGCAATAAAATAACACTCAGCTGTTATTTAACTTTTTTACATCTAAAAACAGCCAGCAATTTTAATTTTGGTCAGAAAAAATAAATTAAGTATTATTATAATTGTGTATTATAATAAACATTGCAAAACCGAATCTCCACCTTTTGTTAGCGATTTCTTGGCTGCGATTGGAGAGTTTGTTGAATGAACTGCCCCCTAGTTGGCTGCAGACTGTTGTAACAATCCAGCCAATCAGCTTTAAGCGGAGAGATATAAGCGTTGAAGTCAGGACCAATCAGAGTCTCCCTGTTAATATGAATATTCAGCCAATAAATCATGCTCAATCTATTCAGTAATCACTGCAAACACTTTTTAAAATATTATACGATAATTATTAAATCACTCTCATTTAAAGGGTATTTCTTATGAACACTATTTGCACTTATATTCTATGATACGAATGCTAATGGATACCATGCATGCTAATATCGCTAACAGTGACTGTAGAATGCTAGTTGCCAGTTAGCATGCGCTCATTGTTAGCGACATTAACATTAGCAGTGCAGTGTCCCTTTAATAATAATGTACACTACTGTGCAAAAGTCTTGAGCCCCCCTCATTTCTTTATATTTTGGAGAAAAAAAGGGACAGTAGGTTGGTATAGTGATTTACTGCAACATATGTAAACATACATGTAAATAAACACAGAATAAACACAAAGAGAGTTTGTTTAATTCTAACCAGCCTTATAGTCAGTATTAGTTCTGATCACCGTTCACAGCCTGAACTCTCTTAGACAAGCTTTCCTGTGGTTTCTTTAAATGTCTTTAGTTCTCTAAGCTTCTTAAAGGACATTCCAAAGCTCTTCTTTGGACGTCGGCTGCCTTTTGTTTTGTTCTCTGTCCAGATGATCCCACACTACTTCAATAATGTTGAGATCCGGTCTTTGAGAAGGCCGATCCATGACTGATAGTGTTCCATTGTGTTATGTTCTATCAAAGTGCTTTGACTGCATTGACAATTTTTTTTTGATCGTTGTGAGGCTCAAAAATGAAGGGCTCAAGAGTTTTGCACAGTACTGTAGTTCTTCAAACTGACCTCCGTCTGCTTGAGAGGACAGACGGTGCACCAACTCAAGACACACTTGTAACAGAAGTCAGTGGGCGTGAAGCATCTACCCATTGACTTCTATTATAAATGTGTTTGGCGGGTTTCCTGTGCTTTTCAGGTTTCCGGTATAACGTGTGGAAATGATGGTCTGTGCAAACTGATGCTACACTAGAGTCGCAGCAGATGGAGGCCTGGTTGAATAACGACAAACTTTTCCTTTAATACAAAGACAGATGATGCACAAAACAGATGCAAAACACAAAAAACACACAGGTTGTCACTTTTAAGGAGTCCCACCTGCACCGTCACCACAAAACGTTCTCTTTCTTTCTTTCTTTCTTTCTTTCTTTCTTTCTTTTTTTCTTACTTTCTGTCTTTCTTTCCTTTTTTTAATGTGAAGGTGTGCTGAATGAAAAAGAAAACAAATAAACAAAAACAGTTCTTCTGGTGCGTGTCGTTCAGATTCAGGTGTGTTTCTGTTTAGTTCTTTCGTTATGGTATGAGTTTTACTCTAATTTACACTTATGGATTAATCAACACTCTGGTGAACAGTTAGTACTTGAATTTTTCTGTTGAATAAAGTTTTTTGGGCTTTACTGCAGCCTCCCGACTCTCATTCTGTGTGTAAGTGGTGAGCGCTTCCGATTTCAGGTAAAACATCTGAAGAAACTCTAAAAATGTTCACAGTGGAGCTGAATCTGACATCTCCTGACGCCAGAGATGTTGTTCTACCAGAGTTTTGATGAACTTTTGGTCCTAAACCCATTCTTGGTCGAGATACATGCAGGGCATCATAATTCCAAATAGAGTCAGTATCCATTACTGCGGAGGAATCTGAACCCAGATCTGTCCTGCTTTGTGAACCTCAATCTGGTCTTGTCTGAAACAGCAGTTAATTTTTACACTGTCAGTCATACTGAGACCTAAACCACATCCACAAGTCTGATCCACCTCAATGAGCTAGGAGCAAAATAGCCCTTACAAGAAAACTGAATTAGTACAGATTGTCCACTTTTAGCATCAACATCCTCATAAACACTCAGAGTCTCTGGTTCCATTCACCACCTCTGTAAAGAAATTAGTCTGTACATTGAACCGTTTCGTATTAAACTCTGGATGACTGTAACCATTGAATTATGGAGACATTTTAGAAACGTGATGGATTTTCCCGTTGACAAGTAGTAATTAAGTTGTTATGGATGTGCAGCGGTACCGATTTCCGCCACCAGGTGGAGCTTCAGGGCCGAACCCAGCCTGGCCAGTAAAGGAATGAAAAAAAGACAGAAAGAAAAACGGAGAGGAAAGAGAGAAAGTTGTGGTGGGGGAGAGGAGCAGAGGAGAGGCAGGACGCGGAGGCTTTTAGGCTTCAGAAACCAACACAGACATGAGCTGAGGCTGAAGACCAGGGACTTTAACTGGAAGTCTGACCTTCTGACCAGCAATGGACAAACAGAAAGGTGAGTGAGATCCACTGTTCTCCCACTGTTTCACTTCAGCCTGGAGATCGAAGGGACTGAGAACTAAAACTGATGAATAAAAACACTGGAGACTTCTCTCTGCTCCATTCACACACTGCACACACACACATACACACACACACACACACACACACAGCTCATACATACTGCACACACTACTCTCACACTTCTCTCACACACACATTGCTCAGGACTGTGACTTTAGTCCACTCTCATGTCACCTTTTCCTTTATTAGCCCTAATAGTTTAAGAGACTGTACATCTGCCAATATGTACCATATATAAACAAGAGAGACTATATAAACTAATATGCATCATACAAAAGCATGAGAGACTTTATATGTACTAATATGTACCATATATAAGCATGTGAGACTGTATATATACTAATATGTATAATATATCAACATGAGAGACAGTATATTTACTAATATGTCCCACATATAAGCATGGGAGACTGAATATATACTAATACATTCCATATATAAACATTATACACAGCATGTATACTAATAAATACCATAAATGAGCAAACGAGAAAGTGGATATACTAATATATACCACATATGAACAAGCAAGAGAGCATATATACTAATATATACTAAGTATAAACATACATAAATATTGTATAAAATATGTACTATATCAATGCATGAAACATACTGTTATACTAGTATATACATTATATGCAATATAGTCTATATGTTAAGATATGCCATATATTTGTATGTGAGATTGTAGAAATACTAGTATACACCATATATGAGCATGAGAGACCATATTTAAACTAATATATACTGTATATAAGCATGAGAGACCATATATAAACTAATAATTTCCATATATAAGCATGAGAGACAGCATATATACTAATATATCACATATATAAATATTATAGACAGCATGCACACCAACAAATTATAGCATATATAATAATATATACCATATAAACATGAGAGACTATATACAATAATATATACCAATATATACCATATATATAAACTAAGAGACTGTATATATACTAATATATACCTTGTATAATCACGAGAGAGCATAAATATGAGAGATGGAGTATATTAGAATCAGAATCAGAAAGCTTTCCAGAAAAAATCCCAGAGGAAATTGCTTATGTTTACATTTGTGTATGATATATATATATATACTAATATATATTATATATAAATGTGAGAGAATATATCCTAATATGTATGCTGTGTTAGTGTGACATATGGCCGAAGTCCTTTGCGTATGAGGTAATAGCAGGAATAGTTGGGGTTTAGTGGTGATGAGTGGCTGAGCGTGTGGTCAGTGCTACATATCTGCCCACTGTGTCAGGGTGATGAAGTCAGCTGAAGCTGCTCCACTGGCTCAGCAGTTAGAGCGCCGGAGGAAAACAGACACATTAGGAGCACAGACAACGTCGGGTCTCTGGGAAAAGTGGTGTTGCAGAATGACTGTAAATATAACAGGAGAAGACCTGAGTGAGGAAAAGGGTATGTTAAGTTTTGTTTCTTTACTTTAGATCTGCAGCTAAGACTAGAAGTCAACAGTCGCCCAAATCACCCAGAGCTTCTCTGGATCCACTCAGACTTCATCCAGCTCTTCATTAAGGTGGACTAGACTTGTGTGTGTGGTCTAGGACACATTATGACTTACTGTGAGCTGTAAAAAAAGAACTGAACTTCTCCATTAAGGTGGATCAGACTTGTGGTTTAGGACACAGTATGCCTTACTGTGAGCTGTAAAAATGAACTGAACTGAACTTAACCATGGAGACAAACGCTGTAGTGCATTTGTACACAACAAGGTCTGTTTTCACCACCTCAGGAGCAGGAGTACTGATCTTGAGTCAGTTTCTGTGATGTCATAAATATTGTGGAATCTGATCGTAGATCAGTCCTGCTTTGTGAACATTTTAGAGCTCACAGTAAGTCATATTGTGTCCTAAACCACATCCCCAAGTCTGATCCACTTTAATGAAGAGTTGGATGTGGTTTAAAGGTACAAAGAAGTTTTAGAGATTAAAAGATTCGGGTGACTGTTGTCTTCTAGTGTTTGTTAGCCTTGTAGCTTCAGTTCTGAACTAAAGATCTGGGTTTGATTGTCTCCTTTAGTAATAAAACAGAGGACGGCCTGTTCCTTTAAAGGTTGACCTGTGTTTTAAGACTAAAATGATTTGCTGTTGCTGAATCACGTTCAATTCACTGAAACAGCCATAGAAGCTCATCTGGAGCCGTGATTGGTCAGTTGATGCGGGATTGTGAGAGCCAATATCACAGTAACAGCAAACAAATGATATATTGCCAATCCCTGGCGCACAATCTTTATCCTTTATTGACATTTTTTGCAGTACTGTACTGTGCAAAAGCCCCCCTCGTTTCTTTATATTTTGCTTTAAAACACCTTGTTGTACTATTTTCTGCCTGTCAAACTGTCTTATCTTTGGCATATTGTGTAGATTAAATAAATGAAATGGGAACAAATATTTTACTGCGACAGGCTGCAAAGTGCCTAAAGACACATGGAGCCTAGATGAAGGAGTTCCAACCACTCAGCATTCAGTACAACCAGTATACTGATCACCACCTATCATCTGGAATCATCTGCACCTGTTTCTTCACTGGTTCAGGCTTTAAATTAGATGTGGTTTGTTCCGCTTGATTAATTCACACGTAGGTCACTGTGTGGCTTAACAAATAAAAAACAATCCTATGAAACTGGTCAGGTTTCAGGGTCTGGACTGAAAATGAGAGACTATGAAAGTCTATCAGGAAGGCTGGAGAACTGTTCCACAAGACTACGTTCAAATCAAGTCATGTTTGTTTATGAAGCCCATTATCATATACAAAGCTCATTGTATGTGCTTTACAGGAATCAAATAAAAATATTAAGCATAAAAAATATTACCAAAAAAATAAAAATTAGGAAATAAAAAAATAAACGTATCAAATAAATAAAAGAAGACACAGAAAATCAATGAAAGAAGATGAAAAGTGTGATGGAAGTGCAGATATTTATTTAAAAGATGGAGGAGGAGAATAGTGTGTTTTTTAATCAGTGTTTTAAAGCTGCAGTTGGTACAGATCTGACATTGATGGGCAGTTGGTTCCAGCAGTGGGCAGCAAAGTGAATGAACACCATTTCGCCATGTGAATTAAATGGTGAATTATTACATTGAAAATAAAAAAATACAATAAATTATTTGCTTTGGAGACAAAATAGGATGAAATCTGGGGGGTGTTGGTGTTGTATATCAGCTGGAAATGAGTCGGATCTGAAATGGGCCACACTTCACAGCCACAGTGGACCCTCAGGAGAGTTCAGGGTCTGGAGATTGTTTATGTTAACGGCAACTGAATGGTTGTGTGTGAGGGGAACAGTCAGCTCTTGTAAGTGGAGTCTGACTTGAGACGCTAGATCAGTGGGACATGGACGTCAAAGTCGCATGACTGAGTGTCTGTGGACTGTTTTCATTCTTCCTGGCTCTAATTGGCACACACACACTCACACACACTAACATACACACACATTGCTCAGTGATGCGACAAGCTTTGGCGCGCCACCTAGTGGTGGAGAGTGGTAACCCTGCACATTCGTAACAACTTAATTACTGTTTATAAAAGGGAAATGCCACCTATTTCTCAAAATCCCCCCATAATGAGACATAAACAGACTCCTACAGAGTGTGTTTGGTGTGAAATATTTGTTTGTAGAGACTCTGATCACTTTACAGTGGTGTTGAATAGAACAAATACAGCCTCCAGCACAAATACAAACGTTTTATTCACTATCGACCGCTAGCTGAAGCTCCACGTGTTTCTGAGTGTTTATATGGATGTTGATGACGGTAAAATATTTGGAGAATCAACTTTCTTTTGGGGACTGTTGTTCCTCAATACGCCCTGCATGAATCCCTCCACCATGAACAATTTCTTTCTGTGAGAGGGAGATATCTGGTTCCCTTCACCACCACTGTGAGCAGTTCTGACTCGGTGAGCTGATGATGGTAAAATAGCAGAACATTTCTTCTAAATTAGTTTTCTTTGGGGACTGTTTTGCATCCAGCTCTTCATTCAGGTGGATCCGACTTGTGAACGTGGTTTAGGACACAGTATGACTTACTGTGAGCTCTAAAAATGAACTGAACTTCAGCTGGTGTTTCGAACGATATCAAGGCTGCTGCTCACAAACCAGGACTGTTTTGGCATCAAATTCCTCCATATTTATGATGTCACAGAAACTGATTCTAGATCAGTGCTTCTGCTACTGAGGCGGTTTATGAAAACATACTCCGTTGCGTAAAAAGGCACCTCAGTGTTCTGCTCCACGCTGAAGTTCAGTTCATTTTAACAGCTCACATTATCTGTGTCCTAAACCACGTTCACATGTCTGATCGAACTTAATGAAGAATTTCAGTTCATTTTACAGCTCACAGTAAGTCATACTGTGTCCTAAACCATGTCTACAAATTTTGTGGATGAAAAGATTTGGGTGACCATTGACTTCTAGTGTTAGTGATGTCAGTCTTGTAGCTCCAGGTCTGAAATAAAGAGGCAATTTTGGACGCCAGACATGACTGACACCCCATGGTGTTGGCCATTTCTTTAAATTTCCCCACAGTGTTGTTGAGATATAGGAAGGAATGCATTTGTGGGCGGAGCCTGGATAGTTCTATCAGCTACACTAATGAGGTTCCTTTCACAGCTGCTACCTGACCCCTCTAACCCTCACATTCCGCCGCTATGCTGCTATTCCTGGTGTTTAAAGCACATCTTTGTCTCATCTGTATTTTGTATGTGCATATGTGTGTGTGCATATGTGTGTGTGTGTGTGTGTGTGTGTGTACACTGTCTGTAAACACAGAGACACTTCAAAGGACCAGGATGTGGTGCTGATAGTGTAACAGGCTGCTTTCATTCCACCCATCAACATCACCGCCTCATTTACGGGCGACACACACACACACACACACATCTAAATGCAGACATACACAGAAACACATACACACACACACACACACACACACACACACACACACACATATATATCTATATATATATATATATATATATATATTTTCTATAT
>JBBJLS010000041.1:4541342-4558564 GCA_037577275.1 Bryconaethiops microstoma
GTGTGAAGAAATCAACTGTGGGAGCAATTATTAGAAAATGGAAGACATACAAGACCACTGATAATCTCCCTCGATCTATATTTATATAACAAAATTACAGCTAGAGAGAGAGAGAGAGAGAGAGAGAGAGAGAGAGAGAGAGAGAGAGAGAGAGAGAGCTGTAATAAACAGGTAAGGTCCTGCATAACAGGTGATCAGAAATGACCTAGAGCAGAGGCCAAACAGGACACGATCTGCATCAAAAATACAAGCTGCTCCTGTAAGCCTCAAGCATCTAATGTCCTTGGGATTGTGATGTCACTCTGTAATCCCTCAGCTTATGCCTCATAGCTCTAGAAATCTCTTCAAATATACACAACATCTGGTCTGGAAACAAATATCTTTATCCAATATCAGATAGATTTATTGCACTGACTTTATCATCAGAGTTAGTTGTCGATTCACATCAAAAGTCTACTGCACCCAGCTTTGAGCTGTAGAAAAAAAAAAGTGCATCAATTAATGTATGAAACCAGTCACAGCACAGGAAAAAAAAGTTGCAGCAACCTACATTTAATTCGCTGTGGTTGTAATGATAAATTCCATTGGGCACATATATGAGTTATAAATATGTAAGTATCTATATCTATATATAATATCTATATATAATAATGACATATTAAATGTCTATTAAAGAGATTGTCTCTGTCGGGACAAAACCTTGCATCTATGTGTCAAAAATAGTTCTTATAGTGAATGGACTGACACAAACAATCAAAAATCATTTAGTGTAATTTCCTTCTCCTGTAAAATGACCATTTTGAGGAACTGAGATTTTTTTTTTAAAGTGACAGTATATGAGTATCTATATGTAATACTATGTTAAATGTAAAAATACTGACAGGTGAAGTGAATTACATTGATTATCATGTTACTATGGCACCTGTCAAGAGGTGGGATTCTTTAGGCAGCAAGTGAACAGTCAGTCCTTGAAGTCAGTTTTGAAAAATGGGCAGAAGTGAGTACCTGAGTGGCTTTGACGAGGTCCAAATTGTGATGGCTAGATGACCTGATCAGAGCATCTCCAAAACAGTAGGTCTTGTGGCATGTTCCAGGTATGCAGTGATTAATAATACCTGCCCAAGGCTCAGTGACGTGTGGAGAGCAACCATCTAGCATATTCAATCCCACAGAAGAGCTTCTGTAGCATGAATTGCAGAAAAAGTTAATGCTGGCTATGATAGACAGGTTTCAGAACAAACACTGCATCATAGTTTGCTGTGTATGGGGCTGCAAAGCTGCAGACTGGTCAGAGTGCCCATACTGACCCCTGTCTACCACTATGAGCACCTACAATGGGCGTATGAGCCCTAATGAAGCATTTTTTTAATGATATCTGAGTGTGTGCATCGCGAAAATGGGAAAGAAATTGCATCAGCACGCACTTTGGGAACAAGGGAAGCTGGGAGAGGCAGTGTGATTCTCTGGACAATGTTCTGCTGGGAAACCTCAGGTCCTACATTCATGCGGATGCTATTTTGATATGGATCTCCTCCCTAAACATTGTTGCAGACCAAGTAAACCCCTTCATGGCAAAGATACTCCTTTCAGTTGGATAATGTGCTCCGCCGCACTGCAGACATTAATCAGGAACGGTTTCAGGAGTGTTACAAAGAGCTCAAAGTGTTGACTTGGACTCCAAATTTCCCAGATCTCAATCTGATCAAGCATCTGTGGGACGTGATGGACCAATAAAGTCCAATCCATAGAGGCCCCACCTCACAACTTTAAGAACTTAAATAATTTGCTGCCAATGTCTTATTCCCTGATGCCACATCACTTCTTCAGAGATCTTGTGGCAGAACTGTTTTAGTGGCATGAATGGGACCTTAACTACATTAAGCAGGTGGTTTTAAAGTTATGGCTGATAGGTGTACACTTTTTTTTAGATGAGGGGTGTCAAACTCTCCTCTAACCTAATCAAGCGTTTAAATGTAATATCTCAGAAAAAAATTAACAACCATGACCGTTCTCATCCTAGCTTTCATCTGGGAGGTCCATGAGATGTGTTTTCCCTATTCTTTGCAAATGTAGCTTTGATTAGATTTTTTATTCCGAACACTTTCTTCTGAGCAGGTGAGGTGATCAAGGTTGACCACAGCACTGCACGTCTCATAATCACTCCCAATTTCTCCCAGTTAAGTCAATCTACTGTTGTGTCTGGTTTTGTGTGACCTGCGTGCCAATAGGATAATGCACAAACTTTGGTTTGTGGTGGCCTCTACATGTCCCATTTCAAATACATACTTTTTTCACTACTCAGTATACAAAAACAATCCATTATGAGTTCATTTGTTTTTGCGATGTTATTAAAAGCAGTTCATTTATGTAGATCTGCATTTTCAGTCTATTATAGTTTAGACTTGCCTTAGATTTAAGAACAGCCAATCAGATCTGAGAAAAACTCTCTCACTCACTCACTCACTCTCTCACTCACTCACTCACTCTCTCACTCACTCACTCACTCACTCACTTTCTGTAACAGCTAATCCTCACTAGGGTCGTGGGAACCCGGAGCCTATCCTGGGGTCAACGGGCGCGAGGCAGGGACCCACCCTGGACGGGGTGCCAGCCCACTGCAGGACACACACACACACACACAACATTCACTCACACACATACACGGTCATTTTAGAATCCTCAGTTCACCTGACGTGCATGTCTTTGGACTGTGGGAGAAACCGGAGACCCCGGAGGAAACCCACGCCACCACGAGGAGAACATGCACACTCCACACACACACACACACACACACACACACACACACACACACACACACACAAGACCAGGACCCAGATTCAAACCACCAACCCTGGAGGTGTGAGGCACAGCGCTAATAAGAAAAACAGCCTCTTTATTCTTTGAAAATAATAATGTAAATAAATGAACTATACCTGTGTAAAGTGTCCATTTGTCATACATGAACACATCACAAGCACACAGTGTGAACAGTGTGAAATTCTTTCTCTGTAATTAACCCATTCACCCAAGTGAAGCAGTGGGCAGCCACGAACACAGCGCCTGGGGAGCAGTGTGTGGGGATGGTTCTTAACTCAGGGGGAACCTCAGTGGTGCCATTAGCAGTCCTGGGATTCAAACCCACTGCCTTCTGACCACAGTGGCATCTCCCTAACTACTAGGCCTTAACCACTTTCTCATGGTCTGG
Source organism: Bryconaethiops microstoma (assembly GCA_037577275.1). NCBI lineage: Eukaryota > Metazoa > Chordata > Actinopteri > Characiformes > Alestidae > Bryconaethiops > Bryconaethiops microstoma. The sequence continues at coordinate 4,544,548 of JBBJLS010000041.1, forward strand.
TGCTCTCAACCAGACGTCCCCAACCACCGGGCCGGACCGACATCGGTCCGTGAGTACCAGGCTGCACAGAAAGGCAGAATAAAAATATTTTACTGATTACCAGAGTCTGAAAGATCTTTTATTTAAAAAAACCACTTGTCTTGGTCATGTGATACGGTACATTAGGCCCACAAGCTAGTAAAAAAAGTAAAAAACAAACACGCTTTTTGTTTTTAGTTGCATATATACCGGTCCATGAAAATACCGTTTCACATGAAACTGGTCCGTGGCACAAAAAAGGTTGTGGGCCGAAGCTCTAGACCAACAATACAAAACAGCTGGTGGCCTAGTGGTTAGAAGGTTGAGGAATCAAATCCCAGGATTGCTAGTGGCACCCCTGAGCAAGGTACCGTCCACACACTGCTCCCCAGGCGCTGTGTTCCTGCTGCTTCACTCGGTGAATGCTTAAATGCAGAGAAAAATGTTGTGCTGTTTACACTGTGTGCTGTAGTCTGTTCACATATGACAAATGGTCACTTCTCTTCACATATATAGGGTATAGGCCTTTTAACACATCCCAGCCCAACTCCTGAAGGTGTGCAGAGTGTAAAACTCTGCAGTGCTGTTCTCCCCCAGGACGAGCGATGTCCCACAGCCCTGCTGCTCTAGACGAGACCCCCCTCAGCTGCTCTAGTAGATCTCTATAAATAGACACGCTGGCGCAGAGTGATGAGGCTCAGCATCCCTGCTGATCCAGCTGAAGCAGCTCCAGGCCACTACGAGCGCTCTCGCTTCTCTACCGAATCTCACACACACACACACACACACACACACACTAAACTGAGTCTGGCATTTTAGCATGAGCTGCGAGAAATAAGAAGTTCGGTTCAGTTTACCGTATCGATTCGTATGATTCTACCGTAACTGATTCGACGACTCATTAATTCTCAAGAAAACTTTGTTCTCACCCCTTACATAGTTTCATATATGTTATATATATATATATATATATTAGTCTGGGTGAGAGTTGTAAATAAATATATGTAAGAAATAAATGAGTGTAAATGTATGCACTATATGGACAAAAGTATTGGGACACCTGATTACACCAACAGGGACTCAGGCACTTCAAATTCATAGACTTTCATATGGAGTCAGGCACCCTTTTGCAGCTATAACAGCTCCCATTCTTCTTGGAAGGCTTTCTACAAGTTTTTGTGGGAATTTGTGCCCATTTATTCTGTAGAGCATTTATGAGGAAAGACACTGATGTTGGACGAGAAGACCTGGCTCACAATCTCCATTCCAGTTGATCCCAAAGGTGCTGGATGGTGTTGAGGTCAGGACTCTGTGTGGCCAGTCAAGTTCCTCCACTCTGAACTCATCCAGCCACGTCTTTATGGAGCTCGCTTTGTGCACTGAGACACAGTCATGCTGGAATAGAAAAGATTCTTCACCAAACTGGGTCCACAAAGTTGGAAGCATGATGTTGTCCAAAATGTCTTGGTCTGCTCAAAGGATTGCCCAAACCCTGAAAAACAGGTGTGTCCCAATACTTTTTCATATATATACTTTCTTATTTATAATTTCTGTTCCTTCTTAAGTGGTTAACCGGTTTAAGAAGAAGACTGCTCTTAAAAAAGTCAAGTCCAGCCTTTTTAGATAAATTTGCTAATTTATAGAGCATTCAAAAGCATAAATACAACACAAGGCCCTGTTTTTACACTTTATTTAATGAAGTTCAACTTGCAAAAAAGTTATATTTCCATTTCTTCAGCTGTAGCCTACTGTACAGTACTGTTTACTGTCTCTTAATTATTTGTTCTTAATATTGACTAGCTTCTATTGATACATATACTGTTAGTTCTAGTTATTTATCTATTTATTATCACATCCATGTTGCTAGCTTTTACTCATTTATTTATTTATTCATTATTTATTTATATTTATTCTCCTGTTTACCTATGTATTTCCTTAAATACTGGTCTATATTTATCTATTTATCTCCTTATTCTGGTCAATAAGTGATACATTCTCCACTTGATATCACTCTTTATTTGTTATTTATTTGTTTGATATATTTTATATGCATATTTAACAGAGATAAGCATGTACAGAGCTGCAAATCTGTTGCACTGTACGTTCCTGTGTATTGCAATTACTTTGACAAAGACATTCTGTTCTATGCAAACAGAGATCCGAAAGAATATGAATCGGTTCGATCGAATCGATTTCAGAACCGATTCTTTAACGAGTCTGGCTCACTCTCCTCCCACTGCTGGAGCTTCTCTGTTCGGAGTGGTGGTCTCTCTCTCCTTCTCGCTCTCTCACACACATACACACACACACACACACGCGCACACACACAGGCACGCACTCTTCAGTGAGCGGAGGAGAGGATGGACAGATGGAGCCGAGCTGACACGGGCGAGTCTGGCAGGTGATCCGTTCAGGACGAGCCGTGCAGGGGGGCTCAGCCATGGGATTCCTCCACCAGCTGCACCTCCTGCTCTGGAAGAACATCTCCCTGAAGCGCCGGGGGCCGGTAAGAGATCCCTCACCCTCAGAACATTACCGTGTGTGTGTGTGTGTGAGAGAGAGAGAGAATGTGTGTGTATGTGTGTGTTGCAGGCCTGCATGGTTTATATCTGAGCTGCACTACCTTCAGAAAGCTGCGTTTGGTCCAGGATCATGATGAAGCCTGCAGAGATGATGCTAAAGCTCACGTTTTGCAGGGATGTGATGCAGAGAACAGTTAGAGAACAAGTTGAAGGAGCCGCCCACTAACAGGTTGCATGCAGGCAGAGACCACCTTACTGTTGCTCACGACCCCAAAACTGCGACCCCCGTTTTTCTGCAAGTAGAGCAGGTCACCTAACAGGGCTTAGTCCGACAGACAGAAACTGTTGCGTCCAGAATGGAGCTACCTGTAGCCTTCAGCTACAGCTTCTCAAGCCCGAGCCCCCCCTCAGAGACTAGTACAGGTGTAGAGATTCTCAAAATTCAGAGCTTTTTAGAACAGTGTGTCCAAAAAATGACAAAAAAATATCTCTTCAAATGTTTGGGGGCACCTGCCCATCCAGTGTTTCTTGTAAAAATCAAGGCTTTTAATGAAGACCCCCTATTAACAGCTACTGTACTCTTCTGAGAAGGCTTTATGCAAGATGCTGGAACATTGCTGTAAGGATTTGATTGCGTTCAGCCGCAAGTCTGGTACTGATGTTAGGTTTTGCATCACAAACACCACTCTAACTGATCCTGAGGGTATTAGGTGGAGCTCCATCACTCCAGAGAGCGTAGCTGAGGGACCAGCCTGTGCTTGGTGTGCATGGAGACCTTATTCTCATGTGTGGCTGTTCCACAGTTCCCCATTCTAATTGCAATTTCTTTTTTAAAGGCTTGGTAATTTATTATTCAATTTAATTGTGTCCTTTATGTAGTTTGAAATGTGCGACCATGCGTAAAAAATAAGGTGTAATTTAAATATGGCTTGTATTAATCATGTATTAGTTGGAACTGGTAATAAATGTGATCCAAGGACCTGAGTGAGAACTTCACTGGTTCGTCTGACATAAATACAAAAGCACATACTGTTCTTGTTCCAAACTTCCCTTCAAAGGTGAAAATTAAGCGTCGGGGTGATCCTTTGTTTTTCCCTTAAAAACAAATTATTTCTAATTAAAGCTCTTCACTCAAAGAGCAAAGTTGTCTGCATAATTATGTTGAAGTATGTTTAAATGTTCAGAGTAGTTTAATTTGAAATTATTGATCGTAGAGGAAATCATAACTGGATGGTTGCTGATAGGAACCAGGGGTCGTGATGTCTATGACGCAAATATAGCCATTTTAAATTTACTATCCAAGTACGATACATGTGTCTCCTAAGTTCTCGTGTGTAGTGTTGATAATGGAAAAAAGAAATACATTTTAATATATGACCTGATGTTCGGCATTGTAGTTCTCAGAATGTACTGAAGTTTAGTGGCGATCAGTGGGGGCCAAAATAGCAAGAGGTTAAAGGATTTGAACGCTTCAACAGGTGAAAGAGAAACATTTGAAGTTTGTAAATGTTGTGCAAGTATTTAAAGAAAAAGTGATTTTTGAAGACATGTCAGAGGAAAAGAGGAAAACATGTTATAGTTTCTTATGACTGATTTGTTTGAAATTGGGTAAATAACATCAATATGCCATTATGAAACAGTTTCTTCCCTCAGGCTATCAGACTTCTCTATCAGAACTGAAACATAAACTGTACCCACACACACACACACACCCACACTCACACACACCCACACACACACACACACACACACACACACGCACACAAACACACTCACACACACACACAAACACAAACACACCCCTGACCTGAATGTCGTCCTCATAATACAATTCCTAAACACACTGAACTGTTTTGCCTTAAACAAATAACCTGCACCACAACTGCCACTGTAAATACCCTCTATTTATTATATACTGCACAGTATTATATACTGTAGTACTGCAGGTGCTTTTGTCGACTGCACTATATGTTCTTTTGTCCTGTTTTTTTGTTGCTCTTGTGCTTTTCTTGTACTGTCTGTCTCTTTGCACTCTGTGTATTCCTGTCCTGCCTACATTCACGTGGTCTTGTGGTGTTTCTGTTTTTGCTCTTGTGTTGCACCATGGTCCTTGAGGAATGTGGTTTTGTTTCACTGTGTACTGTGTATATGGCTGATATGGCAACACATCTTCTTGACTTGGCTTGAATGAGCTTTATTAAGTTTGCCCATTCAAAGAAAGGTACTGACTGCTGAATCCTGACTAGCCATTGGTGCTCATTCTTTTGAGTGAACCGAAAGGAACTATTGAAGTTGTGAGCAAATCTTTTTTGAACTTTCATCACAGAAACCGCACGTAGTCAAGCTATTGGCAAAAGAGTACTTTGTGCCCATCCCACTTCATAATAAGCCTTAATTTAGTAGTTTCTTTGCCTTAAACACCCTTTGTGTAGCTTTGTGTTATGAATGGGATTTAATTATTCATTTTATGCCAAATCTTTATCTCAAAACTGTCATATGACAGTGTCTTATGAGGCATTGTATTCACATGAATTTCATGTAAAAGCTTACTTCGAGTAAATTTGTCTTGTAAAAACACAGTGTATTCTCTGAGTGTTGTTAGATCAACGTTTGCTTATGCATTCATGCCCTTTCAGCACTAGTCAATGCATCTGTTGCATCAATATCAATATTATACCTTCAATATTATCAATATTATACCAATATTATAATGGAATTCTCATAATGAACATTATTGAAGGCCCAAATGAACAACAGACATTTATTACAAATGTCATTTTATGATGTCCTCTCTAAACAGGTGTCCTAATAATGTCAGTGTCCTTAACCTGGATTTTAACTGTGTACTCAGTTACAACATCTTTACTGTAATGTTACTGTAAATGGCCAGTGTGATGGGAAAAACAGCTTTTTCAAATTTAAAATGAAAGATTTTGATGCTCTTTGTAATCACCGTTGGTGTTTTAAACAAACTGTTGTCCCCTTAGTTTGTATAGTCCATTAATGGAAGTGAACTGCAAAAACAACCTATTTTGCATGAATCATTTCTTTACCACAAAACAAATGTATTTCCATATATTCACCTAATCAGCCTGGAGCGTCTCAGCCCTGCCCTTTAATACTGCAGTTTCAGAGTTTCAACCTGGACTGAAATGAGGGACAATGTAGTGCAGCCAATAAGTAGAGTGGCCATTTACATATATCGGCCTTAAAGGCACAGTAACAAAAATAACTTAATAACTTTAATTGAAAGGAACAAAGAGACGTTGGAAAATGGATTCGAAAAAGAATTATTGCATAGTTATTACGTAGTTATACGAGCATAGGCATCATCGGCTATGGACCCAGCACTTTTTGTTGTCACGTGGTTTGTTCCCACCATTTTTTTCTGTGCTCTTCATGAACCTACACTGTCCACGGGAGTTTTACTGATGCGTCATTGACGCAAATACCATTTTCTGATCCCGTTTGTTATTTTTTTCAATAAGAGATGGCTTAACATAACCTGCCACTGTATTTATTTGTTAAATTCAATACATTTATATAGAGGACTTTTACGGGCATAAACTTTGTTATTCAAGGAGCTCGGGCAGCATTTTCACCTCACTATTAAAGTATGGACGAAACTACAGATTCTTCAGGTTCTGCAGCTCATGCGATGAAATGTTAAAGATCATGAGTGAAGTTTTCAATAAAGAAATCATACTCGGTCTCATCAGCAAATAATCTCAAGCGCTCCAACATCCCACCCCCAGTCCTCAGCACTTTTCCAACCCATGTAAATGAAACCATGCTTCGTAAGAGGACATAACACAAAACAAATATACGATTTGGGGCCCGAAAAACAAAGGGGCTTTTTTCAAATTGGTGATTCAGTTGTAAACAAAGTGCTCGATGTAAACAAAGTCATTCAGAGTCCTCTGATGTGAAATGGTTCGTTGTAGAGTATCTTACTGACTCATATTTAAAATAATAGGCCAGATCTTTCTCGAAATGCTTGCAATACAATTTTTTGTGCATGAGGGAAGATATTTTTAACCCTGTTGTGCAAGAAATTGTGGTGTAAACTTTGGAGGCATTAAGTGTGTCAAATATCTGGTTCCTGAGAACAGTTCTAGCTTTCTCTAGAACCACACATTGCGTTTTACATCAAAAGCTCTTTACATCTTCATCTTCCACTGAAAAATGATTGGAATTTCCATTGAACACAATATGAGTCTTCAAAACAGACACATAGTGAACATCTCATGTAATTGTTCTACAGTATGACAGCTCCTTTTCATCTGTGGTCTCTGAGCAGGATGTTGTTTGAATACATGCACGAAACATCCTCTCACGGATGTGACCTGACAAACATTCAGTCACCTCTTTAGTCTCATTCACACAGCGTGTGATACAGTATGTCTATCTATACATACAACTGTGTCACATGGGATGTAACTGCGTTTTATTTTGCTCTAATTAACACAAAATGTGCATCCCAGGGGCTGAACTCATAGATTATTGATGAGTGAATGTTACCAGTATTTCTGTTTTTCTGTGGTGCTGGGGGCTGGGAGGAACATGCATGTTATGCAACAAATGGAAATCTGTTTGAGAACTTGTAGTTTCAGTTCTACAAGTATGACGAATTATGTCACATGGTATGATAGAAAAATACACTCAGCCAGGGTTCTCATGGATCCCCAGAAGGCCCCCATTTCTGCCCTGTTTTTATGTTGTCAGGTGATTTGGAGCAATGTTGTGAACTGTGTGGAGGTCCCCGAGGACCGTTTTGATATAACAGATGATGATATACGCTAATGCTGCTATTGAACAGATGTTGTCAGTTCAAAGGAGTGGCAGCTGTTGGATGGTGTGTGATCTGAATGGTGTCTTGTTTTGATTTTCTTCCCTTCTTTTTCTGGGAATGAGATAAGATAAACCTTTATTAGTCCCACAAATGGGACATTTGCATTGTCACAGCAGAAAGTGGACAGAACAAAGTTGAGAGCAGCAAAAATGAAAAACAATAGAATAAAAACTATACCAACAGTACAGTGTAAAAAGTACACTATCTGGAAATATAAATATGGACGTCTGTATTGAAAAATACATATTTACATGTATATATAAACTTAGATAAATATATGTATGTATGTATACATTGAGTATATATGCAAGAACGCTCTGGATATATTTATGTATATACTTTAACCCCCCACTTTTCGCTGGGGTTACGTTCCAAGAGCACCTCTGTATAGTGAAAAACCGCGTTGTTGTAATTGGTTAAAAAAATGGCTAAAATGCCTATTTTTATAATGTAAACCCTAAATATGCCCCCAAATGTGCTCCCAGAACACTTTAATTTCATTTAAACTCATTAAGCCTTAAAGGAAATGTAAAGGTAAACCTGTATCCATACTGTAGAGTTTATACTGAACTCCCCCAGTGCTAGAATGTAAATACCGATGTTACCTCGGTATAGACTGTACTGTAATTCATGCACGGGCGTTTTCTTTGGTATAAGCAGCACAGGGGAAATTCTGGACTGCAGCATCACAGGGCAGGAGCCAATCAGCAGCAATGAGAAATAAATAACATTGTCAGATTGGCTACTTTCAAACCTGCTGCCTCTGACTACAGCGGACTGTGACATCCGGGTCTCGTGCCCCACGCCCCCTTGTCCTCGTGCTGGTTGTTTATGTTTGGGGCGGCGCTGAGCAGCGGAGCTTCATTCTGTTCAGGTGTCTGATTGCCTTGGTAACCGCCGTGTGACTCACGAGGCCCGGACATCACAGTCAGCTGTACACAGAGACGGGAGGTTCGAAAATCCTGTTTGGATGTATATTAGGGCATTGACAGGAAAGTCGACTAGTCAACTTCAGAGGCACAAGTTGACGCCCTCTGAGAGAAGTCGACTAGTCGTGTGCTTTTTTTCCTCTGTGCTCGCGCTTGTGTACAGTCTGTGCCTGTGATTGGCTGACGCTGACACGTGTTCCGTGACTTAACCAATTATTATAGTCCCTTCATAAAAAGGGCGGGAACGTTGGCGCGAGGGGAATCTAAACACAAGACCACAACAAGACGAGAGACATGGCAGCAGAGGTGACAGACACACATCACATGTGTGGAGATTCTTCACTCTACGACTCCCCTAGCACTGCAGGGAGTCGTCCAGTCTGAAGGAGCGGTGTGGCCTTACATAAAAGCCTCTGAGTGATAAGAAAAAACAGCGAATCACAGATCAGCTTGTTAGTTTCATCTTTAAAAATGTGAGACCTTTGGCTGCAGTAGAGGCCGAAGGCTAATGTTACAGAGAACTTTAATAAAAGTTGCTCATTGTTGGACACCCGTGTTTCTCCACTGCGTCTGTGCGTGATATCATCAAACAACTTGTCGATTCGACTTTGACTTTATTGACAGATATGTCGATCTGAAAAAACGACGGAAAGTCGTTAATGCCCTAATATATATATATATATATATATACACATACATGTACATACACACAAACAATATGTTTCTTCTTTTGGATAGTGTATAGTTGATTGTTTTTTTTGGATTATACTGTTATATAGTTTTTATTCTATTGGTTATGCTGATTCTACTTTCTTCTTTTGTACTGTTTACTTTTTACTGCTACTGTAACAATAAAAATATCCCATTTATCTTATTTTGTCTTATCTTAGCAGCATTTGTGCTTGTTCCATATTTTGCAGTGGAACAAGCACAAACGCTGCTTTAAATGTTATTATTAATAACATCCTGGCTGTATCGTGGATTATATCAGTTTGTAAGGTCACTTAATGTCTCTGGAGAAACGATTTGGAGAAATTAAATAATTACAATTTCGATTGCAATTTACATGCAGTTATTTTCAATTACTTTTTACCCTGACTGTAGAATGCCAAGCTCCCAATTATTGAACCTTGTGTTGTTAGGTTAACTGTAATGTAACGGTAAGTTGTATTGGATTTAATTAAATGGCAGCTCTTGTGATTTAATCGTTGCAACATTAATTGCAAATTCCTCCTTATGAACATATGTGTTGGTTATGCTAGAGGATTAATACAAGTGTGTATCTGTGTTATGCAGGTTTTGCGGGGACACCAGGGTATCTGTCCCCTGAGGTGTTGAGGAAGGAGGCATATGGAAAACCTGTGGACATCTGGGCCTGTGGTAAACACACACACACACACACACGCACGTGCGCACACACACACACAAACACACACACACACACACACACACACACACACACACACACACACACGTTCACAAACATACACCGACCCATGCAAATGTCAAGATTGAACATATAAACAGAAGAGAAAATCAGTGCTTTATGTGTGTGTGTGTGTGTGTGTGTGTGTGTGTCAGGTGTGATTCTCTACATTCTGCTGGTTGGCTATCCTCCGTTCTGGGATGAAGACCAACATAAACTCTACCAGCAGATTAAAGCTGGAGCCTATGATGTAAGTCGTTTGTCTTTTTCTCTTCTCCTGTTTCTTCTCTAGGTCTTCTCTCTCCTCTGTCATCTCTTTCTCCTTGCCCTTATTCAGTTCCCTCCTTAGGACAATGGTAAACATTTTTTCACCATTATTTATTTTCTTGGTGCAAACCCAACTTTTTCAAGCTGTACAATACTGTGCAAAAGTTTCAGGCACCTACAAAAACATATTTTAAAACTGTTTAGATGAGCAGTGAGTGTAAATAGCGATTTTATGTACAGTATATCAGTATACCTTGCCTTGACGGTCAGTCCAGTACCTGATTGATTGGCCCAGGCAAATGAGGATCTTACCAGGTCACCGATGTGACAAGTATTGCAAGAGGATCTTACCAAAATTCATTCCCGATTAGAACTGATGTACTTTTATTTTCAACTAAATACAAGAGAGAAAAGTAGAAGCCTTTAACCGCACCAATGAAAACTGCAGCCCAGTAAGATCAGAATTAAACGCTGTGCCGTTCCTCACACACCGGACGACTCCAAACCACCATTACACCACAAAAATGCTGAATTGTATGAAATTTACTTAAAATAAATGTCTGCTGTTACACATCCTGATGACAAAGTCACTTAATGAACAGATTTGTCAAAGCTTGCTGGTTTATGCAGGTTGTGGCCTGATGGTTAGGGAGTTAGGGAGTGACACCACTTATAAGAAACTGTTTTAGTGTCATTAGTGCATTCTGAGGCCACCAATCTGGCCTATTTATGGTACTATAGCTGCCATGATGTATTTCTCTTTTACTGAATCTAGACTCTCTAGCCACGTCTAGAATCAATGAAGCTTCAGAGGGCCCAAGGTGAGGACCACTGATGCTATTGTCATTATGCCAAGTTACCATAGGAGAGCAAGGAATGTCAAATGGTCATGATTCTGGCAAAGAGGCAAAGAATGACTTGGTTTAAATGCAACAGGTTTAAATGAACTACTGTAAAGAGGCCCTAGCCTTGACCTGGCCTTCAGCCATGAATCTCAGGCACATATACTTGGGGTGCCAGCAGCAACACTGAAGTTTGTAACATTCCCTGTTAGTCACCCTACAAAAGAGCTTTCCAGGCAGCATAGGATAGACACCTCAGGATATTTCTGCATTTCAGGCAGCTGGGACTGATCCAGTTAAACTTGACTGCAGCTAATCCATGAGCTTTCCGCCATTTCAGGCAGTATAATCAAATGCTTGAAGGGCAGCTTCAAGGAGTTCCAGCAGCTGGCTCCATGTCAGCAGACTGGAGCAAAGTCTTTAATGCAGCTAGCAGATGAGCAAGAAGAAAGATGTTGGGAAAGGAAAAAGAAGAGCCCCCCATTCCCTGGCATGCTGGAATATAGTTTTGAAGGTCTTAGTAAGAGCATCATCTATTCATCTCTTTCAAACCATCACAGAATGGAGTCTTGCTGTGCTGGCCAGGATGCTCGGATTCTGCTATGGTCTTCAGCTCTCTTACCATTGCATATTATACCTAATAAAAAACACAGTCTTCAAGCTGAAATGTCAAAATTAGGGGTATTGGAAGCCCTGCAAGAAAAACTTGGTAGGTTTGGAAGGTGATGGATGTCGAAATGTGCTTTGGCCTGCCTAATAGGCTTCAGCTTTGGAACAGTGGATGAGGAATCGGAGGTAGGGTCCTCAGAGAGTTTTGAAGCTAGTTGAAGTCACGTAAATTTTGTGGGATTCTACTCAGGTATCAAGAAAGCGTGAAGACGTTCATCATATAAGAGAAGGTAGGGAGGGAAAGGTTGGAGGCTGCTAGTTAATAAATCCAGTGATAGCAGCTCAAACTTGGTGGTGTGAGCAGTTGTGGTTTGAATAAAAGCAGTCTGAGTAATCCACTGCTCTCACATCTCGTAGATTTTAACCTTGTCTTTGGACTGGGCAAGACCAGTCAAGTTGTTCAATGCAAGAAGTTGAAAGAGGATGTCTTTCATTTGAGCAGGGAATTTATAATGTTGGCAATGTCATGTCATATCATTACATCACTTTGTTGGTATAAAATCATAACCTAAGGTGCATGAGGTTGTGCCTTTGCTGGCCAGTGGGAATCAAAAAGAACAGACTGGTCTTAATTTTCTTATTAGTGCGATCGCAGTTGATAAGGGGCTAAGTATTGATTGTTTAAAAATTTATCTGTAGCGGTCATGTGTAGCAGAGAGAGAGATACTATGACATTATAACTGTGGTGGTTGGAAAGTGACAAAATGCAGAGCATTTTGAGCATATTGAGATAAACAGACAAGACACTAAAACTCCAGCCAGTTATAAAACAAGACATGTCACAGTTTGTTTTAGTTTAATTAAACCCAATCATCTGGTGAATGTGGCTATGTGCGCTTTTCCCACCCGTTTTTGAGTGAGAGTGGTTTGCTCCACCCATTTTCAGCTGTCCTTAACCATAAATGGCTGGGTAAGAGACAGTGAGTTAGTGCCCCCCATCTGGGATTGAGCTGTAAAACATGGCACTGAATGAAGAGAGTCAGAAGAGGCGCCGGTTCAATGCAATGAGCGGAATGTTTTTAACACAAACTTTTTTTTGGGCCATAAAACCGATGTTTGGGTGTCTCCAAACACTGGTTTTATACTAACCACACAATCACACTTCACGTTTTCTCACAGAAATCAATCAATCTGGTTGGTTCCTGGTTCACAGCTGAGAGTGTTGATGTGTATTTTTGCCTTGTCTGTTATTTCTGACAGTTTCCGTCTCCAGAGTGGGACACAGTCACTCCTGAAGCCAAAAACCTCATCAACCAGATGCTGACCATCAACCCAGCCAAGAGAATCACAGCACAAGAGGCCCTCAAACACCCATGGGTCTGTGTAAGTACACAAATACAAAGGTAACACGCTAAGTATACATTCGTGTAAGTAGCCCAACATTCTTCAGGGATCACACAAATGAACAGATAACATATTTTCTTTGTTTGTGTCCACAGCAACGCTCTACAGTGGCCTCAATGATGCACAGACAAGAGACAGTGGAATGCCTGAAGAAGTTCAATGCCAGGAGGAAACTTAAGGTGCGTCTCATACCGTTTCATATTATTTCCTGAATATTTTGACTGTTTCAAGTTTTTTCTGTTTTTACTCTTGGCTCCTCTCTTTCCCTGCAGGGGGCGATCCTGACTACCATGCTGGTGTCACGGAACTTTTCTGGTAAGACCCCGCGAGCACTGTCTATGTTAATGTTCCGACTCCCAGTGGGTTTTTCTGTCTTTGAGTGCTTCATGATCCTGAGTCGGGTCTATTTGTGGTTTATTTTCATTTTATTTATTATTTTCATTTTATTTATTTACGTCCAATTTAATGAACCCATGTTTTCCGGGGACATTTATTGCATCTCTTGTGCCTTCATGTGCTACTGTTGTCTGTCACTTTGCAAAGAATATGTGTCTTTGCCTCGAAGTGAAAGTTGTCCCAGTGTTTTTTCTGTGTGAAGGGATGTTGACGCTTGTATCGGTTGGGTGATTGATATTTTCTCGTCTGATGTGACAGGTTTGCCTGATGTGACAGGTTCAGTGGGGATCATTCTAACATGGTCTTCTAAAGAAAAACTGTTCTTCTGTGATCTTAGACTAATAAACGATTCTCTCCTCCCTCTGCTCTCTCTCTTTCTCTCCCTCTCCCTCTCTCTTGTTTCTCCCTCCCACTCTGTGTGTGTTTGCGTGTGCGTTTGTGTCAGTGGGTAGCAGGCAGACCACGGCTCCGGCCTCGGTCACTGCCGCCGCCGCTGCTGTTGCTGCAGCAGCAGGCACCACAGCAGGGCTGGTGGAACAAGGTAGCAGAGCCCCCTGGGGGGCCCTTTTCTCCTCCCTCTGTCCTCTTTTCCAAGCACTCCTCCTCTCTCCTTCATTCCACTCCCCCTCATTGTCCTCTTCTTCCTAACTTTCTCCTGTTTGGCAACTTTCTTTTACCCTGATTGCTCGTCCTGTACTTTTTTTCACCCAAACTTTTATTTGTACATTCCATCTTCTTTCATTTCCGTTGCT
>JBBJLS010000041.1:4558664-4579646 GCA_037577275.1 Bryconaethiops microstoma
TCTCTTCTCCTCTCTTCCCTTCTTCACTTCTTTTCTCTATTCTTCTCTTGTCTTCTCTTCTCCTCTCTTCTTCTCTTCACTTCTCTGCTCTTCTCTTCTCCTCTCTTCCCTTCTCCACTTCTCTTCTCTTCTCTTCTCTTCTCTGCTCTTCTCTTTACTTCTCTTTTCTTCTGTTCTCTTCTCTCCTTTTCTCTTCTCTTCTCTCTTCCTCTCCTCTCCTCTCCTCTACTCTCTTCTCCTCCTCCCTTCTTCACTTCTCTTCTCTTTTCTTCTTCTCTTCAATTCTTGTCTTCTTCTCTTTTCTCTTCTCTTCTCTTCTTGTATTTTCTCTTCTCTTCTCTTCTCTTCTCTTCTTTTCTCCTTGTGTCTCTACTTTCCCTTTTTTCATCCACCTTTATCATTTCCCACTCTGCATGGGGCTAAAAGCATGCGCCACTCACAATGACTCATCTTTACCTCCTTCTTCCTGTCTCTCGCTCCACTCCTCCATTTGTCTCCTTCTGTTCATTTCAGTTTTCTTTCCTTCCATTCCAGCTCCACCTCCTCTGTTGTCCCATCCAGCAGCTCAGTGGTGACCTTTGCCGTCAGTTATAATTGTCTTCACTCTGTTATTCTCCTGATAGCACCGAAGCACTACTGAGCACGCATCTTTATTACTTTCTCCTTCTCACTTGTGTCCTTACCTCTTATTATTGGGCTCCATCCTGTGCGTTCAGAAGTTGTTTTTATTGTGTATCCTCGTTCATCATCCATGTTTACATCTTTCTTCATCCCGTGATCATTGTTCTCTTCATTTTCAGCTCAGTTTCCTCCCTCTTCTCTTTTCTGTCCTTCTGTATTTGTATGAGATTGTGAAGTTCACCCTAAAAGTGGGAATGGAACAGGCTGCCTGCTGCTGTACTGTATGCTGCATGGGCAACTGGACTAACGCATGTTCACTAACGGGGGGAGTGATTTTTTTGCAACCTGTGCATGGTGGAAACGTTGTGGTGCACAGAGTATGGCATTTTTTGGTGGGGTGGGCTGGGATATTCTGTGCATATGGCCAAATGGTCACACTGGATGTTACCCACTGACACTGATAATTAAGCCTATATAGAGTAGTATGCAAACGTTTTGGCACCCCCCTGTTAAATGATGTGTTTTGTTGTTTTTCTAAGCACATGTCTACAGAGAACACACTTTTAATGCACCCTGTGTTTTGCTGAATTTAACATCTGATATGTTAAAGTCAGCAAGTTAATGCAGTTACACACTACAGCTCTGGAAAAAAATAAGAGAGCACTGCAAAAAAGTTTCTCAGGTTTTATCTTTTATAGGTGCAAGTACTGAACTGAACAGCTTTGCCTTAGTTTTCGAGAACTGCTGACAATATTTCTCCTAATTTCCAAATAAAAATATTGTTCTTTAGAGCTTAATTATAAAGGAAATGACCATACATCAAAGTAAGAGAAATGATGCATAATAATTCAAAGAAAACAAATCTGTTCTTCACTCTTAAACCTTTACCTTCCAGTAGTGTTTTACCATCCAACTGGTCACTCTGTGAGAGAAGAGTGTTGTTTACAGGACTGTTTTTTATACTTTTCCTCATTAAATAAGATGTGATTCAGGTGATCACTAATCAGTACATCATAAAGCAGAATGAGGTGCTTGTGTAGGAATTTAACAGACACTGGCATGGAATGATTGTCACTCATAGAGATGCTGTTTTAAAAATAAATTGCTGTGGTCTCTTATTTTTTCCCAGAGCTGTGTAACGTGCAGGAAGGTGCCCTATTTAAGTCTGTTCCCTGTAGAGGATGTCATTTGGGGCTGTTAAAATTGTTACATACCATTAAGGACGAAAACGCCTGAGCATGTTTTGGTGCAAAAATCAGACAGACCTATTGCTCGTTATTTACGGCATCAGAGATACTGTCTCGAAGGAGAAGGTCAGTTGGAATTAAAAAAAGCTCGTAAGTACACGGCGAGATGCGGAGCAAGCCTGTTGAATGCGATAAAGCAGCGCGTCTAGCTGTGGCTGTTGCTTTGTGCAAAAGGCTGCGCTTCATATTTGATGCGGCCTCCATATGCCTGCAATCAAATATTCAAATCTGTGGCCGTTCGAAACGGTGAAATCCTGTTAGATTGAGCACACTGGAGAGCTCTTGTCTGGAGGGCTTGAGAGGAGAGCTGGTGCTCTCAGCTGGAGTGGCGGCTGTGGGTCGGTGTAAAGGCTGCGCTTCATATTTGATGCCGTCTCCACACGTGCGCAATCAAATATTCATGCGGCGCTGCCTCTCTTGGTTAGCCTCTTTCCAGCCCCTCGTGCTTGGCCGTAGCTTCAGCTTCAGCTCCGGTAGCTCACCACGGCCACTCCAAAACACAAACCACATCTGGGAGATAATGATTGCCCTCTAACTAGAGGTGGGCGATTTGGCAAAAAAGAATACTTTCATGTTCCATGATATGTCCAAATATAATGTTTTTTAACGTCTGATTACAGGGACCGGTGATGCCACAAAAATACAACCAAAAACAGTGATTACAACATCATGATTACAAAACATTCCAGAACATTGTATACAATCTTTTACACACTGCATTGTATAAAAATCTAGTTAAACTGGACTATTATGCTCTTTGTAGTTAAACATGCAGTAATACTGCTGATGTATTCATGACTCGCTCAAAAAGGCATATTGGTGATAGCTAACATGATGATAATGATAGAAATTGCCTTGTTTATTGATAGAAATAAAGATAAATTGAGACGAATAAACGTGAAAAAAGAGTCACGGGCACTCATTTATAGTATGTAGTTTGGTTTTCCATTTCTGAACGTTTTTATAATGGTCCTATCCTTTGCTCCGCCCACATGTGTTACTTCATAATAATAATAATAATGTTAATCTTTATTTATATAGCACTTTTTAAAAACAAAGTTACAAAGTTTTACAACTTTGCCGGCAGAAACTAATTTATAGCAAACTTGGTTTTTGTTAAAATTACTGAAATTTAGAGTTTGTTATTAATTTCAATGGTTTATTTTGTTCATGAGAGAAAGGTCACACTGTGAGGATAGATTGTTTTTTTTTTTCATTTTGCATTGTCTTTGTTACAATAAAACTGTAAACCCTGTATTATTTGGTGTTTCTAAAAATAATATAATATCCAGTTAGTGAAACATATTTTGAAGCCCCCCAGAGCATGTCCACTACAACTTCTTAGTAAAGCACTTAGCATGGTGTGCAACATCTTCCCGGTTCAACCAGCAGTTTTAATAGAGAATATACGGTTTAGGATCTCATCACTGGGTCCTAAAAGCGTCTAGAATAAAGAGTAAGGCTCAGTACTGCTGATATTTTGACCTCTGCTCTGTCCTCCTCTTCTCTTCTCTTGTTCTTGCTCTCTGTGTTTATGCCAAGGTAAGGATCTTACCCCTCTCTCTCTCTCCATAGAGTACAAGTTAAGATTTCTCTACAGGTTTCGCTTCACATCTCCTCACTCTGACCTTTTTGACCTTCCAAATTCGAAGTGCCCCGTAGTGGATCTGCACTTAGTTTGGGTGACCATGACCATGACTCCTCCGCGCCTAGTAACACAGCAGAAGTGCTGTTTGGGATACCAGATAGAAACCTGATGGACGGGGTCAATAATATGTTATAAATCACTAATGTTCAGTACGTTTTCGATGGATGTGGTGCCACTCTTCTTTGGCTGTCCCATTATGGTCTGTGGTCATCATCGTTCCTCTCTTCTCCTCTTTTGGTTCTTTTCCAATGGTACGAGGAACCACATCATACCACAAACCAATGTTTTTCCATTACGAATCAAGTGACCCGTACCCAAGCCGTACCCACGCTATTCAACGGATGGCCCAAAAGTGGGCCGCAGCCAAGCCCAATGTATCACTGCTTTCTGATTAGTCGAAATATTGTCATGATAATAAGCAAACTTGGAAAGAGACCACTGTTCATGCAAAAAACCCCCAAAAAACAATGAAGATACAAACTAACAACTGGGAAGACGGTGAAGTACAAGCACGACTGTCTGTTTGGGCTGAAGATACATTTCAGTGAGAGTTTTCTACGACACTAACAAATTTATCTTAAGATGTGCCAGGCCATTGCTAACTGTCAGCTTCGGTTTTCATCGCACAGCTAAACAATACTGAGAAGAAAAAAACCTCAAACAAAACTATAAAATATAAAAGATTACAAAAAACTGACAGAAAAACGAGTCCATGGACGCGGTTTTGGGACGACCGTCCATAAACTGTGTGGAGAGAATTGAGTCAGAAACTCCATTACTGGACTGAGATACACTGGAACATCAAAGCGTACTGCAAGTTCTGTACCGTCACAGTAGTTTACATACAGCACAGTTCCTGTAGACCTGTGGAAAAATACCTTTTACCTGACCTTCTGGACCTGCTTGAGTGCCTCAGAAGAAATCAGTGAAGGAAATCCTGACCTTATATTGAGAGGAGAATGATTCCTTTCACCTCTTTCAAGTTTGCTCTAATTTGAGCATAGCAACAAACCAACACAAGCTGGTTTGTTGCTATGTTTACGGTGTATGAGGTATAAATTTTGAAGCTGCAAGGCATGTTTTTTGTTGATGACCCCATCATTGCTGCCACAAGAAAACCTTTTTTTCTGAGAGAGTGTGTGTTAAAACTTGTATAAAGCTTTAGAATTTTAAACTTTCTTGTGTCAGCAGTGTGTTTCTTGTGTCAGCAGTGTGTTAGATGCATCAATTTATATTACTTTGACAATATTAATTCTTACACGAATCATGATTTAAAGGTGGGAGTGGGGTTTGTTTATAGTATTTTAATAAACCCATTGGAAACGAACATTTCTCAGCTCTTTAAGGGGTTTTTTATCCAGTTCTGTTCTGATATATAACATCTATAGAAGAACAGAAACAACAGAAGCGAACTGACTATAATAACACCTTTTCGTCTCAGAGCTATTTGGGGAGTTTTCTTCCCCTGAATATCATCGAATAGAAGTGTTTAATGTGTAAAGGCACCCTTCACACTCTTTAAGGAAGCGTCTCGGTGTGGAGTCTGCAGCGGCCTGTTTTTTTTGTTGTTTTTTTTCATTCCAGCAGAGGTTTACATAGAGTGCTGGCTATTTATTATGAACAAAAAAGGCTTTTTTATTATCTTAATCTAAATTTTCCTACTTCATCTCACTGAGAGGTGCAGTTCCTCTCAGATTTTCAGTGGATAATAAGCAAAGAGCCTTTTTTGCTCATCTTTTGTCTCTGTATTGATAGCTGATCAGATTCAATGTGTGAACAGGTAACGTGATTGAATTGATCAGAGGCTGAGTTTCCCAGAACTTGGACGAGGCTGCCGGTGAAGTCTAACACTAACAGCTGGAGACATTGCTTTGGAACCCAAAACCATGCTGAAAAAAAAACATGATGCTTTTGCTGAACAGTGTAATAAATGGGAAACTGAGCATGTTTGTGTTTATCTCTCAGTTATTGATTAGTGGTTCATTGATGACAGGGAGATTTGCTGATCCTGAGTGTTTGCTGAACCTTTTTTTTGTCTTTCATTTGTCCTTTTGCAGCAGCCAAGAGTTTGCTGAACAAGAAGGCCGATGTGAAGGTAAGACGATCTCCTGGCCTTTTCCCCTTAGCCGCCCTGACCCGTGGCCTTTACTTGCTCTTTTATCTCTCGCGCTTTCATTTTTCTTTTTTTTTTCCTCTCTGTCCTTGTTTGTCCATCAGCGCTTCTGCTCTCGCTGTCACTGTCAGTGACCAATTGTCAGTGTCAACTAGATGCCATCTCCTGTGTGTGTGTGTGTGTGTGTGTGTCTGTGTGTGTGTGAGAGAGAGAGAGAATGTGTGTGTTCGTGTGTGTGTGTGTGTGTGTGTGTGTGTGTGTGTGAGAGAGAGAGAGACAGAGTGCGTCTTTGTTTGTGTGTGTGTGTGTGTGTTTGTTTGTGTGTGCGTGAGTGAATGATTGTGTCTACTTCAGTTTGAAAGAATGAAAACGTGGCTTTTTGAGACATCTTTGAGAATTTTTATCTTTCCTTTATTTGGGGGACATGAAACGAAATCACTTTTTTCACACTGATGCCCCACCAAGTTGTCACTTTATTATGATATTTACACCATAAAGTCATTAGTGTGCGGTTCATCCAGTATACTGGCTGAAATTCTTCGTAAGGTATTCATTTAGTCATATCCTTCGTGCTGTTACGCCACAAATAGTTGCAGTTAAAGCAGCAAACAAATTGTTCCAAAGAAGGCTGTAATAATGAATGGCTTATGATGACATACATGCAAACTTCAGTATATTGGGCTCATGTATGAAACAAAAGACATAAGAAATTCAGACGTTTAAAAAAAAAAACAACGTTTTTGCCAGGCTCTGAGAAGAGTTTTAAAACATGGACAAGCCTTTATCTTATAGGTAAAAAAAAATAGAATGTGTAGGTCCCCCTCGGGCCACCAAAACAGCTCTGACCCTTTGATGCGGTATCTGGTACCAGATCCTTAAGAAACCATGTACACATGATATAAAAAAAATGACACATGAGACCAGGCTACACTCTTCCGTTGGTCCGTGGTCCAGTTCAGGTGTTTAAGGTGCCCAGTGTAGGCACTTTGGACAGGGCTCAGCATGGGCACTCTGACTGGTCTGCCACCGTGCGGCCCTATACACAGCGAACTGCCATGCAGTGTGTGTTCTGATACGTTTCTATCATAGTCAGCATGGACTTTTTCAGCAGTTTGTGCTGGAGCAGCTCTTCCATGGGATCAAACCAGACTGGCAGGCCTCACTGAGCCCTGAGTGCCCATGACCCTGACACCAGTTCTCTGACTTTCCTTCCTCACGCCACTTTTGGTAGGTATAACGAGAACCCCCCGTGAGACCTGTTGTTGTATGCCTTGACCCTCTCGTCTAGCCATCACAATTTGGCTCTTCTCAGAGATACTCAGATCTTTACACTTGCCCATTTATCCTGCTTCCAACTCATCAACTTCAGGAACAGACTGTTCACTTGCTGCCTAATATCTTGACAGGTGCCACCATATTGAGGTGGTCAGTGTTCTTCACTTGTCAGTGGTTGTAATGTTATGTCTGATACACACACACACACACACACACACACACACAGACAGAGTAAGTAAGTGATTAACATGGAAATTTACAGAATCTCAATATTTGACTGCTGTGTATATATATATATGTGTATATATATATATATATATAGCAGTTCAGTATATATATAGCAGTTCAGTTTTGCAGACAGTATCAAGTAGGACAGTTTTGCACAATGAAGACCTCAGCTACAAAAGATATGAGTTACAAACATAAATGCTGTTTGTTTTTGGTGCACTAGAGCTGTTCCACTGAAATCAGGGCACAGTAATATAAGGTGTTACCAATCGGGTGAAACAAGCTTCATCCGGTCTGTTAGGGAGTGATACCCCCCCTGAAAGAGGAGAAGAAACGGATTGTAAGATTTATTTCCGTCTGCACATGTGCGTGTGTGGGAGGTGTCAGGGAGAATAAAAACGAGCTGGAGGGGTGGGAGTGATGTCACTTAGGAAGCTTTCTAATCTTCCATGAAAGACGAGTACAACGTAGAGAGTGATGGCACTCGAATTTAACAGGAGCTGAAAACGGCAAAAACGCTGCATATGCATGAAGACCCTCTCGTTATTATTTCAAGCGGTATTTGCTCTCAAGTACCACACACACACACACACATACACTTGCAACCACACACACACTGAATAACTTCACGTAATCGTTCCAATGCGTATTCCTAGTGGCTGTTGACCTCCATGACTAACACTATCTATACCAATGGACCTTGCTTTTACACTTGCTGTGAGTTTGTGTGTGTGTGTGTGTGTGTGTGTGTGTGTGTGTGTGTGTGTGTGTGTGTGTGTGTGTGTGTGTGTGTGTGTGCACGCACCAGCAAAGAGAAGAGCTAGTTCAGTTGGGAATGTGACTCTAGTTCCAGGAATAGCCGCGAGTCTGAACCCTGGAAACTCTGCGACAGAAATAGCATCACTGTGCTCCTCTCATCGCCTAGCAACAGGCTCCCCCACGTCCTCCATCAGCCATTTTAAACGATGCCTCTCTTTCTCTCTCTCTCTCTTTATGACTCCTTCGCTCTTTCTCCTTCCTTTCCTCCCTCCTCCGCTCACTCTTCCTCCTTAAAGGAGCGATGGCCCTGTCCCACCATCTCGCTTTCTGAACACGTTGTCAAAAATGTCTTCTTCTTCCTCAACGGACTAAACTCGTCCTCCCTGTGTTGAACCGCGTGCAGCGCCGGCGCTTACATAATGCGGCGTTACGACCGGTGCGTCTTCTCCACCGCAGCTGAAGCCACTGGAAGTAGCAATGAGCAAAACCAAAAACTTCTTCCCCATCACACAGTGAACGTTTTTGATACTGCAGTAGCACTTTGGAGTGTAACAGTGAGTTGTGCTCAATAGAAATGTCCCGAAAGCTTTTTGTCCTTTGAGTTATTTTAAAATAAAGAAGTTTCTTAATCTGGATGCAGTCTAGCAAACATGAAAAACTACCCAGCAATGACACTGATAAGTATTCCAAAGGCTCCTGCAAACGCTGAAAGATTAGATACAGTTGTATGTAGAAGTTTGCGCACCCCTGGTCAATCTGCAAGTTTTTACTGAGAAGATACTTGTGTACATTTCAATGCCAAATTATTGTTTATCTGACTCATTAGAGAAAAACGATCAAAAACTACGGCACATTTTATGTTATTTTCCAATATATGCATCTCAGATAAATAGAGGAGCAACATTTGCAGAAAATGTCATCATTGTGGAGACTGAGTCCCTTAATTTCACTTAGAAACTCAACAAAACGTGTTGACTGGGGCGCCTCAATTATTTTTTCTGTGGCGTCTATTAGCTTTATTACTCCAATGCATGACGGAATGGATGTCCTTCCCTGACCTTCCAGCTATATTTGGTTTAGGGGAAAACTGTAAATTAGATTTTTCATCAAATGAGGTTTATCCAGTTGTCAGATTAACTTCTGCAGTTCTTCATTTCTGCATCTGAGGACTCACTAAGGAATCTTTCCTGCATCAGCGTGCAATTTACCTTTCTCCTCCTCAGAGTACACGCAGTACTTCACTTTCCACCTCCGCACCTGGACCAGTTTTTCCTTCCCACACTTCCTTCTTTTTCCTTTCTCCAAGTCCTCTTTCTGCCAAATCACCTCTTGTCTTCACCTGAAGGATGTCTGACCAGAATGTTCCTGGTGCATCACTTTCCTTTTCCTGTTTTTCCTCCTTTCAGCCTTGCACCAGGTTCTACAGGTCAATGGGACGTCTTCTCTAGTGTTTCCTTTAGGGGTGCACCAATAATGGCCAGCTTTTGCTGCTGTTTCCCATTTCTTGACCTCTAAATCTACAGATTTTTTAAAGAGAATACCATTGATTTGTTCTTTATCCAAAGCTTGTTCTTAAAACACATATGCTGGTGGGTTGAATAACACATGCATATACACCGTATGGATAAAAGTATTGGGATTACGCTTAAAAAACTATATATATTACTTAAAAACAAAAAAAAAACCCAGCCAATTAGGCAAATATTTTCCGATTCCGATCTTGGCAATTTTGTTCTGCGCCAGATTTCATCTTGGTTGACTTCTATGCTAGATGATGGTGATGCTGGATAATATCAGTTTTATGTGTTTTCACTCCTGGATGATTTAAATTGTTCGCCCCCAGTTTCCTTTAACATTTCTTTACATTTGACGTGTTTGTCAAACATGTTTGCCCAGAAGAGTTACAGCTGAAGTTACAGCTGCTGGTTTTATTTTTTTTAATTTATTTATTTTTAAAACACCTAATGGTATGATTCATTACTCTCACTCTTTCTCCCTCTCTCCATCCTTCCAGAAGAGGAAGTCAAGCTCCACTGTTCAGTACATGGTGAGATCATCACTAAATTTTGCGTTACCTTGTATCTTATCTTCCATCTTTCCACTTTTTTCCACAGTACAGACCCCAGCCCTACCTCAAGCACCTGCTTAATTTCCACTGTATCTCAGATCCAACCTTACTCTGTAGAGTGTTCTTGAAGAAATTATTGTATATACACAGTGCAACTCGCTCCTTCTTACTGCTATGAGCACGGCTGGATTCCCCACTCTTTTCTTCTGCATGTGTACAGTCTAATCCTTTATCTGTCAAGGCCACAGAGCACTTTGCTAGCTTCCTCTTACTGCATCCCACTGTTTTCCTCCACTGAAGTAAGAAGGAAGCACGCAGCAGTTCTGAAACGCCATATTAAACCCTTTAACTATTAGTTTCTCTGAGCATTTAAGCTGTGCTCGTTTGGACTGGCTTCATCTGTTAATTCCTCTGAAGTGGAGAAACTACACACGTCAGCTGCACTTAGCTTGGTTTGCCTTTCCATGATCTATTGCTAGAAAAATGTTTATATATTCTTGCTGACCCCACTCACACACACACACAGGTTATAGTCTCCCAGTAACCTGTGAGTGTGTTGCGGGGGCGGGGGCAGGGGGGGCGGGTGTTTGTGTGTGGAGGTGGATATGTGTTTGTGTGTGTGTGAGATGGGTAGTATGGATGTTTGTGTGTCTGAGTGTGTGTGTGTGGATGTGGATGTGGATGTATGTGGGTGCGTGTGTGTGTGTGTATGTGTGGATTTGGATGTGGATGTGTGAGTGTGAGGTGGGTGGTGTGGCTGTTTGTGTGTGCCTGTCTGTGTGTGTGTGGATGTAGATGTGTGTGTGTGTGTGTGTCCATGTGAACATGAATGTGTTTTGGAATTTAACTGTTCATTAATATACAAGACACATATTCAGGAACTTCTTTATTTTGCTATATTTTGAAATATATTGTATCAATTAGCAGTGGGTGTTTATATGGTATACAGCGGGTCCTCAAGTTACAACAGTCTCGACATACGACGTTTCGAGTTTACGACCCTCACTCCCACTCGGCTTACACCGTTAGCCTCGTACTTACGGACTACGTGGATGAACTAGTTTGGTTGCGGCAGAAGAATACGCAGTAACGCGACGTGTGAATGAGGGAATTTTCCTTTTCCTTTTTCTGTGGCTTAGTTGTGTTTTTATGAGTTTACAGCTGTGTTAGGATCGGTAAGTCACTTAGACAAGGGTGTGTTTCAACTTACACCAAAATTCGGGCCACATCACTGTCGAAGGTTCGGATCGCTGTCGTAACTCAAAGACCATCTGTACATCTACATTTTGTAGATCAACAGTGGCTCATTTCACTACAAAAACCATATTTAATCATTTTATTGTGCATAATAGCAAAACTGAACTGCGCATGAAATAAATAAAGTCATTACAAATAAAGTCATTTTCAGTTAATGTACAACCAGTGAACATTAACTGAAAGAAATTGCTAAAAAGTGATTGAATTGCAATTTTAGCTCCAAAAAGTTCGGCTTAGCAGTACGATGGTGAAACTCGTACCTCAGGCTTACAGTAAAGGTATCAGTATGTCTCTGTATCATTGTATTTAGAATTTTATGTCTATCTGTCCTCTTAATGACTGGAGTTGCATTAAGGAGAAAAGGAGCTAAACTACTTCTTATGAAGGACATTTAGGAATTCTAGTTTAAAGTTTATTAACTTGGATTTATATGTATTTCTATTCATTTTTCTATTCAGAAATAGTTTAAACAAATTTCTTGGATAGCGTGCCATTGGAAAGTACTGTGTGTGTGTGTGAAATGGTTGTATGTAATGAGTTGCATTTGGTAACATTCGTGTGTGTGTGTGTGTTAGCTTTGCGAAGCTTTCCTGTGCTCGGTGTCTCACAGTCATGCTTGTGTTTGCTTTGTCCACTTCCTCTTTGTGTGCTCCTGTTCTGATGATCCCCTCGGCTGGGGAAAGACAGAAAGCTGTCTTCAGCTGCTATAAAGCTCCCATGCTCACTTGTTAGTCGATAAAATGACAGCTGAGCCCGTTCATTTGTAGTGTTATTAGTTTCTTTCCGTTTGTGGACGTGTAGTGAGCGTGGACTGCGTTTTAGCCATTTAATCCTGACACTTTATCCCCAGGATCCTCAGTCTCTTTCTTCCTGCCTAATGATTATTCTGCTTAATATGAATGAGCACCGGGCCAGACGAGCGAAAGGGATCGTTAACTACAAATGACCAAGGCACGATTAAGCCATGCTTGCAGCTTTGCTTGGACCGCACTGATCTCAAATAACCATCAGGTTATGCCTTTGCTATGTATATACTAGCCGTCAAACGTTTGTTTCCTAGCAAATACATGTACAGTATCTTCACCATCTGAGTACCTTTATTGGCCCGAAAATGTCATTTTTTTATGAATCACTACTGACCAACAAAAAGCCACCTAGTATAATTATAATTATAATGTGGCTCGCTAGACACGTGTTAGATATTTATCGAGCAATTAAGTGACAGCCAATGGGATGAAACAGTTAACGAGTGCATTTAAAATTAAAGGACAGTCTAGAATTTGACTCTGCATCACCACACAACTACTTAAAAGGAGTCAGACATGCACTGTTACAGATTCTTTCACCTTATTAAGGAAACTTGTTTTATTTTACATATTATCATTTCAACAACTCTCCAATGCTGAACAATAATACAATTTTTTAAATGAATTGATAAGCAGTAAAAAACATGTATGGTGTAAAAACGTCTGTAGTGTAGCTGTCTGAACGTATTTGAGGTGAATAATTGAAAAGAAAAGCATGTAATGGACAAGTGGTTTATTTTTGCTGACCTCCCTTTCCCTCACAGCTCTGAAGAACATTTTTTTTATTCCTACAGAAGCAATAAGCCCTGGGCGGCCTTGATTTTACCAATGTGCTGTTAGACTTGATGTGAAGTGGGGATAGTACACAGTAATAAAATATTCCAGTTTCAAATAAAGTGTGTTCTTTAATAATGGTGATAAACAATTCTTCCAGTAAGCAGCATAGTTCATTAACAGTAGGCTATAGCTGCAAAGCAACACACCAGTCAAAGACTGTTACATGAACAATATTGTCTTTTTAAAGGGTCTATATAATGAAAAACTGAATACCCTTGCTTTTTAAAATTGTTTAATATAGTACGTAAACAGAGTTTCAAAAACATATTGTTGAATTCAGTGTTTTTGTGATGTCAGAAAAAACCCAATATATTCACAGATATTCCCCTATTCGGTCTACAACAGTTTAGCTCCACTAATTCATGATAAAGTTAGGAGTGTTTTAGCCCAGTCTGCTTTTTGAATGAGGTGCAATGCAGCCCCAGTCAGACCAGATGGTATTTACATACATCAGTCTTAATGGCACGACATCAAAAACAGCCTGTTTAAATCTAATGGATATAGAGATGTTTATGAATGGTAATGTGAAAATGAATCATGACTGGTTTTGGTACATAAAACCAGGAAACGAATGAAAAATCAAGGATACTGGCTCTTTATAACCTGTCACGTTCATTCAGGATTCAGCTGATGTATATATTTTTTTCACAACAGCTTCAAATGTAGCTCAGCCAATGAGATGTTAGTTTAAGATCTATCCATTTTATCATGCAGAACGTGACTTATTTTGGGTTTGCAGGTGTGTGTGCGACTGAATGCATGCATGTGTGTGAAATGCATGCTGATCTTTTCTTCTGTCGCTAACCTGGTTCCTTTATAACTCTGTATGTGTTGTCTTTCCCTGCACAGCCCCAGACCAACAGCACCAAAAACAGCATAGTCACAAGTCCCAAAGGAAACCTCCCCTCTCCTGCACTGGTATTTACCTCTCTAATCCCTCCTTCCTCTATCACTGTGTTCCTTTACCTCTCCTCTTCCTCTTTTTCCTCTGTTTTTTTTCCTGTCTGAATCTGTACTCTTCAATCTGCTCGCGTGTTGGATGTGTGTGCATGGTTGTGTGTGTGTGTGTGTGTGTGTGTGTGTGTGTGTAAGAGAGAGAGAGAGAGAGAGAGAGAGTTCTGACCGTTTTTATTTCCAGTTTTAAAGGGGAATGGAGCAGAATCTAGTCTTGGTTGTTGAACATGTTCAGTTGCAATCATACCACCTTATTGGTTGTTTAAACCCTTTGAATCTGTGCCGGAATCTCAGCAAATGGTAAATTGTCATCATACAGCAAAACAGCTCCTTATATTGAAGCTGCCCAGGTTTGTGTTGATGATCAAGGTGTCAGACTTCATGCTGAGCTTGGTTTGGTGTTCCTATGTCACGTAGAACCAAAGTTAATTTTAAAAACATAATAATAATTATAATTATTATTAAAATAGTAACCGCTACTGGGGTTTTAGAAATGATGTCATATGCATAAGGAACAAAAATGCCCAAATATCTTTTTTTTTTTTGATTTTAGAAACAAATGAAAAGAAACACAAGAGAGTTTTCAGGATAGTCTACACCCACAAGTGGGTGGGGAGAACCCATAGAGGGAGGGGGTCCAGAGAGTGGCCCACTGATTTTAGACTGTTTTACACTGTTTATATATACTGAAATCAGATTTTACTAATACACTCTATTAGTAGTTCTAATAGAGTTCTAGGGATTAACTGACCAGTGAAAATGTATTTAAATGAGTAAAAATGTATGTACAAATTTGCTAAATTGTATCCTTATTTCAATTGGTGGCATCAAAAATATTGAAATATATTTAACACCACTAGTATATTGATACTAATATATTGAAACAGTACAATACTCATTTCCTGCAGTATTGATAATAGCAAATGCACTTTCCTGCTAATACTTATTTTGAAGCACCTAGGCTATTGTTATTATATTATTAGGGAGGGCTACATCCCAGATTGCATACTTATGGATACTTATACCCAGATTGCATACTTATACACTAAATGTACAAAACTAGTGCCCAATTAGAAGTGCCCTCAGTAATGTAGTATGTAAAGTCTGAAAGTGTGTTTGGGATGCACACAAGCTCTCGGAAGCGGCTACATAAAACGGGAAAGCACGTTCATGATTAAAGGTGTACGGTCAAACTTGTCTACATCAATACAAATGGTTGTTTATATGTTAGACTGACTTAGCTGAGAAAATTAGACCTTTTTTTGATTATCATTTAAACAAGTTAACTTTCGAGCTAGTTTTTTGGCTGACCACTAGCTTTTCCTGGATTTGCTAGCAAAGTGTGTGTTACATGGTGAATTTTTAAGTCCTGATATATTGAAAAAGATAAAAAAATTAATTAAACTGGATGACAGTATGCATAGCGCAGTGTCTGCCATTTATCTCAGTTAACAGGTTGACTTTATAGGGTAGTTGAATCGATAGCTGGCCCACAGACTACTGATTTCTGACGACTGCCTACGTTTGCACTGAGTGGATCGTGCTCCTTGGTACCGAAAATACACTAAATCGAAAGGTAATCAGAGCCATGAGGCTGATGTAGTTAACACTGTTTAAACTGCATGGCTAGATTGTCAGATTTGTCAAATAAAATGATGAAGTATTTCAAATAAACAAAGCAGATATATAATATACATCGATGAGCCAAACCTTTTTTTAGACCTCACAGATGAAGGGATTATTTAAAGCCTTAGTTTCGTTGCATAAATGCCAGATTCTTAGCATCTCTGAAACATTAAGCCTAATCACTTCATAGATATCTCTGAAGAACGTTTTGTCCTTTTTCACATTAAATGGTAATCTGGATGTCTGTTCATTCCTACAGAGGCAATAAGCCCTGAAAGGCTACTGATTTTACAAATGTGCTGTTAGACATGACCTGAAGCTGGGAGAGTATACAACGATAAAATATACCATATTTTAAATAGGTTACGTTCTTTAATAATGGTCATAAGCTATTCTTCCAACAAGCAACGTAGGTCACTAACAGTAGGCTATAGCTGCCAAGCACCATACCAGTCAAAAACTGGTATGTCTTTTTGAAGGGACCATGTCACAGAAAACTAAATTCAGTTGCTTTTTTAAATTGTTTAAAACAGCATGGAAACACTGTTTAAGTTTAAAAACACCATTCAGACTGCATGTCTAGATTGTAGCATTTTCCAAGCATTTACCACAAAAAGTGGTAAAGTATTCTCAAATAGACAAAGGTAGGTATATAATATGCATGAGCCATTTAGATCTCACAGGAGAAGTGATTATCTATAATTTCTTCACATAAAGGCCAGGTTATCATCTCTGAAACAGCAAGCCTGATCACATCACAGATATCTCCGAGACATCTCTGAAGAATCAGGGTTTATGGTATATTCCATTGTGTTCTTTAGAGGCGAGTGACCTTTAAATGCATGCTTTCATTATGAGAGCAGTAGTGTTTTTTTTTTCTTCATTCCCATGTGGGCTGATATTTACTGACACGGGCAACATTTTCGCTTTATGGCATATTAGTGATTAAATAATTTAGTGATATTAAATCCCTCAGCAGCATTACTTAAACCATAAATTAAGTTCATGAATGTTTTATATTTGTATATAAATTGAAAGTTCAGTTGGTCTGGAAGTAGTTTATCAGGTTTCAGGTGTATCAGTGCTATAAGGGTGTGTGTGGTAATGGGTGTGTAATGGCCTGGACTAATGGAGTGAGAGGTTTGAGGGTGAACTCTGAGCCTTGAGTAAGTGAGTACACACAGTTGTTAGGGGAAGACAGACTGTGAGTTCTCAGAGAGTGAACTCTGCCTGGAAAAATGACTGGCACTCTAACATATACAGCCGCCACAACACGTGGCGCAATATATCAGCATATTTTTAGGATCCCTCATAGTTGCCCTTTTAATGTTCTGTGCGCGCGCGCGTGTGTGTATGTGTGTGTGTTTGTGTGTGTGTGTGTGTTTCTCCATCCACTTGACGGTCCAGATTTAGTTACTCAGCCTTGACGGGGAAGAGGAGGTGATTATGGTCACTAAGGAATCATGTCTTAGTACTTTGTTTCCTATGGCGTCCCGAGTAGCTTCATTGTTGGCTATTTAAGGCTCGTTCTATAAATAAATACCCAATTTTTGCACATTCGAGCTACTAATATGTAGTGTAAAATTTAAGGGTTCAAGATCGACCCTGTTATCAGGAACTGTGTGCTTTGTACTACAAGTGCAGTGAGATGATAACATTACACATATAACAATAACAATACCTACATAATATAGGCCAAAGTATTGGGACACACCTCTTAACTTTTGAGTTCAGGTGGCCTCTAACTTCCATCTTAATACTTCAGCAGACCAAAACATTTTGCACAACACCATGCTTCCAAGTTTGTTTATTGCACATATAATAGTATGAACAGAGTTAGTGGGCTGCATGTAAGGAAATTGCACATGAAAAACAGCCAAATTGAGGAATTTGATCAGTCGTTTGGAGTTTAAAATACATAATACTGTACATGGAAGGACATTAGCAACCTCTAAGCATATTGTGCATTCATAGCACATGAAATATTGCACAAGACCGTGCAATATTTCATGTTACCACAGGACAGAAAGTTCGGCACATTTCTATGTACGTATAACATTAAACCTATTAACTCAAAGCTATAATAAATGGGCACTTTTTTCAGTTGAGGGGAAGAGCAGAAGCATGCCAGTTGAATTGGAAGTCCAAGGGGTCAGATTTGCTTGCTCCTGGGGCGGCGGGAGGGGGGGTGTTCGATCTTCTTGCTCCTGTGAGGTTTTGCAAAAGATGTAAGGTACGACCTCTGCTCCTGTGCTGCCTGGCAACCGTAGACCCTCATTTTGTAGTTCATCATTAACATCCGCACAAGCTGTTTTAGAAGATTTGGAAAACGAATGGCCCTGTTGTGCCCTGAGCAAGATCCAAGGCTGAGACGCTTTGTCCTAAAGTCGGAATATTAATATCACTGCGTACGCTTGTTTAATTGACGTCACAAGACTGGCAACCTCGTCAATATAGTGTAAAGTGGCTATTTGTCACACGGCACAGCACACAGTGTAAACACTGTGAATTTCTGTGTATCTAACCCATTTAACCCATTCAAGCAGTGTGTGGGGACGGTACCTTGCTCAAGGGTTCTTCAGTGGTGCCACTAAAAGTCCTGCGATTCAAACCAACAACCTTCTGATCACAAGGGCAACCCCCTAACCACCAGGCCACCCGCTGCCCCAACATGACCTGCATAAGCCAGCAAACTTCATCAAATGTGTTCGTTAAGTGACTTTGACAGCAGAGCGTGTAAGACGCAGACTTTTATTTTAGGTGAATTTCATAAAATGTATCATTTTTGTTGTGTAATGGTGGTTTGGAGTCTACTGGTGTGTGAGGAACTTCAGGTCATGTATTTTTGATCCCTCTAAGCTTTAGCGCCTCACCAGACAGTTTTCACTGGTGTGATTAGAGGCCTCTACTTTTCTGTCTTGTAATTAATTCAAATTTAAATTATTTAAAACATTTCAGTTAAAAATTCACAACATGTCCGAATGTCATGCAGGTCAGTAAGTATTTTTGTGAGAAATCTGTCATCCTGGTTACAAGACTTTTTGAGGATTTTTTTCATGCCTATTTTGGGTAAAATGAAGTACGTCCACTGTTTTTTTTCTCTCTGTTATTTCTCATAATGCCAACAGGATATGAAGAAAGACACATTTCTCTTCTAAAGATGTTTTTTCTTTATCTAGCTCCTTTGTGTCTAATCTGCGCTCATCGTGTCTCGTAAATGAGATATTTAAAGATTATAATAGCTGTCCAGAATAAACAGTAGAAAATAGACTGTGTGTGTGTGTGTGTGTGTGTGTGTGTGTGTGTGTGTGTGTGTGTGTGTGTGTGTGTGTGTGTGTGTGTGTGTGTAAAAGTCCTTGATTTTCTCCAAAAATTAGGTCTGTTACATGACCATTATTTGTTCCATGGCAGGATTTTCAACTTCCTAACAGTGAAAAAAACTGTGATTAATATACATATACTTGTATACATATGTTTATGTATATACATATTTCAAAGTTGTAATTTTTATCAGATAATATTGTAAACCATGGCATACAGTATAAGCTTAGTAATTATTTTTAGCACTTTTCAGTATACTGCCACATGCACAGTTTAAATTAATTGTACAAACTATAAATAAATCACAAGAAGAAGAGGCACTCAGGGGCACAGAAGTGCTTATGACTGCTTCATTAGTTGGTAAATAATGCAGATAATGTTGCGCAGAGATGGACCGTGTTTGTAAAGTCCTGTTATAAATGCATGCAGTTGTGTAATGTGAACACAGAGTGGATAAGGTGTTAATGTGTTTATCACTTTTGTTTATTTTTAGCGGGTATGCACCCCCTCCACCAGCCCACCCCTAACATTCTAAGCCCCTCCAGGTGTCCCCCACAACATAGCCCAGTCTCACACTGCTGCCATGGTAACAGTTGTTATAGCAATCACAACATCATAATGCAGTAGACAGCTAATTTCTGATTGGTCACTGGAGAAATGTCACTTCTTGGGGGGGCGAGGGGAGGAACCGTAGGGGTTGAGGATTTCTAAAGAACATCTAGCTGACATGGACCTGCAGAGAAAAACATGCATGAAATCTGGCAGGAGCTTGAGCTGCTGTAGTTTCGGAACGTTTGGTCGTCCTGAGCAGCATCTATGTGGGGCCCAGTCGCAAGTTTTTGTATGGAAGTATGAAAAGATGTAATTTTATTCATTTTAATCACAAGTTTAATAGATGCTAAGGTAAAACCTGTCAAGCTATGGCCTATTTGGGGGAAATAGAACTGACTAGTGACTTCTTATATAGAAATGACAAAATAATAAGATCACTTTAATCAATACCACTTGGGGGTCCGGTAGGGGTGGCTTTACCTTTCTTTTACCTTTTTAGGCACAAGGCTTTAGTGTTAATATTAATGTTAGTATTGATTTATTGTAAATAATGACAATGAAATAGCTAAAAAGAAAATGTGTATGGGAGAGTGAAAATATTGTGTTCATTTTAATCAGATTATATTCATTTTAATCAGAAACTTAATAGAGACTAATATAGCTATGACCTATTGAGGAGACATAGAATGGACTACATACAGGGAAATAAATGAATAAATAAAATCACAGTAATAAATACAACATGGGGGTTCTGTACTAGTTGCTTTACCTATTTTTAGAGTCTACAGGACTTTAGTCACAATAGATTTACTGTAAATAATAATAATTAAATAGCTGAAAAGAAAACATGAATATGAGAGGTTCTCATAAACACATGTCCAGTCTCGCTCTGTCATTTCATGCTCACTAGCAAGAATTTGTATGGAAGAATTGAAATATGTCATATTAGTCATTTTAATCAGAAGCTTAAAGGGGCTCAAGCTATATGGGCAACTGGTGGTCTGGTGGTTAGGGAGGGTGATCGGAAGGTTGTGGGTTTGAATCCCAGGACTGCTAGTGGCATCACTGAGGTACCCTTGAACAAGGCACCGTCCCCACACACTGCTCCTGGATGCCCCTCATTGGTGACAACCCCCTGCTTGACTTGGTGAAAGGGTTAAATACAGAGAAAGAATTGCACACTGTTCACACTGAGTGCTGTGCTGTGGCGTGTTCTGTTCACTCGTGACTATAAGGGGCCACTTTACATTAAAACACATTCAGGAGAAATAGAACTGACTAACTTATATAGAAATGAATAAATAATAAATTAGAACAGATGAATATATACCACATACTAAATGGGTTATGGACTCTGGAAGTGGTGGCTTTACCTTTCTTTTACCTTTCTAGTCACAATACTTTAGTGTTAATAGATTTTCTGGTAATAATGACTGACATACCCGAAAAGAAAGCATGTATGAGTACGAGAGGTTCACATGAACACACGCCCAGTCTCACTGTGCCGTTTCTGTTCAGGCAGGGGGAGGGAAACTGGCCTTACTGTGCGGAGTTGCTGGGCTGGTGATGATTTTATAGGGGGGCAGTAAGTTTATCTACAGGGAGTGCAGAATTATTAGGCAAATGAGTATTTTGTCCACATCATCCTCTTTATGCATGTTGTCTTACTC
>JBBJLS010000041.1:4579746-4602194 GCA_037577275.1 Bryconaethiops microstoma
TATCAGACAGGTTTAATTGATTTCATGCCAGGCCCAAAAAAAAAAGTGTTCCTTTAATTTTTGTGAGCAGTGTAGTTCTCACTTCTTTGGTTATTTTCAGGCTTCTTCATTTTCAGAGTTAGTTACTGTGGCTACTAAATATATGTACTTAACTCTGAATCTTTATTCTCTTCTTTTTAATACTCAAAATATAAACAGCAAACACAACATAGCATATGAATGTATATATATATACATACATATGCTATGTTGTGTTTGCTGTTCATATTTTGAGTATTGCTGTTTATATATATATATATATATAATATACACACACACACACACACAGTACTGCACAAAAGTCTTGTTTAGATGAGCAGTGAGTGTTTACTTATCCGTATTACTAAATATACTAAATAAAACTAAAAAGAATAAATGCAAATAACATTATACATAATAGTGATGTCATGTTCAGTATATCAGTGTGTTCTTGTGGAAGTCCAGTATTACTTGTAGTTTACGTCTGAAACCTGGTTTGACTCAATCTGGTTTGACTTCATTAAATTAAATCAGGAGCTGCTGATGGAGTTTCACGAATCCAAACGACGGCTGGAGGAACCGAGGAGGAATCTGGAACAGAACCTGTGTTCTCCTCACCAGCTCACACAATATCAACTACTTTTTTACAAACTAAACAAATCTTTTTATGCCTTTCTTGTTTGTTTATCTTTATTCTAATGTTCACTTTGCTGGCAGAAAGACACTTTATTACACGCTGAGCAGTTTGCATAAGACTTTTGCTCAGTACTGCATATTCGCAGCAGTACCATACTAGCCTTATTTTAATCAATATCAAGATGTAGTACTTGCATTTGAATATATATATATATATATAGAGAGAGAGAGAGAGAGAGTGAGAGAGAGATTGATCCAGTTACCAGTGATTGCATGCTTACATCGATTGTGAACATCATATAGAGCAGTAAATGACCAGTAGCAGTGTTTTTAATGGCCATTAATTGGAGAAACAAACACCTGCACCCACATACGCCAACACCAGAAGTCAAAAACATGTATGTGAAGCTGAAGAATGTAGTTTTACATTTACACCAGTTCAGCTTTATGACTGAACAGGTGTGAATGTAATGAGTTGAAGTTCACACCTGTTCAGCTTTATGTCTTCCTGACCAGAGCTGTCGTGATGCATTGTCCTCCTTTATGAGAGAAGATGAAAAAAAAAAGAAGTGTTCAGAAATAAAAGATGTTTCGGCTCATGAGTCATATTCTCTGAGGAGTGCATAATGTGTTTGTTTAATATCCATATGTGTGTATATTTAACAAGCATGTTGCAACCATTCTAATGAGGTTTGTCACGCATCAGCGAACGGTTAATTGTATGTGATCCCTGAGGTTTTGTTGTTCATTTAAAATACACGTGTACATGGCAGTGTGTGTGTGTGGGGGGGGGTGTGTGTGGGTGGGTTGGTGCTCTGAACCCCTCGGTGCTCTGAAATTAACACCTGAGGTCATTTTTAATGGTTATTTTTGTTTTGCTCACTCCAGGAGTCGTCTGACAGCAGTAATGCAACTGTGGAGGACGAAGACATGAAAGGTGAGTTCCGGCAGGAGTTCGGAGACGAATGTGGTTTCAGGGGTGCGGGAGTCATCTATTCTGAAATTTCACACTTTCGAAAAGTAAGGTTTAAAGACCCAGACACTGTTTAAAGAATCATTCGTTGAAAGAACATTCTCCTATGGCATCACTCCAGAGAATCCTTTTTGGCAGCTTTATTGTTAAAGAGTGTGTAAGTTATCTTCAAAGAGAAATGAATGGTTAGTCATTGTCAGGCCAAAGAGCTGAGCTTCTTTCTTGTCATTTTTCTTGATGTTTGAATAAATACATTTAAATATCCCAGTTTTAATATGTTTCATATTGCCATGAGAGGTGCCATAAGAGGTGACAAAACAAGTGTTTTGCAGAGGATTTAAGCCATTTTCACACACAAAACCAAGGACAGCATATTTAAACATAGTCCATACTGACTGTAATCTAGACATTTCGGCTTCTGTAATTTCCTGGGTATGGTTGTGATTGCCGGGTGTTTACCAGGATTTGACTGTGGCACGCGTTCAGACTTAACGCCTTTCTAGTTAATTGACTTATATAAATGTTCCCATATATAGTTCAGCTTAAATGTTACTGTTTCACTCAGTGTGAGACACAGTACGAACTGCTTGTATCCCCACATTCTTAGAGATTCTCTGCTTACTGTCTTATTCAAACATCCAATTAAGTAAATAAACACCCCATCATCAAGAGACTGCAATTTCGTGTGACGTGGGTAGTGTTCTCCTCCAAGCATGTTTGATGGGTCTCCAAGCATGTTTGAGCGTCTGATGGGTGGGTGTGTGACAGGGGCAGGAGGTATAGAATTGGATGGGTGATAGGGGGGGGCGTCATAGAGTCTGATGGATGACAGAGGGAGGAGTTATAGCATCTGATGGGTGGGTGTGTGACAGGGGGAGGAGTTATAGAATTGGATGGGTGACAGGAGGAGGAGGTATAGAGTGATGGGTGACAGAGGGAGGAGTTATAGAGTCTTGTGGGTGGGTGACAGGGGGAGGAGTTATAGAGTCTGATGGGTGACAGGGGGAGGAGTTATAGAGTCTCATGGGTGGGTGTGTGACGGGAGGAGTTATAGAGTCTGATGGGTGACGGGAAAGAGTTATAGAGTCTCATGGGTGGGTGTGTGACGGGAGGAGTTACAGAGTCTGATGGGTGACGGGAAAGAGTTATAGAGTCTCATGGGTGGGTGTGTGACGGGAGGAGTTATAGAGTCTGATGGGTGACAGGAAAGAGTTATAGAGTCTCATGGGTGGGTGTGCGACGGGAGTATATAGAATAGAATCGGATGGGTGATGGGGGGCGGCTTACAGAGTTTGATGGATGACAGGTGGAGGAGTTATAGAGTTTGATGGATAATCAGCACTGTCCATGACGGACTGAAGTCTAGACAATATAAAAAGATGCATTGATTGTCAGAGGATAATACAGCTGGTGCCCCCTCTCTGCTTGGTAGTGCTGTGTGAGAAGGAGTGGGAGTTGACCACGACCAATGCTGTGGAAAGAAATACAAATTTCAACAAATACTAAGGTGTATATATTTAAATAACCACACAAATCTCTATTATGCAACAGAATGCCTTCGCCAGGGTTACTAAGTGCTGGTGCTGAGACTAAATAAAGCTTTCAAGCCACTGTATTCTTCACCGTAAGGACTATTAGTGTGTGTGGGTGGTCACTGCTACTCCCTACAACTAGTGCAGGGCAAAGGCACCTTGTGCTATAATTAACTTAGCAGAAAACCCATGTGTGTGTGTGTGTGTGT
This sequence comes from Bryconaethiops microstoma, assembly GCA_037577275.1. Taxonomy (NCBI): domain Eukaryota; kingdom Metazoa; phylum Chordata; class Actinopteri; order Characiformes; family Alestidae; genus Bryconaethiops; species Bryconaethiops microstoma. Next base: position 4,583,115 of record JBBJLS010000041.1, read on the forward strand.
GTGTGTGTGTGTGTGTGTGTGAGGATAAAAGCCATCCTGATGATACTGTAGTTTTGATGCCCACATTTTCAAAACAGACGCCAAAAAGGTAGCGTATACTGTTTGTGTGTACGGTTTGAAGTCAGATATATTGACCTAGTCTAGAATATTTTGCTTTATGTACTGGTTTGTCAGTAGTAACTGCTAGTCTGTTGGAGTTTATGCTCTCCTGTTGGGAATGGTTACTTATATTATTAATTATTTTTGAATGATCTGTTAAGATGACCTCACATTGGATATTTTGTGAATGTACAGGGTTTTAAGGTCTGGTTGATAACAGTAGTTGTCGTACCAGAGGTTTCGTGATGTAGATGTTGATCCCCATTCCGTTTTAAGTCTGTTTCTGTACTCTGTGAAATGATAAACCTTTATACACTTTTTATGGGGCCTTAAATTACTTTTAGGCTGAATCTTTCTCTGTTCCACAACTCTAGTCCCTCTTCACACTGTATAATCTTTGGCTCATTCCATTCCATTCTGCTCCTTTAGCCCTCAGTCTGTTTTTCCTTCTCATCTCTCTGGTTTCACACTCCCAGTCATGCTGGACCTCTGCACTGCACTCTTCAGTGTTTTTTCTCTTTAGTGTCCTTCAGCACTGATCTGTTCATCTCTCTGTCACCCAAAGCTGCACAATATGGACTAACATTATGCAGCTGTATGAGAAAGTTTGGACAATGCTGGTCAAAAGACAATATTAAAACAACATTTGTATAGACGTGTCTTGGGGATAGAGGAAGAAAACATTTTCACTTAATTAAAAAAAATCCTGGAAGCCCATGTCCCACAGTCAGTAAAAGAAGTGAAGATGCTGCATATTACAAGAAGACAATCATTCAGAACATCAGAATCAATCTTCAATTTTGTGAAACAAGCGATAAAAGTTTTTAAATGGTCTTCACCATCCCCAGAGTGGAATAATGTTGAAAATCTTAAACACGCCATGCTTTTAAGATGACCTATTTATATTTCTGCTCTATGAAAATTTGTATTAAATTTGTATTTGTATTAAAGTCAACGAGTAAATAATAATTGTACATAAAAATTGGTAGAATTGTATTATCTTTAAGTTGGATCCGATGTCTTCTCATGTAGAAAATCAACAAAATACGTAATTTGACCAGGGGGGCCCAAGTTTTATTTGCTGAAATTGCAGTCGCAGGATTTTTAGACCAATAATGTGACTTGACTGAAGATTAATGTGCATTATTTTGGCCAGAATATTTCATTTTTGTTGGATTACGCAAAGCAAAACACCTCCAGTAACACCCATGTGATTGGCTAGTGAAAAGACTGATTATTAGAGAGCTCATTTCCATATTGCGTATCCTGCAATATCAGTATTGGCCACTATCACAATAATCATTCATAAAAGATTATTTTGCAGCCTTGCCGTGACCCATCTGCTTGTCTGTTGTCTCATCACTGTTTGTTGATGTGGGGGGGCACAGGAAAGAGTGTAGATCACGGCTCAGGTTTTACCCAATCAAACCCCAGCTCCCAGCCTGACCACGCCCACGCGGCCCAGGGCCCCGCCCCTGCCATCTTCAGTGAGTGACGCATTACCTTTTCACCTGTTTTTTTTTACATTGCGTGCTGTGTTTGCGAGTAGTTCTTTAATTGTACATAGAACTCTGGGTAAAAAATAAAAACAGCCTGAACTGCATTTATCTAGTCCTTCTCTGTGATAATAAGACAGTTCAGTCACTGAAGTGTCTACCCAGAGAACAGCTTAATCACAGTTCGCAGGCGGCGCCAAAAAATGAATAATGTATCTATTGTTCGTTCTGGCAGTCCAGTGCCTCATTATATTTTGAAATAATGGCCCTTTTCATACTGTCCTTTCTTCATAAAACAATTAAGTTTAAGTAGCTTTTATTCTTGCAGCTGTTTGTAAAACTTCACATCAACAAAGGCTAACCAAATCCCCCCCCCCCCATTTCACATTTCGTTTTAGAATGTTCTCCCTTCATTTCATACCATTCTAGAATGTTTTCCTCTCAATTCACACTGTTCTAGAATGTTTTCGCTCATTTCACACTGTTCTAGAATGTTTTCGCTCATTTCACACTGTTCTAGAATCTTCTTTCTTTATTTCATACTGTTCTAGAATTTTCTCCCCTCATTTCACGGTTCTAGTTAGTCCCTGTTTACACTGTTCTAGAATAGTCTCCCCCCGTTTCACCCTGTTCTAGAATGTTCTCCCCTTATTTCATTCTGTTCTAGAATGTTCTCCCCTTATTTCATGGTTCTAGAAGGTTTTCCCCGTTAAGACTGTTCTAGAACAGTCTCCCCTTATTTCACTCAGTTTTAGAACATTTTCCCCTCGTTCCACACTATTCTTCCCTTATTTCATACAGTTCTAAAATGTTGTCCCCTCACAGTTCACAATTCTAGGTTTCCCCTTTTTACACTGTACTTGAATACTCTCCCCCATTTTACCCTGTTCTAGAATGTTCTCTTTAAATTTCACATGATGCGTGTTCTCTGCACTTTGATATCCTCACTTTATTTAACTCCCCGTACCCTTTTCCCCAATTCCCACTCCACACTGCTCTAGATCACTCTGTCCCTCATTTACACTGTTCTAGAATAGTCTCCCCTTTCACGTTGTTCTAGAAAGCTCCCCTGTTCACACTGTTCTTGAATGTGCGCTGGTCTTCAGTACATAGACTTGTTCTACCCTTTACTGTGTTTAAGAATATTTTCCATCCATTTAGTTTATTGGTTCTCATTCTAGATCAGTAAAGACTGTTTGTGTTAATTGTTCGAATGTTGGGTCAGTCTGTACTTCCACATTGACCCTTCTCTCTGCTCTCTGCTCCCATTTCTTGGATCTCCCAGCCGCTACCAAGTTCACAGACCTGCTGGGAGTGGTGCGTAGGGGCTCGGGCCCTGCAGCTGATGGCGAGGGGAGCCCAGCTGCTACCCCTGCTCCTACTGCCCCTCCCACCCCCCAAACCCCAAACACTCCCATGCAGAGTAAGTACGAGAGGGGAGTACAAGCTGAGGCCCCCCAGTACAGCTAATAAAGATATGTAGACTATAGAGCAACTGCTTTTTGGTCACCTCATAATAACGTCTGTGTTTTCCTGTTAAAGTTATGACAAAAAATCTAATTTGCACACTTTCCCCTTATAAAATATCCATCAATCCATCCATCTGTTGTCAAAGCCGCTTGTTCAGACCGGGTGCTGGAGCCTATCAAGCGCTCATTCTCCAGGGAAAAGGTGGGGAGTACCTTACCATACCATACCATACCAATTTTATTTATAAAGCACTTTTAAAACAACAACAAGGCTGATCAAAGTGCTTTACAATACAAGCGAACATAAAACACGACAACACACAGGCCAATGAATAAAAGAAACAAATACAAATAAGTGATATAATAAATATAATAAAATAATAAAAATCTAAGAGAGTAATAAAATAAAATAATATAAAAATCTATACAAACAGAATAATAAGACAAGTATAAAAACCATAATAAGACAAGTACAAAAAGAGTAACCCTGGACAGTTTGGCAGACCAACGCAAGTCAAATATACACTCAAACACATTCACTCCTAGGAGCAAAGTAGCATCTCCGGTTCACCTGACGTACTTGTCTTTGGTCTTTGGGCTGTGGGAGGAAACCAGAGACAAGCAGCTCCGAGGATCAAAGAAAAAACTCACAAAATCTGCTGGCTAACTAGTGGTTTAGGCGTTCACCCTGTGATCAGAAAGTCGTGGGTTGGAATCCCAAGACAGCTAGTGGCACCTTGAGGAACACAGTGGCACCCAGGAACACAGCGCCTCCTCGGGCACTGTGTTCCTGGGTGCCCGCTGCTTCACTTTGTGATTGGGTTAAATACAGAGAAAGAATTTCACACTGTTCACACTGTGTGCTGGGGTGTGTTCAACACATGACAAAATGGTCACTTTACACTTTACCTGTAATACTACTGCACTTTACTGTCCTTCAGGTTCAAGATGAACATGTTTATCACACAGAGCAGTAAAGATACATCCTCAAATCGGCTAAAAAGCATCGCTAAAACAACCGTGATTACATTTTATAAACCACAACAAAGAGTGACACACATCATCCTTTTCATAACTGTCGTGTGCTTTAGTTTCTTAAATGTTCTTTGAGTCTACTGTGTCTGCAGCTATCACAAGACTTTTTTTCTCCGTGTGCCTCTTTGTACCTGCCATTGCCCCAGCATGAGCTCAAAGACTCTCTCTCCCCTATACACTGTTAAGGCAACTCACCCCTAATAATTCACCTATAATGAGAATAATAATAAAAAATAAAAATGTAAGAACAGTAGTGTGGTTGCAGAAGCTTCAAACCACACACACTCGCCTCAAACCATGTTGCGTGTTACGAAGGCTCACATAGTCTCGCTTATGTGGTTTCTGACACTATGACATGTAAAATGGACAAAAATACACCATTTAGGCTTCACAGTGACTGAAAAATGACACGGTCATTCCTTGACTGAACTGCCACTTTTGAGGTGAGGGGTGGAAAGTATGTAAATTAGATTAAATTGATCACTTTAACCTTTCAGCTAATTCTAAATTTTCTATTCTATTTTTTCTGATGTTGTTTGTGTGTTTGTGGAAAGCCTCCACATCACATCTGCTTCACTGTTCTCTTCATCTCCATTCATCCTCTCCTTCTTTCTTCCCTCCATCTGATACCTCCTGTCCTCCACCACGTGCTCGATCGTCTCAGTGTCGCGTCTCACAGACCTGGTGAGCAGCGTGCGCAGGAATCCCGCCCCACAGGCAGACGCTGAGTCAGCAGCACCTAGCCGACCCCTCACTACCCCCACCCAGCCCTCTCCCCCTCCCCCCCAGCCCTCCTCCAGCCCCCTTCCTCTCTTACAGTGTGAGTACAGTGTCAGCAGTAGCCGTGTTGTGGATGCACAGGTTTGAGTTAATTGCCAGTGATGCTAACGGACTAACATGCTTCTGACCTGGTTTGTTTCTTGACAGTCTTGTTGGAAGTAGGTGGTTTTTGTGGTTGATAGGACGATTATGTGCTTTGTTTGTGTATTAAAGCGTCAAAGGTGGCTTGTTTGGCTAAATGGATGCAATTAGGGCTGAATGTAACTTGTGAGTGACCTTTCCATCTTCTGGAAGACGGTTGTGACTAATGCAAGACTCATTGGGTGTGTTTTAGTGTGTGTGTGTTTGTTTGTGTGTATGAGAGAGAGAGAGAGAGACGCATCTTAATTTTCCGCATCTTCCAACAGCACGCAAACAAGAGATCATCAAAATCACAGAACAACTGATTGAGGCAATCAACAATGGAGACTTTGACGCTTATGCGTAAGTAGATCTGTTTTGGACTGTGTGTGTGTGAGTGTGTGCATGATTTCACCTTGCATTTCCAATGGAGAGCCACTGAATCTTTTTTTTTAATGGAGAATTGTAGTCCAGGACTAGGTGTTGTGGAGAGAGAGGGGACATCAGAAAGAAAAAACCCAATCGGACGAGGAATTGCAGTTAAAATCTTGAGAGATCAAAAATACCCCAAGATCATCCCTTGGCTTTGTTTGGTTACAATGTTTATACCAATATTTTACCTCAGATATGCAAATGAATCAAACTCTTTAGGTAAATAGCCACCCTATCCTCGCACTTTGTGTCCTCCTTAAGGCGTGACAGTGCCCTTCGGCCCTGTGCCACTTTTATTTCAATGCCCATCCTTTAAATTATCACCCATCTCTATACCATTTCCAAGCTCATGTCCAACCTCATGTAAAAATGTTTACTTCAATCAGACCACTTCAAATAACCTTTATGAATTATTCAGTGATTATGTACTTGGAGATGATATAGTATAAAATATGGTTCTCTGTGCTCAAGAATACTATATATTGTGCTTGTGTGATTAAAAATGCTATATAGGCCTAATCCCATCCCAGGAAAGCAACCCTTCGGATGATACTTAGAGTTTAGGTTTGAAAACGTGACTCACTTTGGTTGTGTTTTAATTTCAGAAAACTTTATTGATCCTGGAGAAAATGGTTTGACTGCACAGTCACACATAGACACTAAGAAAAGTCTAGATAAGTAACTTACAGTTAAGTGAAGTACTAGTAACACAAATAATGGTCAGGAGTCCGTTACTGCACATAATAGAGATCAGTAGTAGAGTAATAATATTGCCATAAGTGGTGGTATTTCACATGGTAAGACTATTGTACATTATAATACAATATTACACATAATGAAATGATTTAGCACTTAATAAGAAATCTGCACTTGATATTGCACGTGTTAAGACTATTGCACATTTTGCATATTTCTCTTCTGTCCAGTAAGATCTGCGACCCTGGATTGACTTCGTTTGAGCCGGAGGCTCTGGGAAACCTGGTGGAGGGCATGGATTTTCACAGATTCTACTTTGAGAACTGTGAGTTTTTGTCTTAATCTAGTTTTATCTACTGAAGTCGTGCTGCTGTTTGTACAGAGCATTTATTCAGGGTTTTCCTCCTTTTGTGCTACACATTCTACCTCAAGCAGCTCTCTTGCTGCATCTTACAGCAAAGCTGATCCTCAAATGCTTGAAAATGTTGTATTATTGTATTGTTTTATCATATCTAGTGTTGTCTAAGAACAGCAAGCCCATCCACACCACCATCCTGAATCCCCATGTGCACCTGATCGGAGAAGACGCCGCCTGCATAGCCTACATCCGCCTCACGCAGTACGTGGATGGGCAGGGCCGGCCCCGCAGCAGCCAATCAGAGGAGACGAGGGTGTGGCATCGCCGGGACTCCAAGTGGCAGAATGTCCATTTCCACTGCTCTGGGGCCCCCGCTGCTCCTCTCCAATGAAGGTAGGCATGTCTGCAAAGTTGTTTACTAGTACTTTATCAGTTTGCCTGAATAGAAGAGGAATGGTGGAATAGGCTCAGATCACCCACAACCTGAGTAAGGATTAAGTGGTTACAGAAAATGAATGAATGAATTAAAATTTGTTTTTTTCTTTTGCACAAATTCAGCCAAAGCTGGTAGGTTTTTTTTTTTTTAATGTACGATTATTAATGTAATAAAAGGTTTGCATACATGAGACATGTTTGTTTTACTTTCACTTTTTTAAATCAGGAAATTTAGGGTTAACATGACCTTTTTTACTTATTAACCCTTAGAGCGTATTACTAAAATCTGATTTCAACAAATATAAATGTGTAAAGTGTAAATCAGTCTAAAACCGGTGTTCGTTCTCCTACACGCTCGTTGTTTGCTGCTCTTCCTCTCGGCTGCTCTCCGGACCCCCTTCTCCTGCGGGTTTTCCCCGCCTACTTGTGGGCGGAGGCAATCCTGAAAGCCCTCCCGGGTTCAAAGATCTTGTGTTTTATTTCTGTTTGTTTCTAAGACCTAAAATGAAAGAAATTTGGGCATTTTTGTTCTTCATAAATATTTGCAAGTGACGCCATTCTTAAAACCCCAGTAGTGGTTATTATTATTATTGTTATTATTATTCCATGTTTTTAAATTATAATAACTTTGGTTCTACGTGACACGGGAACACTACACAAAGCTCAGCATGACGTCTGACACCTCGAGCATCAACGTAAGAGTTGTTTTGCCGTATGACGGCGATTTACGATTTGGAACCAAACTTGCTGTAAACATAGACTGTGGTTAGGAATTGAACCCCTTAAACCATAAGGACCTGTATGATGGTTCATTCTTTATTTTTGCTCTCATTGCTACATCGGTTTTGAGATTAGTAGCAGAGTGATGAGGTGTTAAGAACTGACTAGTGATTGGATGATACTGAGCTCCTATAATATTGGCATGCTATGATCCCAGGAGTAAACACACTTCTAAAATACACTTCTACACAAATCCAGGTTGAAAAGTCTTTATAGCGATGGTCATCTTTTAAAGTGGCAACTGTGTCCATGCTTTTTAAATTGCTGTGATAGATTTGACCTTTTATTTATATTTAAATTGCTGTGATAGAGTTGACCTTTTTTTATTTACTTATTTTATTCTATTTATGTTTTTCAGATTTATATTTGAATGATTTGAATATTTTAGCATTTTGATGCTTTTCATATTATACTGTGAAACACGAGTGCATGTACAGTACTTTGAAAGACACTTCAGTGTTTTAAATGTGCTCACAAGTTGACTTGATTTGACTTTAAAAGTATGAAGATGAATGTCATTATGATGATTATCACCATGAGGACGATGATGATGATGACAGTGGTATGCTTATGTGTGTTTGCAGGCACAGCTCATTGTAGCCACATCTGAGAAGAGTGCCCAGCCAGAGAGGGAGGGAGAGAGGAAGAGAGAGAGAGAGAGAGAGGGAGGGAGGAAGGAGAGGAAGTCCAGTGTCATGTGGCTTTGAGTCTGCAGTGCCTGACCCTACCACACTGGGCTCCGTCCCTCATCTATCAATCACGTCTCTGTGCAATGTCCACCCCGCCCACTCCCATGTGCCCCGCCCCTAACTCCCTCCCACCCACCTGTGTCGCCACATCCCGCTGTGAGTGTGTGTTGAGTGGAGTCCGGTGGTCCTGAATGGAGTGGATGGCTAGGCCCTTTGTTTTCTGTCAGCGACGCGTCATGCTTTCTTCTCCCACCGTCCCGACGCCAGTTAATCCGTGTATGTTTTTATTAAGACTATTAATATGATCATTAATATTGTTATTAGTGTTTATTATTCTTCTTCCTCTTATTATTATTATTACTACTACAACACAAAAAGCAATTGCGTGTCATTTGTACGAGTCATGATTCTGGATGTCGGTGATTTTCCGATTTTAAGTCTTTCTTTTTCGCTCAACCTCTTTTTGTTCCAGATAGCATGACACTCGGTGTATTCACAGTGGCTGTTTCTATAGTGACGAAAGGGGAGGTAGTTGAAGCACAGTGTTCTTGTATAGGCTTCTTTCTCCATGTGATTGATGATTTAAAGCTTGAGCTCTCACTCAGTGTGTGTGTGTGTGTGTGTGTGTGCTTGTACGCTCACACTCCAAGAGTTGGTCCAGATGTGTCTGTGAAGGTTTGAATGTGTGTGTGTAGGGGGCAGAGCTTAAACAGAGTGATTTTGATCACAGCGATATGTTTGGGGTCTTCCAGTCTTTAATTGTGCCCCTTTTAATTAAACATTAGACACACAGGGCACCTCCTCCAAACAAATACATGATCTTTTGCGGTCCCGTATCGCAAGTTTAGCAGCACCCGGACTGCAGCACCATCATCACGCCGCACGTCGGAAGGCGCCCGCGTTCGGCCAAGCCTATTTCGAGCCTTATTCAGGACAGTTTCTGTAACACACCTGTAGCTTCACAGCCCAGCTCTTACTATAAGCCATAATCCTGCCAAAGGTGCTACATATGACAGTGTTTTAAAGTCCAGACACCTGCTTGTGGAGAGGCACATCACCTTTATTGTATAGGATTCTTCATATACCCACTTGAAGGAGGTTAGTCTATTTTAATACTGTTCTTCAGTGTGATATTATAGTCTGAAGACTAACCCAAGATTGTGCAGGCTTCATCTGGGCTTCAACAGGGAGGAGGCATGTAGCACAAACCTCTGAGGAGGCCGAGGCTGTGACAGAAGATCTAAGTAGGGCTAATTTGACAGAATCACGTTTTTTTTTTTCCCTCTTGCATTCTATCATTTATAATTTTGCAGGCGTTTGATAATATCAGTATAACTCGATGTTTTTAAATATGTATATCAACATATCTATATTTTTTCTTTTCTCTCGAGGCTCTTTAGTTTCTCGAGGCTCTTTAAAGGAGAATCTGTGTGTTTGTACTTGAAAAGCGTTTTGCTACCCTGGATGCGGAGGTGAACCCCGTGGATAGCCAGCGTATGAGGGATTGTGTTACGTGGTGATGGAACCGTGAAGATGTTTGCTTTTATTTTGCAATAGGAGGACAATGGGAAAGTTCAATTCTTCTTATATAAAGCGTGTTTGAGAAGATATCATATCAGACCCAAAACGGCTGGCGTTTGGTTGGCCTTGGAGCCGAAAGCAAGTCTGAGAAATGGAATGGAAGCGTAACCCAGGCGGCAAACGAGGACATTTCAGAGGCTTGTTCATTGTTTGCATCCTCAGGTCGAATTTATTTATTTATTTATTTAAGTATTTTATCTCCCTTTTGTTTTTGACATGCCTTTAAACTTCGTTGTCTATTGTACAGCTTTTTTTTTTTTTTTTTGGCTCCTTTGACTTTCCACTCAAGCTTATCTTACTCTTTAACACGTCTAGTGAAGGTAAAAGGCTTTAACTGAATAGTATTGATCACTGCAACTCCGACGGACACTCCGATGTCCAGAAAGCCCCTTTTTTACAAAGCTAGGAGTCATAAAACTTTACAAAAGCCCTTCGTCAACTGAAGCGACCCCCACAAGACGAACCAGCTGGGTGTCTGTTTTTGCTCTGGCGTTGTGTGTTGACTGGGTGTACTTCTAAGATCCCACTCTGGATGCCACATCTCGTCTTGACAGAAAGTGATATGAGACTATTACATATGTTTAAGTGTGCATTAGAACACCCCGCCAATCCAACTCCCTGAAAAAAAACAAACAAAATAAAAATAAAAAATCAAATAACTTTCAAAAATAAAATAAAAACAGCATGTAGAAATGTACTAATATTCTTCTTTGTGTGTTTAGCATTGAAAATTATCATGTAAAAAAAAAAAAGAGGATGCACATTATGACTATTAAACAGACACACAGTATAAAAGCGGCAGTTTACTAGCATTTTAGCTGGAATTTCTTTGCATGTCACTCAAACACAAAACATTTGGTGTTAAAACTTCTCTCTTTTTTTTTTTGGTCATTTTTCATTTTCTATTGAATGCTGGGTAACTAAACCTTTTTTCTCTTATCTATTTTCCAAGCTTTGTAAGTGCATAAAGTATTTTTGTCTCGAGATGATACAGATGAAGATTATATAAATGAAAGGTATAATGATGTTGATGAGATTAAGATTATCGGTGGTGATATTTCAATGGCATGCTTTTATATTTAAGCTCGTTGTTGTCAATGCAGGGCGGCTGACATTTATGAAGTTAAAGGAATCTTGAGACTTTCTATTATGTTTTTTTTCTCGATATCCCAAGCGCTGTAGTATTACAGTAGCTTTACAGCAGGAGTGCACTGAATATTCCATGCGCGTTCAGCACGGACAATACAGTTATTCTCATCAGTAGACAGTGAAGTAATTATAGTGGTTGTGCTTTTTGCCAGTGCTGTTTTAATACACGTCTGCCTATGGAGTAAAACTGCAAGTCGCTCTTTTATTCATTTGTGGGGACTCTGACCGCATTTAATGCAATGCGTTCGGGGGGGATATGCTCCCACCTTAAGTGTAAATGTACTTCCTTTTTGAATTGCTCATGAACCATATCGGTTGCGACTCACCCGATGTTAAGTTAAACGTGTGCACTCTTCAGAAAGATGTGAATTAAAGTAGTAATATTACCTGCACTGACAACACAGAGCTCTTCTTTGTTATTAGCACAGTATTGTTTTCACTCTATTCCCCTCCGATGTTCTTCCGTTCCACCTCACTGGATAGTTTCTCTGAAGTTGAAGTCTTCACTGGTAGCCCTTTTTGTCAGTTTTTTTGGGTTCCTGTATAAGATATCATTCTCTTTTATTTCTCTGGTTATTCTTACTCTTACCGTTGCTCTGTTCTCGAACCTGCTCTATGTGTTACCTGACTTAAGGAAATGTGTTCAAGTGTTCTAAATAAAAATGAAGATTTAAATACTCTAAAGGATGCAACTGTTTCAGTATATTTTTTTTCCTCTGTTTTAACAGCCATGCCCAATTGGTAACCACTCTGTAATCAGACTTTAAATACGGTCTTATCAGTACAACCATTTATTCCAGCGTGAGCCTGAATATTCACACGAGGTACACGAGTAGTCGAACACTGAATTGGAAATGAAAAAAGGAATCGGGTATAAAAAGGGAACGCAAAACCAAAAAGTGTCAAGTAGGACGCTTTCACATTTTCCATAAATAAAATAAAAAGAGTCACGGATATCCAGCCAATTCTCAGGCTAGTTTAACTAGGCGTTCACTAGCTTCCCACAGTTTCTTGGCCACGCCAGCGTCCTTGGCGAAAGTCTGCAATTTTGCAGGCCTGCAGTCGCAGAAGTAGCCGCCGTTGTTGTTAATGACATCGTCTGAAACGCAGCAGTGGACGACTGTCTGCGCCCCTGCCTCGCACGACACAAAGAACATAAACATGATGACCTTCATCAGCAGCTGGAACAGGAACGAGTAGCGACAGATCCAGTTGCTCTGGACGTAACCTGGCGGGTGCAGGGAGAATAGGTAAGAAGCAACGTGCAAACGCATCAGAAAACCACACGCAGTGTTTACTGTTTGCCATTTGAAATTGTGCTGCTGGTGGCGACTTGGGCTGAAAATCACAGCAGGGCTGTCAGTATAGGTTACATAAGTAGTCTAATATTCTACCTAATATTCTGACAAATAATCAAGGCCAAGCAATTGAAACAGATTAACATGAACAATGAACCATGCATGGCATACAAAATAGAACTAAGAAGACTTTAAAATGACAATTTTATATACACACAACATATGTTTAAATCAAGTTGAATCAAGTAATCATAATGGCCCCAAATAACAGCAGCATTTGGAAATGACTGTTTTCAAGAAGTGTGTCAGTATAAAATGATATTTCTGTATCGAATAGTTTTACTTTTCTAAGTCATTTTTTGCATGTAAAGAAAGTATTGGACAAATATATGATGGCTGTGTCTGAGCAGATTCTGCAGTAACATTCACATTACAAACATCAATGCTCATCTATTGACCTCTATTACTTGACATTGAAATTCACTTGACATTGACTTTCTGTTATTAGTCTGAAGATGATGCGCCCAGAACGGACCTATTTGCCCACGTTTTAACATGGGAGGTCACCTCTGTTGACCACAATAAGATTGTTCATATCATGGTCACATGCAAACAAACTGGATATATAATCAATCTAGGAACACATACAGAAGCTGTAACATCTGCAATGCGAATGCAGCTTCAGAGTCGAGTATGAATGTGTGTAAGTACAATATGTAACTGTCTCACCTGGATGCACTGTGTATGCTGTCACTCCTTTCCCCTCCATCATGCGCGCCAGCTCCTGTGTGAAATAGATGTTGGCCAGTTTGCTGCGGCAGTAGGTGAAGAAAGGGAAGAGGTTGTAGTTCAGGTCCTGGAAGTCGAGTCTCTGGTACTTGTAGTTGGAGCAGGTCAGTGTGATCACTCGGCTGGGGGCGCTTTCCTTCAGCCGCGGCAGCAACAGGTTGGTGAGGAGGAAGTGCCCCAGGTGATTCACACCAAAACACATGGAAAAATTGTCATCAGTCCAGTCCAGGACACTGGACACACCTGGACATTATAGAGGGACAGAAAAGAGCTTGTCATATAATAACCACGGCTGTGTGCTGTGTATGTGGGGATATCTATATAAAGAATTCAAAACATATACATACATATATATATTTAGATGGAATAATTGTAATTACGTGCCAAAACCATTACATCAGAATCAGAAAACCTTTTTGATTCCAGAGGAAATTGCTTGTGCAATGACTGCACAGACACAAATACAGGAACAATAGAAAATATAATATAAAGTAAATAAAACTCTGCAGAAAGTACTCTGAAAACAAACTGCTGTGGTCAGTAAGAGAGGTGGACAGAAATACTATAGATAAATAAATATTATTACTGCTGAAACGGTTTACTAGTCAACACAAGTAGTGGTTTGGGGTTGCACTCTATAGCGAATCTGTTATTACACATAAAAATGACATTAGTAGTGCGTATCTGAAGGCTATGTCAGATGTCAACCACACTCACCTGCATTATTGATGAGAATATCCAGTCTCTTCTCTTTCTGTAAGAAGGTTTTGGCGAATTCTCGTATGGACCTTATGTTGGCAAGCTCCACCTCCATGTACAGGACATTCATGTTGTGACTCCTGGCCTTGATCTCCCTCACTGCCTTCCTCGCCTTGTCCTCGTCCCTGCATGTGATAATGACGCGGGCTCCTCGCATGGCTAATGCAACGGCCGTCTCTTTACCAACTCCAGAGTTTCCACCTGAAAGGCATACAGCAAAAGATCAAGAAAGGGCATCCACTTATAACAAATATCACCTGCTTCTGTATGTAGATGTGTTAATGCAGGGTCACATTCTACCTAGACATGTCCAAGACTACTCCTAGAGGTCTAATCTGCTAAAGTATAGATCCAACCCTAATTTAACACACATACACTATATGGACAAAAGTATTGGGACACACCTGTTTTTCAGGGTTTGGGCTAGACCCTTTCCTTCCAGTGAAGGACAATCTTAATACTTCAGCATACCGAGACATTTTGGACAACGCCATGCTTCCAACTTTGGGGGAGAACCTTGTCTATTTCAGCATGATTGTGCCCCAGTGAACAAAGCAAGCTCCATAAAGACATGGTTGGATGAGTTTGGTGAGGAAGAACTTGACTGGACCACACAGAGCCCTGACCTCAACCCCATCCAACACCTTTGGGATGAACTGGAATGGAGATTGTGAGCCAGACCTTCTCGTCCAACAACAGTGTCTGACCTCATAAATGCTCTACAGAATGAATGGGCACAAATTCCCACAGAAACTCCAAAACTTGTAGTAAGCCCTCCAAGAAGAGTGGAAGCTGTTCTAGGTGCAAAAGTGGACCATCTCTATATTAAAGTTTGAATCTGTTTGAATGCATTGTCATTAAAGTCCCTGTTGGTGTACTCATCAGGCATCCCAATAGTTTTGTCCATATAGTGTACATAAGTTAAGTAAACTTATGTACAGATTCAAACAGCAAATTCACTTTCAAAGACATTCCTTTCAAAGACCACAAACAGCAGCTTTCGACAAAAAGCTGGAGAGTTTAAGAAGAATGTGTAGGATGTAGTTGCACGTTTCAGTTCGTAGGATGATAAGTTTTAGAGGATGTAGAGCTACTTTATTCGTTTTTTTTCAGACGGCCAACATTCCTTGTATCTGAAACCACTGTAATGCTTTTCCCTGGTATGATGTGTAATCAATTATTTGCTTTGAATATTCCATTAAACTTAAAATTTAACAGAGTGAGGCAGGGTCCCACCTTCTCAAAGAGCTGACCTGTGTAAAAACACCATTATAGAATTATACACTAAATCTTACACTAAAAACAATGAAAGCAAGAAATTTACACCTAAAAAGAAGACATATAAAACAGTTTTGTAATCTTCTTTCAAAAGCGTATTACACTTTGTGACCATCAAATAGTCTCTTTATGAATATTTATTACTATATTAATAAATATTTTTGCCTGATTTCTTTTTTTGCCGCTGTTGGAAGTTTACCAGTGCCCCACATTTTCGGGAATCTCTTTGTTTTTGTTGCCCCCTCCTCCCACCCTTGCATAATTAATGGTCGACTTTCATATAACCCAGATAAACAATTCAGATGCTAATTAATGGAATCAAATATGTGTAACGCCTTGCTGAAAAGGAAGAAGGCTCATGCAAATTTGGTCTTCTCTGGCACCTAGTCCCTCCCAAAAAGGTACGTTTTGTCTGAAACCTTCTCCCCTCATGATAGGAAAGCACGCTTTTCATTTGCAGATAAAGTTTGCCGTATCTGTGAGATATAGCACTAGTAATCAGACGCTCTCAGTTACAGAAAGCAATTATCTGGCAGTGTCTTTCCGGCAGCACAGTAGGCTCGTTCTGATGTGTGTGTGGTGCATATACAGCCCTCCACGCATTCGATGGTAGCCCTGGGAGCTCACCAGGAGCGGCAGCTGTGGGAGTGTTACAGCTGTAGCAGAAATGAGCTTGTTAACTTGTTCTTTGCTCTTAAGCAAGTTAGCAGAGAGTCTAAAACTGCTTTTGTGATTCTTGTAATAACACCTGCTGTGATGGCTGTTCGATCACCTGTGTTTCCTCCGTCGTTGAAATCACTTCGCCGTTAACTTCTCGACCTGTGCATTGTGCTCGCTCCGAGCCGGGCCTGTGGTCCAGTCTCCATGACAACGCTGTTTGCCAGACGGAAATAAAAAAAAAACCCAACAGTTGCAACTTTGTTTCTCCGATGATAAAAAGCAGAAGTGAAAAAAAAAAGGAGTAAGAAAATTAACCCTTGCTGACTTTTTTCCCAGTTGCCTTGTTCTTTATTTCTCAGTTCTAAAGAGACAAAAAAGACAGAAAGCGCAGAAATAGCTCGGTTCTTTTTCTTCCGCCTCAGTGCTGTTGAAATATGCCGCCTAATCAAACCGCAGCACTCTCGTTTCCTGACATATGGCGCTTTCATCCTCACGTAGCTGCGTTCTCTGACTCTGTTTGCAATTTCGTTGTTGTGATTCCATTCCCCCTGACTCCCTGCCTCTCCTCGAGAAACGAGAGAGTGACTTCTACCTTTGCACAATTAGTGACTGTGATGAATTACAGGCAATGAGTTCTCATGGGGCTCCAGCAGAAGTCATACTTAAAGAAGGTGGATTCCTACCATCTGAAATGAGTTATTTTTACTGCCAGAGTCAACAGGCATTCTGGGACTTCCTGCCTTCTGCTTAGTCTTTGTAAAGAAAAAACAAAAGCTGTGTAATTACAGTAAAGTAGTTGTTGTGTGCAAATTAAGATATCATATCTAATTAATCCTCCCAACAGGCCGGCATTCTGTCTTCTGACTCAACTCAAAGCAAACTCGTTATTACCGCTCTAAACATGTGGTTACATGTTTCCAGTCTTCTATAAATACACTCGCCATCCACTTACCTCCACCTACGTCAAAGGTACACTATATACAGTACGTAGGTGTGCAATTATCGACTACAGCTGTCTGATGGCATGCACAATGGCTCTGCGGTCAAAAACTGACCGCTGATGAAGGGCTGGAGGATAACTAACTCTAATTGTGCATCAATAGACATTGTTTCCGAATGCACACCACACTGCAAACTGCTTACTTTATAAAAAAAAAAAACAATGAGAGACCGGTTGCTTCACTTTTACCCAGTAAATGAACAAATTCATTTCAAGTCGAGACAGTTCTCATTATTTTGTAAGCATCTTTCGTAAGTATTCCATTTCATACCAAGTACACCAAGTTTAATAATTCATAGTGAATCTATCTTCCTAAGAGACCAGCAGTTACACATATGTGTAACATGTGGTAGCATGCGGCCTTTTTATCATTTTGTGGGTTTTTTTTTTTTTTCACGCATCATTAAAGCGTATTTATTGAGATATCTTAAAATATCAAGATATGGTATTTTAAAGTTGAAAACAAAACTGAGGAAATCACGTTTGAAGATTCCACTGTGTCAGGAGGCAACAGAGTACAATTCAAGACAATCTGCCATTGCATTTATTAATTTTTTAAACACCTACAGACACGGCTCCATATAAACCCCACTATTACTTAAGTACACAAAAGTTACTTTTACAATGAATAGTATTGTGTTGTATTCCCAGATACACCAATTGGTTAACCTTCACAGGCACTGCTCTGGACACCTACTCACCCACATTTATCGTTATCCACACACACTTGGATTTATCTGAATGAAAATCTTTATTATCGTCCTCATTTTTTGTGGTGAAAGAGGAAGAAAACCAATACTAACCGTCTTTTATATTGTAAACAGGAAACATTAACTTCAAAAACAAAATAAAGATTAAAATCATTTTTAAAAAGACCGTTTTAAAAACAATAAAAAAAATCAACATTTCAACAAACAATGAATTATATTTCAGAAAACTACAGAAAACAAACGCACACCAAAAATCATTTGAAAAAAAATCTGTATTTATACAAACTCATTTTTTTCATGGCTTCTTCATGCTCCGTTTTTGTTGCTCCCAGCATCATTTTATTTATTTATTTGTTTGTTTATGTATAATTGTATTGATTGATTGATTCATTCGTTTGTTTGTTTATTTATTTCATATCCCATAGCGAAAACCAAATGAGGACAGAACCTGTGATCAAGACTACTTTAGCATGTTGAGGCAAAAAAAGCCCCACTTCTAATCATGCAGTCCCATAGAGGGAAGAGCAGACAAAGCCCTTTTTAATTATAAACCCTCTCTCAGGCATCGTCTAACAGTTGAGTAAAAGTCAGAGGACAAAGTAACTGACGGCTTTAATGTAATAGATTACGTAACAGGCCTTTAGTTCTGCCCGTCCTTTTCTCACCCCCCTTTTCTCTGTTGATGAGATCTGTTGACACTTCTCTTCCCTGCCTCTCCCCTATTGACCAGCTAATTCCATTAAATCATACTTTGAAGTGCTGTGAGAAGATCGCAGCGTTTCTCATCTCTCAAAGCCCTCTGAGAGAGAGTGTTACTGCGGGGAGAGAGGGAGAGATTGAGAGAGAGAGGTCGAGAGAGTTCATATGAGCTTCAAGTCACTCCTCTTACACTGCATAGAAATAACAGTAGTTGAAATGCATCCGAATTCTTCGCGAGTGACACAGTATGCTAATGTAGTTATCAGAACCACTTTACAAACAGCCTGTATTTTAAGAGGTTAACAGTTTTTTTGGGGGGGGGGTTTTCTTAAAATGCCCCATTTTGTACTGCGTCCTGCAGGTGCAGGTCTCTGGGACTTTGATGTCTGGATGCATGAATGGCTCATTGTCCAGGCATTTCAGTGCAGTTATACTTCTTCAACAGCTGTATGGCCAATCACAAAAAAGATCAGATAACGTCACATAAACATCTGAAGCACTTGTCGTCACTTATCCGGTGCGGCATTCCACTCTTGTCTTAACATGCTTTACTTACTTCTTCTTTCCGATCAATCTCTGTCTTACACATCACTCTTATCTAATCACATACGTACCCCTCTCTAATGAATCCGTTTCTGAGTTCTACAGGTGACATTCAATTCAGATTCAAAGAGTTTGTTGTGATATGTACAGAAAAAAGTGGCATTTTCTCTGTGCAATGAAATTCTTTCTTTGCTGTCCACACACAAATGCCAAGTTAGGTAAAGA
>JBBJLS010000041.1:4634812-4645496 GCA_037577275.1 Bryconaethiops microstoma
GAGTGACTCAGAGGGAGCCGAATCCTAAAAAGGATCCGAGTATTACAGCTCTAGTATTGAACTCAAGCGAAGCGAACCGGCACATTAAAAAAAAAACACAAACACAAACTTCGATATCAGCGTAAGAGCTGCATGAAACCAGGCAAAGAGCCGCATGCGGCTTGGCCACCAGGGTGGTGTGGTATTAGGCACCAATACGTTAGCAGCAGTTCCTTTGACTTTCACCACCAACTTGATATCTTTCCATGATTCCTCAGACCACTCTGTCCAAGGGGACTGCACCAGTTATTGAAAGCAAAATTTAGGACTCTTAGATAAAGGTTTTAGGTTACATTTTGAGAATTATCAAGGGTTCGCAAATATTCTAGTGCCACTGTAAACGCTCTTGACACTGAGCAGCATGTTTTGACATGGTAAATACATGGTCATTTCTTAGAACTGAAGGGTTCAACCACCAATGGCCATCAGGCTCTCTTAGGTTTTTGATTAAAGGTCTTGCTTTCATTTGCTCTAACTCCAGACTTCTCTCCTTAGTTTTTTATCTCCTCAAAGACAGAGATAGTCTACCCGGTCAAATCTTTTGGGTTCGTCACTTGATATATCGCTCATTTCAGTCTATAACGGCTCCTTGCTTACAGAAGGACTGATGCAGGTAGTTCTTTCTGTATGTTATTTTGATTGTTATTTTGATTGTTATTTATTATATTCACAAACATGTGATTTAAAACCTATTTATAATGACTAATAGATTAGTATTATGTTCACTGAGTGCTGTGAAGTATAATGACTATAATAAAGTAACCTACTACTGTTGTTTCTACTGTTTGGCCTAAAAATAAGCACTTGTCCAAATTCCCCAACTGAGGACTACAAGTTGCAACAACACCCCAGTACGCTTCTCTTATTGTGAAATCCTGCTTTTAAAGAAATTTCCTATTGTAACCTAAAGGACTGGGACAACTTTGGGGTCAAATGGCTTAATGAGACACATTCAAGGTTGCGGTTTACTTGTTTAAATGGTGTGTGTGTGTGTGTGTGTGTGTGTGTGTGAAACAGAACTAGTATAAGTAATTAGATCCTATCAGATGTTCATTTCAAGGATCTATACCCTGGCCCCGCCCTTATTTAAGTAAGAATTTGATATAGTATGTTAACATAAGTTTCCAAACATAACATTCACTCCCCAGACAGTACAGTTCATATATGGAAACCAAGCCAAACCATTTTGAAATCTGTTGTTTTGAGATGTGGCCCTTTTATATTTATCAACATTAATCAAAGGGTAGCACAGTGGTAATAGGTAGTGCTGGTACCTCATAGCAAGACGGTCCTGAGTTCGACCCCTGGGTCCAAGGGTCCTTTTTGTTCGGAGTTTGCATGTTCTCTCTATAGCTGTGTGGGTTTTTCCGGTTTCCTCCCACAGTCCAAAGCCATGCATGCCAGGTGAACCGGAGAGGCCAAACTGCCCCTAGGTGCAAGTGTGTTTGTTTTTGTGTCTGCCCTGCAAAGTGGCAACGTGTCCAGCCACTGAGAACTTTGATCGAGATAAGGGACATAGATAATGAATGAATAAACATTCATCAAGGAATGTTTCAGTGTGGACCATGTTTTAAGTGGGGATAGTGGTGGCCTAGCAGGTAGGATACTTGCCTCTGGACCATGGGTTGGAATCCTGCCTACAGCATACCACCACAGGGAGACTGTCCCCTGTAGTTATTGAATGGAAGTCGCTTTGGATAAAAGCGTCTGCTAAATGCAGTAAATGTAAAAGAGCCACAGTACAAGGCGGCCAATCAGAACAGGTAATTTACAAAGCATTTACGGACAGTGAACCTAATCAGAACCAGTGAAGATCCTGATTCTCAGAGGCTCTTGCTTCTCTAAGACTTTCGAATCTCTGAAGATTTTAATTCTCTGAAGCTCCTGATTCTTTGAGGCTCGTGTTTCTTTGACGCTCCTGATTCTGTGATGCTAATAATTCTATGAAGCTCCTGATTTCTGAGACTTGTGATTCTCTGAAGCTCCTGATTTCTAAGGCTCCTGATTCTTTGATGCTCCTGATTCTCTGACAGTCTTGATTCTCTAAAGCTCTTTATTCTCTGAGGCTTCTGATTTTCAGAGGCTTGTGTTTCTCTATTTCTCTTGATGTGCTGATGCTCCTGATGCCCTTTATTCTCTTAGGCCCCTAACTCCCTGGGGCTCCCAGTTCTCTGAGGCTTGCTTTATTGCATGGTCTGTTCCCCAGCATAGGGCTTTATGGCTTAAGAGCTTTGGGAATTTTTTGGTTGACCTCTGTCCAATAGGACGGAATCCAACAACAGTACCGCCATGGTATGCAGAGCCAAGTTTTGGGTGGTGAGGGAGAAGCATCTAATGAAAATTTCTGCTGAGTGTTTCCAAAAGGGAATGCCTTGGCCAAAGCCAAGTGGCTTAACAGTGGGCAGTCCGGTAGAATGCCTGATCTGAGGACTTAGGCCATCAGTGCATGGGTCGGTCAACACAGATTCTGGTCAGAGATACCAGTGATACTTGTGATTTCTGCACTGTCATCGCTATACACCTCTAACAGCTAAGTGCAGCTTGTATAGATAATCTGCACTATTGCTTATGAGGCCAAATGATCCTAAAACTCATTATAATTTGATGTGAGTTTCTTTCTAGGGCAATATAATTTTTTTTTTTTATTGATCAATCATTCAGGACCATCTATATACTTTTTAAATGGTTCCTTTATGGTTCTTGGCTTGGACAAACAACTTTAAGAAATAACATTCAGTTGTCACTGAACCTTTACACAATATGTGTAAAGGTTCCAAAAGGTCCCTTAACCTTAAACCCATTGATAATAATGTTTTTTCAAAGATCTATCCATTGAAAGCTTGTTTAGGGAGTCAGAAGTGATTCTACCATGGCATTTATCCAAAAAAACTATATTTGCCACCTATATTTTTTTTAAATCACAAGAGATCAGACAGTAAAGAGCAATCCTTGAACCCACTACTCATTAGTGTCACATGGCGACTGAGCCATGTGGTGAGAAATAAACACTGTGAATGTTTCACACCATTCAGGAAGACTCATGCCTTTGTTTAGGCTACGTGCCTTTATGCTTGAATGATATAGGGTGAAGTTTGCTCATGGAGTTACGCCCATTTAAGGACACAGTTTCACCAGTGAAAGGGGTTTGATGCAATTTAAAATAATATCAATCATCTCACAATTTCCAGTGCCCAGTTGTAGGAGCAATAAAAATGAGATGATCAACTCATTTTAAGAGAGTTACTTCGAATATTTAGTTCAGTTGGTTGGTAAAAACCAGTCTCTTTCACTTATCTTCATTTCATGCCGGAAGGGAAACCTTCCCGCAACTCCTGAGGGAGAATCTCCTCAAAATATGTCATGCTTTACACATGGTGAAACAATTGTGTTCCAATCAAAACATACCGTAAGGCTCTTAAGTACAGGTAAAGTGTGTTTTGGGAGCCATAGTCGGCATTCATAAATGTTCAGACTTTCAAACCTTATCCTACTTTATGGCATTCAGTAATGAGGTCCATGTGGGAAAAAAAGGGCCTGGAAACACTTTAGTTGGCACGATTGTTTATGTACAGTAGGAATATCTGAAGTCGGTTCTGCCAGAAGAAAGTACTTCAAATAGTGTGGTCTTAAACAGAATATTTGACATAATTTGTCTCGTAATACATTCTTTCAAAGCTGTTTAACAAACTACAGAAAGTTAACAAAAATCTCATTCAGCCAAAAGAGGTGGTACCATTTTTCATTCAAATACATTGTTTGTTTAGATGTAATAACACACACATTGTTATTTAATTTCATTGTATGTATTTTATTTATTTAACTACACAATTTGTTGATTTAAAGATTTTATTTATATAGCTGTATCTAGTTTAGGGCTGTTATGATTACTTGGTTATACCTGATTGCTCAACTAAAAATTTAATTATTTAAAATGTATTTTGTTACAGAATCAAAGGGATTAGTTTGTAATTTGAATGATAAAGGGAAAGGAAACCACAGGTCTGTGTCTAGCAGGTTCTCCATAAGAGGGCGATATTAGCATTCAAGTTACTGAAAGGGAGGACACTCACACCAGCAGGATCTCATGAAAGCACGCATATCGTTCGTTACAAACTTAAAGAAGTATATTGAAATATTTCCTGTTAAAAAATCAGTGTAAATGAATATTACAAATAAATAAATATTATAAATAAGCACAAAATTATGCTATAATCATTGACCACCCTGATTAAATTTTGTCTATTGCATTTCCCTAGAATGTTGAATGTTGGTATAATATCCCTTAGGGTCCCCGAATGTTGTGGGCAGAGTCAGTTGGGTAGAGTCATTTAAGACTTGCTATTTAAGAAGTTAATCGCTCGATAATGATTCAAGGCTGAAGAAAAAAGCAGAGACTATCTGATGTGAGCGTTGTTCCTCCGGTAGGTACAACTTATTTCATTGTCTATTTAAAACTTACACAAACAGTGTTAGCTCCCACTTCTGCTAACGAGCTTTAGCTGTAGTATTTACCCACTCGGAAGGGTGTCCTGTCAGCAGTTAAAAGGTGCTGAAAGGGCAACAGTGACTTTGCCTACCATCTAACACTTCCTCCACCTGTGCGTCCCCAGGTGTGGGACTTGCTACAGTGGTCATTTCTTTTGTGCTGGCCACCTACTATAACGTTCTGATCACCTGGGCTCTCTACTACTTGTTCAACTCTTTTGGCTCCACTTTGCCATGGCAGTCCTGCAATAACACCTGGAATGCAGTCGGCAACTGCTCCACTGGCTTCACTGGCAATGCCACTCACCTGCAGTCGGCCAGCCAGCAGTTCTTTGAGTAAGTGACAGGTGTACATTTGTCATCAAACAAGCACATTGTCTGAAACAGGATGTCTACTTTTTTCTCTATTAGTTGTATTATTGGAGGAGACCATACTGCTGGATTTATAACTGTTCTGAACCCAAGTGCATTTGTTTTTTTTTGTTGTTTTTTTTTTGTTTCAGTCATAAGCTACTGGAGATGACCAGTGGTATTGAGAAGGCTGGAGGGATTCGCTGGGAGTTGTTTGGACTCCTTGCACTGGCCTGGCTCATTATCTACTTCTGCATATTCAAAGGAGTCAAATCCACAGGAAAGGTCAGATTTCCCCACTGCCCCCACTCCACAGAGCATGACTTGATACAGTAGACACATCAGGGGCCACACCCATCCATGGTGACTTTGCAAGACAAATAAATAGATAATGCTAATGTATAGATAGTTCCATTTCAGCCAGGTGGCAGCAGAAAGAAACTAACAGGATGTACCATTTCCCCCAACTTGTTCATCATGGGAATGGCCCTGATCATTTCAGCAGAAAAGAGTCAAAAGAGCCAAAGGACTGCTGCAAGACAAACAGCAATCAGACATTTCAGGGATTACCTTACTGTAACAACACCAACCAATGTGCAGGCCAGATGGACCACTTGGGCAAAGATGCAAGGGGTCAAGGTGATTGATGATCTATAAAAGCAAATCATCTGAAAGGTTCAAGCTGCTGTTTCAAGGATAAGTGATCCCAAGCATACAAGGGAACCCATGCAAATACCTTGGGAAATGATATGATACCCTGACAGATAAAAACAGCATCTCCAGTACAGAACAACAAGTTAATGAGTGGCTAAAGACAATTTACTACTCCGGCCTGCCTGGAAAAAAGTGTTGGATCTACCAACATGACCTGCTTCAAAGACTTCCGTGGCTCCTCGCAATGTGTGAAGTACTTAAACCATCAGCTGAAGGAGTGAAGATGAAGATCAACCAGTGGCAAACAACCTTTGTAGATGTCAGGGCATACTCCCACGTTTTACAAATCCGTAGGGCTCCCCGTCTGGACATCTCTGAAATCCTTAACAACAGAACACAAGGGGAGATGAAGTTTAAGTGCAGACTTTCATTAAAATATTGAGACTCTTAATACCAACTCATCAGGGCAGCAGGTAAAAAACCAGGGGGACTTAAACATTGTATTCTACAAGGCAGAATGTTTTCTAAGTCCACTAAAAGGCTGAAAGGAACCATGATCTAGGATGAGGTCTGAAGTTTAAGAAGAAGGAAGAAGAACTCCATCCATCAAGTCAAGGTTTTTCAACTCACCTATTCGAGATGGGACGTCTCTAAGAAACATCCTACCAAAACAAAACCACTGCTGAACACCACCACATTTGTAAAAGAAGGTCAGAACCCTGTTTCCCAGGATGAACCCCAACTGCCCCTACCGCAGTCAATGCAGGGATGGAAAAAAAAGTCTGAACTCATGAGAGGCGGTACTGTCCTCACATTGCTATGTGATACTTGAAGGAAAATCGTCTTGGTGGAATTAACTGTCCAGTGGGAGGACGGTTCATGGGAAGTGGCCGAAAATGTAAATGGTTAAACAATGTAACTATTTACAGTGAAAGTGGGATGTTGAGGACTCAATTAGTGTGGAATCGGTTGACAAAAGTTGGAGTGAAATCACAAGAGAAAGGTTAGGAGAAATAGCCTCTTGTTGGTTCTGGCGTAAGAGGGAGGACACTAGATGGAAGGAGGTGAGAGACACTTCTGACCCACCAACTAAAGAGTGTTGAAACACTCTGAGAAGGTTTGGCACCACCTGATGACCTCTCCTCCTGGCCAAGCCTACATACTTTAGAAATGAGTGTAAATGCATCTTTGATGTAAAAGAAATCATATTAGTGGCCTTGAAAATGGTTTGTGTCTGAAACTGAAATGATACTGAAACTTCTCAGCTAAACTGAAAAAACATGCATTGTCTCAGGCCATCTTATAGGAGAAATGAGTTCAATACATGGGTGTTTTCTTTCAATTTAAGAAAGCAAAGCAGATTTATATTAATCCCTCTCATCCTCCTCACTCAGCATTTTGTATCCTGCCCTCAGGCTAAAGACTGAAAGTTCCCATGGGCAGGGAGAGCATATAAAAAATAATTTATCCCTTCAGCTGTATTCTTTATGAATAAGCACAGCCTATTTCTGACCATCTTTCAGAGCTACCTGACCTTGTTTACTTTTTTGCATTTTTAGCTAATTATTTTTCCAGTAACATTTTACATATATTTATTCTATTTTATTTTATTTTGTATTCTATTTCTGTAAAGCACCTTTTGTGTATGACAATGTTCCATCTAAATAAACCTGAACTTAAATTTCAACTCGATCCATCAGCACACACAAAACAAAAGAATCCTGAGAATATTATATTATGAACTTTAAAATACTTGTGTTTATTGTAGGAAGTGGATGTTTACCCTGGCTTTTGTAATTTCTCATTTTTATAGGTTGTGTATTTCACTGCGACCTTCCCTTACTTCATGCTGTTTGCTTTGCTGATCAATAATGTCCAGCTGCCTGGAGCAAAAGATGGTATCCTGTTCTTCCTCATGCCCAGCTGGAGCAAGCTCCTGGAAGTGCAGGTGAGCTTGAGGTGCTGCAGTGATTGCCTGACTTGCATTGCAACCTGCAAAATTGTCACTCAAATAAGTGGATCAGTAGATCAAGAAAACATTTTAAAGAAAACATTTGAGCTATATTAGCCTTGTCGCTAAATATATTTTGGATATGTTTGGTATAAGGGTAAGATTTCTCAGAGAATCTTTTTTTTTTTAAAGCCTAGAGTTTCTTAATGTTCACAGTTTTTTGGCTATGTGAGGTTAAACCAGAAGTTTTATCTCACTTTCCAGGAATTGTTAAACACAGTAAGTTTTAAAATATAAACCGAATATCGCTTATATCAGAGTGACGCAAGCTTGGGACAGCTTTCAGCAAACTTTTTTCAAAAGTTTAAATGTTATGTATCAGTATATTTACAGGTCATTTCGAGAATATTAAGCATGAAGTGGCCTGATAAATACTTATCTAACCTGTTTTCTCTTTAAGGTGTGGGTGAATGCAGCCGCCCAGATCTTCAACTCCATTGGGATTGCCTTTGGGTCAATGATTTCTATGGCCAGTTACAATAAGTACAACAACAACATCCTCAGGTGGGGAATTTTAGAACATAAGGTGTTGGTGGTCTTAAATTGTTCTTTTTGTGAGGCCTAAAAAGATTCTAAATGGTTCTTAGCTAGGATGAAGGAAAAAACTTTATTATTTAATTGCTGTAAGACAGTTATACTATGTGGAGGTTCTTTGAACTTTAAAAAAGGTTTAAAATCATTTTATTTTCCGAATAAATCACAGTATAAAATGTCATTTACAGGAGCATTAATAAACTCTAAGCTACCCTGCTTTGTTATATTTTCAATGGAGTTTTTATGGATGGTACTGATCCATTTCTGACCTGCACATGTGTTTTCTTGGGTTAGGTATGTTAGAGTAGTGAAATCTGGGCCTAGGGTCCTCCAGGATTATCAACAGAGAACCATTTTGCCACCTTTATGTTTGTAAATGACATTAAGAGAATGAAATACATGTTTTTCTGATCAATGCCATGTTTGACCCCCTTGTCTCTTGTTTTTATAGAGACACATTTGTCGTCGCTCTGGCAAACTCTGCAACCAGTATCATAGCAGGGTTTGTGATCTTCTCTGCACTCGGATACATGGCACATATTCATAACCTGCCTGTGGATGACATCGCTACTGATGGTAAGCCAAATTTTTCCCTTAGCCTTTATTCAAATTTTCTTATATAATAACATAGGCTCTAAAACAGGCTCTCAGTCAAGCTCAACTAGTTTTGATGCAGCAGTGTTTTTTTTCATGACAGTATTCTAACCCAGATCCAAAGCAGCATCAGAAAAAAATCTATAAATAAATAAATAAATGTAGGGGCTCCCAAGGGGCCCAATTTTCTAAGCGGCAGTTCTGTCATCAAGAGTTCGTAAGTTTGATTACTAGTGATGCCACAGCCACCCATACATTATATAACAGAATGGGTGGTTAGCGTTCCCCTCCAAGCGTGTTGAACTGTCAAATTCCTTTGCATTAACAGCAGTAGGTGCTTCACATCACTTGGAGGAAGCATGTGCTGACCGTGACCCTACCAGTGTAGGGGGTATCATGTGATTAATAAAATATTAATATAATATAGTGCATATCGCTATGAAAAGCTATAAGAAAAGCTCCTAAATGACAAAAAGCTGGATAGCTAAAATAAGCCAAAACATTTGCTGTTGGTTTTATGATTAAACTAAATTACTGTTTTGCCAAGTAAAAGCAAAAACTGTGCTCTGCAAGGAGTATTAAGGAATATAAACTCTTCTCTGTAAGGAATATTAAGGAATATTATGAAGTGTTCACTGACCTTCCAGAACAGAGGCACTCTGCCCACGGTGCCGCCTAGAGACCGATAAAAAAAATTCCACATTTTTAGATAGGTGGTGATGAAATGAGCCTAACAAAGAGGGTTTATTGTGGGAAACAGCAAAATGACTGTAGGAGACAGAACAGGTGTGGGAGAGTTTGACAGGGCTGGAGGAGTAGAGAGAAAGTTATTTATTCACTAAAAGAATGTTTGTGTCCTTGAGAGACCTGCTCTCGCTCTCTCTGTTCTCAGTGGAAAACCACCGTGATACATTAACCTGCTGCAGAACCAGCTAAGCTCATACTGACAGACATATATCCGCTTACTCAACAGAGGAGCATACATTATTTGTTTCTGAAGTCTTCATTAGAGCTGATGAACAATTGCCATCAGGGATATTCTCATTCAACGAACTTAACATGCAGAAGCAATGCATGGCTAACGTTTAAAGTCTACTGTAAACAAACTGGGACTATTAAAATATGTTTATTTCCAAAGTCCGATAGTTCAGACCTGTCCTCGTCCCTGATGGTGTCTTTTTTTTGCTTGTTGTCTGTTCCCTGTTAAAATGTGTCTCAAGCCTGATTGCTGTGGGATTGTATTACTGTCTGTTTACAGATATCACCTTACTTTGTGACTGTATAGCAGAATGTAATTTTAGAAGTTGCCTATTGCTATTGCTTGTTATTTGTGTGTATGTGTGTGTGTGTGTGTGGCCAGGTCCTGGTTTGGTGTTTGTTGTGTATCCAGAGGCATTTTCAACCATGCCTGTATCGCAGCTGTGGGCTCCACTTTTCTTCTTCATGTTGCTCTGCCTTGGCCTGGACAGTGAGGTAGAATTCAAACACACAAAGAAAAGAAATGCAATTAAACTGAGCAGAAAAAAAGACATTATTGTACATAATCCTATTATAGGGCTTGGATCACTTCAACAAGCTGTGATGCATTATGTGTTTTGACACATAAACAATATTAACTTTTTCAGCGGTTTGTGAGCTTCTCAGATCAGACGAGTCAGACCAGTGAGCCTTGGGTGACCCTGTCGCCTGTCCATATTTTAAGCTCTGACTACCTTGGGCTTTGTAAAATACCTGTTACTGTAAAATACCTGTGGATTTAAATACCAGCCCTATTCTATAATGCTAGTCTGTGTCATGCGCGAGGCGCGTTGAGGAGAAGGACGAGAGGCACCACTGCAGTTTTCCATGAAGTAAGCGCTTTATTTAATAAACAAAAGAACTGAGGAGAGGCTCGATGGCCCGTAACAACGATTAAGGTATAACAGCCGATAGAGGCAAGGGGTAGAGGAGTTGAAAGGAGCAGTTGAGGAGGAGAGTTGAGGGTTCTAAGGGGCAGTATGGTCCCATGACGTGAAC
>JBBJLS010000041.1:4663986-4673986 GCA_037577275.1 Bryconaethiops microstoma
TTCACTAATCCAAACAACGGCTGGAGGAACCGAGGAGGAATCTGGAACCGAACCTGTGTTCTCCTCACCAGCTCACAACTTTCTACTGCTTTCTTGTTTGTTTGCATTTATTCTAATGTTAACTTTGCTAGCAGAAAGACGCTTTATCACACACTGAGAAAAACGGCTTTAAACGATTGCCATAGGTGACTTTTGCACAGAACTGTATTTCAAATTATTATTATTATTATTATTATTATTATTATTATTATTATTATTATCTTCATCAGACTACACCAACAGGTATGTTTGTGTAAGGACTCTAGAGAGTGGAGGAGAATGTGCTGCTGTAGTTGTTGAGGGACTTTAGTGTTAGTGTAAGCATATATTTTCATACTTGATCCCACTGACGCATCCCTATAAGCCACCTGCAGTGCTTTGTGTGTGTGTGTGAGACAAAATGTCCTCTGTCTCTATATAATAATATGTGTAAAAGGCCACTTTAGAAAGCTCTGGGCCTTCTGGCTGCTGGCGACTGCATGTTTGGCAGTAAATGCTGGAGAAGTGGACGACCTTCACAGCAGCCGCTAGATTTACCAGCGCGAGTAAAACTCTGCTCAATCAGCCAGACTGTGATGATCCACGGTCAGGGAAATAGAAAGTGACAGAGAGAGGGTGGCTTGGAGTCTCCTCAGTGACCAACCATTGCTCTTATGAGTCAGAGTGCGTGTGTGTCGTAGAGTAAAACGGCCCCTTATAGTCACGCGTGAACACACCACACCACACCACAGCACACAGAGTGAACAGTGTGAAATTCTTTCTCTGCATTTAACTCATTCACCAAGTGAAGCAGTCGGCTGCCAACAATCAGGGCCGCCCGGGAGGCAGTGTGGGGTGATGTATAATATAATTATGTGCATATGTAATAAGTAAAGTACCTTGCTGAAGGGTACCTCTGTAGTGCTGGGATTTGAACCCACAACCTTCTGATTGTAGGGGCAGCTCCCTAACCACCAGACCACCAGCTGCCTTGTCTTGCAAGGGAGTCAGATGTCATTTGTTGTTTTAAGAGGAAACTGATGTGAAATGCTCTCTTCTAGAGTTAGAACTGTTCACAGTAGTGATGATGGAAACCAGACAGCTGAAGAGCTCAATACCTCTAAAAGATCCCTCATGGAGAGCAGTTACACAGATTGGTTATGAATACTCTGCCTGTTGCTGAGAACTTGCTGCTGCTTGACAGTTTTGTGAAGGTTTTTTTCCCCCACTTTCTTTGGTACCACGTTTTCACCACTAGCACCATTACACATGAACTGGTTAGTGTGGTGGGGTCTACACTCATTAAGGAAATAATCTCATTATCATAATCAGTCCCGTAAGTAGCTTCAAACCCGAAATATTCAAATATGAACAATTTGAGTTCTGAAGGATGCTTAACAAATGTGAATTCTTTTGATATAGATTTATGCATCAACCAGTATTAGAATGAAATCAAGACAACTTGGGTATAAAGCTCTAAAGAAACACATAACCTGCCAAAGGTATGGGGACAACCATCTTTCTCAAAGGATTTAAAGGAGAACATTTCCTTTTTTGCAAAGACTGCAAAACTGAAGAAACAACAGATTACCAGCTAAACACTAACATGGGCAGGATAACATGCCCCCTCTCGCATGTTTATACCATTTATATGCGTTTACATTCAATGTAATCATGCATATTGCACCAGTACGCATCATAACTAGTAGGGCAGCTGGTGGTTAGGGTGTTGCCCCTGCAATCAGAAGGTTGTGGGTTCGAATCCCAGCACTGCTAGTGTCACCACTTGAGCAAGCTACCACATCCACACACTGCCGGCCGGGCACCCCTCTGCTTCACTTGGTGAATGGGTTGAATGCAGAGAAAGAAGTTCACACTGTTCACACTGTGTGGTGTGTTCACGTGTGACTATAAGGGGCCGCTTTACTTTACTTATTATATATGCACATAACTGTTAAAGCATTAATATTAATATTAGTATAATCTATTTCTAAGAGATGAAGAGAGCAATCAAATGTATATGTCGAAATTAAAAAATGATGGACTTGGTTGCCTCTCTTACTCAAAGGCCACAGAAATGCCTGTTGCAAGCTTGACTTGGATGTTGGCTTGTTGTGGCATTGATCAGAAGTCTGAGCTAAACTTTGGCTAAATTACTGAAGCTTAAGTTTCTTTGTTTGCCTCTATAACAAAAAAAGCGCGTTTCTTTGTCTTTGTCCTTAGACAGAGGAGAATCGCAGCCTCTCATAAGGGCGTCCACTTTGAAGGCAGATCCAGGAGAGAGAATTCCAGAATAATATAATTGATCTAAATCTGTTTTTATGATCCATGCAATCGTTGTGGATGTACTGACCCTACTCAGAAAAGCACACTGATGTGTATTTTTTCATAACAGCAGAATGTCCTGTTATGTTATCTAAACATACTGTCAACCTGCTGCTGTCTGCTCAGTTTTCTCACCGCCCTGCTCTGTGTGTGTGTGTCCACAGTGGGTGCTGGCGTTTGAAATCTTCATCCCCCTCGTCCTCTTCTTTATCCTGCTTGGCCTGAGGCAGAAGAAGCCCGCCATCCCTGTGAAAGAAGGTAAACACGAACACGGGCAGGATGACATGCCCCCTCTCCCATGTTTACATTAAATATATGTCTATTGCACCAATGTATATGCACGTATTCATGATATGTATTCGTGTAACTGTTAATGCATTTTCCTAGTTGGACCTTTTGTGGTTTCCGGCTGGATCCCAGCTACTCACACAAATTCACGATCGTAACGACTGTAGCCCCCTCAGTTCCCTCAAGACCCTCCGCTGTAATTTACATATATTTATACACTTATTAGATAGAACATAGGACCACACATCGGTGATGAAAACCGGATACTTTCATACACACTTTGGCAATCATTCCTAAAGCCAGAATGATTATATAACTAAAATAGAAATATTATCTAACTAGAACGAAAGGCGCGGGTTTTTAAAATAGAAAAATCTTTCTTTTGGGTAAAATTTCGGCAAATATGATTGTAATTTAATTGCTATTTCCTGCACAAAATATGCGACTGATTGATTGATTCATTTTCTGAGCTGCTTATCCCCACCCCAGGGTCGCGGGATAATGTGATTGATTGGGATTCATTTTTTTAAACATTTAATCCTAATGTCTACGATGCCTTTATATAAATTTGGCACAAGTACACATTGTAATATTGTGCATTATTTGGTAAGAAGAAACAGATTTTGTCCAAGTGATGATTTGCTAGTGGACTAAATCTTCTCTTCTTACCAAATAGGCTGCTTTGTTGAGTATAGAGTGTGGATAAATACCGTAAGTGGTTAAGAACAGGGGGTCCTCGAGTTATGACACAGTTCCATTCCTGCGACAGTTTTTGTGTAAGTCGAAACACACCCTAGCCTAAGTCACTTACCTATCCTAACACAGTTGTAAAATCACAATCTAGAACATAAAAGCACAAATAAGCCACAGAAAAAGGAAAAGAACATAAATATACAGTACTTGGACACCGTACTCTACTGGGGACGCCAACTCCCTCACTCATGCGGCGCATTACTGTGTATTCTTCCGCCGCGTGCAACCAAACTAGTTCACCAACGTGGTCAATAAGTACGAGCTGAAACACTCATGTCTCCATGTTTACGTTTTTATGGGAGTGAGCGCGGGAAAATAGAACCGTCGTATGTCGAGGCTGTCTTATACCGAGGACCTCCTGTATTAGTCAAGACCTGCTTTATGACAATGCATAGCTTTGCAAGGATTTTTTACTTGGTTTATTGAAAGGTAACAGTGAATCAATCACTACTAGAAGTTCAAGTAGTGGACTTCTTCCACGACGGCAAAACTGTTCTCAGGTCAGCTCCAGAGGACAAACTGTCCACAACGTCTATCCAGGAATCCCTTAAGATCACCTTGCCATCGCCCCCCTAGTGCCCATACAGGACACTGCGCTCTGGATCCATTCGCATTCAAGAGGCACTACAGAGCCGCCCAAAGGCCCAGGCCCATTTTAATAGTCAATAACAGTGCTTGTGCTGTGAGTGAACTGGAGAGACTGGAGAGTCCTCAGCTCCGACTGCCTCTGGCTGTGATGAATGAGTCGAATTCAGCCTGTGATGGATACTGGGTCTTATCTCCTTTTGTATGTGACCACGCAGTGCTATTGTACAACTTTGCTAATCTGCCGCTGATTGCAAAGATTGTTTGCCTTCCAGCCAGTGCTGTAGTGTGTTTAGTGGTGGTTTATTTGTGTTTTCTTTCATGGAGTATCCTCATTAGTCTCTGTCACCATAGTGTCTTTTTATTTCCAATGCTGAAGAAAATCACACATCATCTTTTTTTTTTGTCTTTCTTGTATTTGTTTTTGCTCCTCTCTGTTATCTTCTCTCTCTCTCTCTCTCTCTGACTCTCTCTGTCTCTCGCCTATCCTGTCTTTCTCTCTTTTTTTTCTCTGACATGGTGCATGTTCACTGCATGCCGGACCAGTGTGTAAGTCTAAACATTGTTTTTTTCTTTCACTCAGTGCTGATTTCTAAAATTCGTGCCATCTGTGTCGCATCTAGACTCCCAGTCGTCTAATTGCATGTTGTGGTTTGGCCTCTGGCATGTGTTCTGTTGTTCTCTGTGTCTCTCCGTGTGTGTGTGTGTGTGTGTGTGTGTGTGTGTGTGTGCGTGTGAGAGACTTACTTAAGAGGAATGGGCTGTCTCTAACTGACCTTGTTTCCCACATCAAAATGAAGACAAAGAGCCGGGGGGCTTAGAGGCAGAAAATGAGCAGGCAGTTTTTAACACACAATCATTGTCGTTCTCATCAGGGCCTGGCCGATATGATCACTTTGTTGCCGGTGTTGATTTTAAGGAGCTAAACATTCTTACAAGTGATAATATCGTCTGAAATAATTGAATAAGGTCAAGTGCACATGATCAAAATAAAGAACATATATATATATATATACACACATATATATATATGTATCACTTAGTCCTTCAAATGGGAGAATTGTGTGAGTGTGAATTAGGGCCCAACTGATGACAAACTGATATATATATATATATATATATAGAATTTATGTATTATTTATGGGCATCAGCTTGGCCCTAATTCACACTCACACAAATCTCCCGTTTGAGGGACTAAGTGAGTGAATTAAGTGATGAACGAGAAGGTTAAGTCACATTCAGGGCCCGCAAATACGTCTGTGTCTACTAACATGACAATCTCATAAACATGGAGATGGACCAATCTGTCTCACAGCATTATCACTTCATTTATCAACATCCCAACTCACAAAAAAAGATTCTAAGATTCAGACTGATCCTCCCCTTCACTTACTATCGCTCCGCTGGTTTAATGGACTTACCCAGCAATCAGGCTTTTCCTGTGACCAATGTGTACCGGGTTGATCCTCAGCTGTGTGGTCCGAGAGGAAGCAGATGTCAGACAGGAGCGCATTAGAGCTGATCTCTCACTGGACGAGCTGCCACTGGAACAGCAGAAATATGACATGGGCTTGTGTAAACATGGACCCGGGGAGATTTTACTGCATGCCCAGCCACTGACAGCCAGTGCTGTTAATCTAATACAGGCCCTCTGGATGTCTACAGACTTATTAGTGCATGCTGAAAGATGGGAGGAGAGAGTGAGAGGGGTTCATTTATAATGTCTGTGTGGTATTATGCAACAAAAACAGTCATAATTCATAGTTTTATGACCATTTTCCAACGTCTCATAGTCCCTTTAACCTTTTAACAGGCTGTTTTTCATGCTCTGCCCTTAAGACTGATATAAATATATTTGTGATATAAATAACTTAATAGTGAATGGGCAGAGCTAAACTGCTGTGGACTGAATAGGTGGATAAATGTGAATGTGTTGTCTTTTGTGACATCACAAAAACCCATGGATTAAAACAGGCTGTTTTCATTCATGTGCTACATAAAACTTTTATGTCTGGAAGTTGCAGGAAATTAAGTTTTCAAGCATATGGGCTCTTTAAAGGGACTATTTGATGAAATCAAGTGTGCAGAAATGTTCCTGTTATTTTAAAAGTAGGATTTTAGACAAGACATGTTTGGTAAGATTTTCTAACAAAAATGAAAAGAGACAAATATGGAAATACTCATTGCTGCTACTTTTGTTAGCCAAGAGATGGATTTTGATGAACAAGTTTTTTTTACAGTGTCAGAAACCATCTAAGCAAGTCTGTCTGAGATTATTTGAGATTATTTGAGGCAAGCGTGATGATTTAGGTTTAGGTTTAGTTTGTATGATGCTAACTGGTCAGGAGTCTGATTAATTTACTTACATTATATTGTTTACATAGAGTCAGTGCAAAACTATAGAGAAAAACTTCAGACACGTCTTGGTGGATCAACTGCTATTGGAATAATTTGAAAAAATGTCAGTTAGATTTTTGGCTGAAGAGTCACTTTAAGAAGAGGAGCATCAGCAGATTGTGTTTAAATAACCTTCTACATCCCCCCATCACTGCCAACAACTTTGTGTTTGACTTTCAGAGTTGGGCATCAAAATGACCGGTGGCTCAAGTTGAATGTAAAACAGCCAAGACTTTGGAGTGGGCGCTCGCATTTCCCAGAGACGTTCATTAACCAAAGGATCATTAAATCATCAGTGCAATTATGGGCCCAATTTAGTAATTACAAGATCAATATAGGGCAAACCCAGGCAGCGGATTACTTTAGCAGCGAAATGCCCTCTTAAGGGGGTGCAGTCAATTTTGTGTAATTGAATTTTGAAGATCTTTGTGTTGAGATGATGTGTTTCAGTCCGGGTGCTCCTTCGTTACAGCTGTTCAGATTGTATGTCTTATTTGATGTAACGGATTAGATTCAGACTGCTAAACTAAGCTCTCATTCGAGCTCAGATTGGTTATATACCACAGGCTTTATAGCGGGCCTTCAACTGGATTTAAAGGAACAGTTCAGCAAAAAGTCGAATTTACGCTGTTTTATCCCAAAATCGATTAGACGAGATTAAAGAAATGTTCAGTGGCGGGACATCAAGGCTAATGGGGCTAACAGGTAATAGAAGATTATACGTAACTGATTAGCATCTTGTAAATCACATTCCTAACGCATCACACACTGGCCTTGGTCTGTGCTGAGTTCATCTCAAATGATGCTTTTCCACTGGCACGAGGAACCGTTCCGTACCGCAAACAAATGTATTTCCATTACAGATAAAGAGACCCGTACGTGAGCTATACCCGAGCTGCTCCACGGCTGGGCCAAAAGTGGGCCGCAGCCGAGCTGACTGCATCACTGCTTTCTGATTGGTCAACGTATCTTCACAACATGGAAAGAGGCCGTTGTGTTTTTACTGTCTGCGCAAAAAAACAACAATGGAGACACAACTGAGAAGTCGATGAAGTACAAGCATGTAGACACATTTCAGTGGGTGAAGACACTTTTCAGAGGGAGTTTTCAAATTTATCCTTAACTCTGTAAGAAACACGAAGGTATCGCTGGGTTAAGTGTTCATCACACGGATAAAGAATGCTAAGGAACAGTAAAAAACTCACACAAGACTATAAATGATAAAAGACCACAATAACAAAAGCAGCTCTGACAGAAAAACTTTCCGTCGGTTCGACTCCATGTACGCGGTTTTGGGACGACCAGCCATAAACTGTGGGGAGGGAATAGCGCTGCTGACTCGTCAACAACACCGTTACCGGACTGAGATACACTGGAAAATCAAAGCGTACCGTCCGTACCATTGCAATACAGTTTAGGCACGGTTCCTGTAGACCTGTGGAAATGCACCTAAATAGACATATATGATTCTGACACTTTAGGACATCACATACCTGTATGGTAAAATGTAAACCAAAAATAACTAAGCAGATTGAAACACAAATGCTTGTAGACCCTCTGAATTTTTATCCATTAGGGGAAGGAGCACAGCTTAACTCTGGGTCAAATGTAACGTGGGCCAATTAGGTTGGAGTAGAACATTGGTGATCTCTTGGTATTCTCATCACATCATTATCTAAAAATTTTGACAGGCATTGGACAGACTCCTCTCAGAAGCATAGAACTAGAAATAGGGATTTAATTGGGCCTGAAATTGGGCCTGAAAACAGCTTGAGAATTTTCTGTCCAAAACCAACCTGTAAGAACACAATTTTCTGCCTTAAATTGAGCTGAACTGACTCATCATAAAACCCGGCAGGACAGCAGCAGCTACTGTGCAGTAACAGATATAGCTGTCGTTTGACCATGGATAAATAAAATATAAACC
This sequence comes from Bryconaethiops microstoma, assembly GCA_037577275.1. NCBI lineage: Eukaryota > Metazoa > Chordata > Actinopteri > Characiformes > Alestidae > Bryconaethiops > Bryconaethiops microstoma. The sequence goes on from JBBJLS010000041.1 coordinate 4,672,280, forward strand.
AATACAGTATAATATGCCACAAGGAAATAACTAGGTGTCCAGAATTAGAGTTAAATCCTTCTTTAGTGAATATAAACAGTGATTCATTAAACAGTGATTTCAGACAGTTTTATTCTATAAAACGCTCTCCGCAATGAGTTATTCTCACACTATGTGTTGCTTTTAGTCTATAGTGAGATGTAAGTCTTCACCTCATTAGTGTTTTTACATAGATAATACACTGTATGGACAAAAGTATTGGGACACACCTGTTTTTCGGGGTTTGGGCTAGAACCCTTACTCCCAAGGATCTTAATACTTCAGCATACCAAGACATTTTTGACAACGCCATGCTTCCAACCTTGTGGACAGTTTGGGAAAGAACCTTTTCTGTTCCAGCATGACTGTGTCCCAGAGCACAAAGCGAGTCCCATAAAAACGTGGCTGAATGAGTTCAGTGTGGAAGAACTTGACTGGCCACACAGAGCCCTGACCTAAAATCCATCCAACACCGTTGGGATGAACTGGAATGGAGATTGTGATTCAGGCCTCCTTGTCCAACATCAGTGACTGAACTCATAAATGCTACAGAATGAATGGGCACAAATTCCCACAGAAACTCCGAAATCTTGTGGAAAGCCTTCCAAGAAGAGTGGAAGCTGTTATAGCTGCAAAAGAGGACCGAATCCATATTAAAGTCTATATATTTGAATTCAATGTCATTAAAGTCCCTGTTGGTGTAATGGTCAGGCGTCCCAATACTTTTGTCCTAAAATAAAATTAATTTATGTTCATTTGGTGTGACATCATAAAACCCCAGTAGCGGTTATTATTATTATTACATGTTTTTTAAATTACAATAACTTTGGTTCTACATGACATAGGAACACCAAACAAAGCTCAGCATGAAGTCTGACACCTCGAGTACCAACACAAACCGGGGGAACTTCAATATGTGAAGCTGTTATGACAGCAATTTACCACGTTTTGTGCTGCTCGTGTTCTAGGGTTAAAAGCAGATGCTAGACGCTAGATTTATGTTTCTGTAGCAGAGATGAAAAGACGGTTGTATAAAAATGCTCATTTTTATTGTTTAGCAAAAAACAAGGCCTGTGCCTCTCTCTCTCCTGCTGTTATCCAGTTTGCACAATATAATAAGCCAGTTGGAGCCTCCAATAATATCAGTAGCCAACTCCAGTGCCAAACTAAAGAAGCAAACTCCACCAAACATGTCTTGCCTGATCGACTACAATAGGTATAAACAGAGAAATGTATCAAATTTGGCTGAATGATTATTTTAACTGTGTATAAAGAGTTGGGGGTGTATTGGACTGATATGGTGTGGGTGTAGGTTGGCTTGGCAACATACTGAGGCTAAATTTATGTGTTCCAGTGGCTAGTCCAGGTGTGTGTGTGTGTGTGTGTGTGTGTGTGTATTTGATAAAGGTCATTTAAAGGTAGTTTATTGAGTGCGATCTAACCTGACATCTGAAGCCCTCTCTGACTTGCTGACTGTTTTTGTTTTTTTTTTCTGAGCTGTGACCATTTCCTCTCTCTGTCTTCTCCTGTTGTGCTTTTCTTTGCTTTGGTTTGTTTATCCCCCCTTTTCCCACTCTCTCTCCACCCCTCAACACTTCCAATCCCACCTTTTCTTTCTGCATCCCCCCTGTATTCCGTGTTGGTTTGTAATGACTCTTTTTCTAACATGCTGTGATATGGACTCTGACC
>JBBJLS010000041.1:4676634-4679134 GCA_037577275.1 Bryconaethiops microstoma
CGGTGTTTACCCTCAGAACTCAGAGTGTATCAGTAAACTCTGGTTTCAGTAAATATAAACAGTGTAAAACAGTCTAGGCCGCTCCCTATGTGGATTTTTCCCACCTACTTGTGGGCGGAGACTATCCTAAAAGTTCTCCCGGGTTCAAAGATCTTGTGTTTTTTTCTGTTTGTTTCTAAAACCAAAAATAAAAGAAATGTGTTCATTTTTGTAATGTGTCTTGTCTTCACACCAGATTCTTTTTGTTTCGTCAGTCCTTGAGTCTGATGCTCATGTGAGGTCCAGCAACTGCTCCTATCCATGGTCTGTTGTCTCTAAGGCTGAGATGAAAATTGTGATTCATGCTTTTATCTCATCACGCATTGATTTCTGTAACTTTCTTCTACTTGTCTGAGTACGTCTGGTTTAACGCGCCTTCAGAACATCTAAAACGCTGCCGCCAGGCTTTTAACTCGCTCCTATAAGTGGACTCACATCTTTTTGATTTTACTTTGTCTGCATTGGCTCCCAGACGATTTTAGGCTACAGTATAAAATTCTCATTCTCACTTACAGAGCCCTACATGATCAGGATCCTCATGAAGCTTTACACCACCAGTCGTGCCCTGAGGTCCACACAACAAGGCCTTCTTTCTGTTCCTCGCCCCAGGCTGAGGACATGTGAGGACCATGCATTTCAATCTGCTGCTCTCAGACTATGGAACAGTCCTCCACCGGGACTGAGACTGGAGCAATCAGTCAAACAGTTTAAGGCCCAAATTAAGACTTACCTTTTGGGCTTTGGGTAGCTTTTATTAGCATATCTTTATGTTTTACTTGATATTATATATTTTACAGCTTTTTTGGTTTGGAGCTTTGTGATGTCTGTCTGCGAAAAGACATATAATTGCATGTAATACCGAAAGAACTTTCGTCATTCTTTCAACAAACATACAATAATAAACCAACCAAATGTCTGTTCATGTGTCCCATATATAAATGCAGTACATATTTATACCTACAGGCATTAATTTGGTTTGAAAAGTGGTGGAGACTGTGCAGATCACATTTGTTGACTGCTTGTTGACCTTTGGGGGGGATGGAAACTTGTGGGGATGAAATTTGCTGATGGGGACAAAATGGCCTTTGACAAAAAGAGGTAGGGGCGTGTCCTCAGCATCTCCAGTATGAGTCACTCCTTTGTTCCAGCATGCTTCTGTTCCCCAGCTAAGAAAACCGAATAGAAACCATGAAATTTCACCTTTTTTAATTAAACATGCAATCTAACCGCTCTTGCCAATGCCTATTTTTTAAGTTTTAATTTGGATTGAACTGATGCCAGTATAAACACCTACCTATGTAAATGCAGAGAGTCCTCAAAGTCAATGTGGCTTTCAGGAAGCAGGACAGATGGCCTCCAAGGGGAATCCTGGCCAGTTTTAGATCTCTGGGGCTCTGAGGCTCTTCAGGTCAGGCACCCCTCTAAGCTCATCCCTCTGAAGTGTGAGAGACACCAATGTTGTGAGATTAAAGGATCAATAAGTCCAACAGTAGATTCTAGTACTAAAGGAATCAGGTCTGTTACATGTTTTTATATTCATGCAGGATAAATCTATGATAAATCGTGTTCCATTAAATAGTCATTTTGTGTGGCCGCTTTTTAGTCTGTGACGTGTCATTAACACCACAGGCCATGCCTGCTGCCAGCTTAGCTTATTCAGCCCTGACCTCTTTTGCCACTGTCTTAATTTATGAATCTTGTTTTTCTGGCAGATTAACTTCTCTTGTTGTTCTTTATACTTGGACAATTAACAGTCGGAAGCTATTTGTGCTGTGGCTTGTTATTGTAAAAGAAGTTAACCTTCACTGCACCTGTTTATGCAGCGTTGCAGGCCAATTTATTGCTCCATATTTCAGGCATTTTAGTGGAATTACTGCAGATATGAGTGCCTGCTTTTGGTAGCTTGAATTTGCATCATCCTCAACAAACTTATTAGGACAATTTCTTAGGCTTATTAGGACTATTTCTTAGACAAAGCAAAACTGTGGTCCATGACCAAAGCCCACAGAAATTAATTGTATTTCTGTGAGTAAGCCATCCTCAGCAAAATTAGCCACCCACCAGTGGTCAAGAAAAGAGATGAGCTCGTATTTATTTATGTTTGTTGGAGTTGTCATTGGGCTTCTTTTTCTGTTTAATGCAGATCTCACAATATTACCATTCTACACAGCCTGAAGTTAATTTAAGGAGCCCTTATTATGGAAAAACGAAATCGTCTTTTTTAATGAGCCTTATATGGTATGTAAACGTTACTAAAGTTTCAAAACATACTGTTCACTATCCACTCCATAGAATCCACATTAGACTCGCCTACAAAGCCAAAACTGGTCCAGCTTCATCTTACAAGTCATCACTGATCAGACCATGAGTCATGGCTTGATCTCTTAGAGCATCAAGCACAGTCTGACTTGACCCACCGCTGAAGATTTTTCTCAGCTTCGGCATTGAAGTGGTGGAACAA
>JBBJLS010000041.1:4684134-4697340 GCA_037577275.1 Bryconaethiops microstoma
GATCTAAATCTCACGGAGGATAAACGAGGAAAAGATGTAGCAAGTTTGGAAGAGAATGATCTGAGGGTACAGAAGGGTGTGTAGATCTGTAGATTTGTAAGAGCTCAGAAATGTACGTGGATTCAGGTTATAAAGAGCTTTGAATGTTAAAAGTAAAATCTTAAAATCACCTCGATATTTTAACAGGAAGCCAGTGACGGTTGAAAAAGACCAGTTTGATATATCCTGCGGAGGAGGTTCTGGTAAAAACACAGCAGGTATGTACAAGGACAGTGGCACTATTAGGTATGGGTATATATATTCAACCGTTTATGTGACAAAGGTTGAAATATCCAGATCAGGCAATGTTATGAATGTGTGCTTTAAAGACTACTGTTGAGCATTCCACCCAGGCTCCAGACCTGAGAAGAAGGGTAGAGGGGACATTTGGGTGACGCTCTTATCCAGTCGTTAGCTACAGGGACGGTCCCCCTGGAGACACTGGAGGTTAAGTGTCTTGCTCAAGGACACAATGGTAGAAAATGGAGGATTTGACCCCCCCCCCCCACTGTGGGGGGATTTAAAACTATTGAGAAACTGTGGAACTGTAAATGGTCAAGGAAAAACTATCAATTTTGATGAGAGTAGATTTGCACCTGCAAGGAGGACCTCTGTTTTATCACTGTTAAGTTTGAGGAAAAGGAAGTTTTAATTTCAAGGAGGCATTAAGTGTTCATTATTAAGCTCTTTTTAAGCCTTATCTGACGGTAGATTGCAGCTTATCAAATTTCTGCAATTTATGAAGTCAACAATTCTAAAAGCATTTTAATTGAGTTGAAATGCTCTTCTTGTATTGCAGCAGTGTAATAAATGAAGACAGCTTCTCAAGCTAATACCTACTAATTAAGTGATGGCCCATTAATACTTCATTAAGACACTTCTAGGGTGACATAAGTTTGGCATCCAGAATAGGATTGTACACTTGCCATTAACGAACAAAGCTCACTGACACTGCCGTCAGAAAAAGCCCCAGCACTGACTGGGATGTTTCCATTTCTGTCTGGCTGGAATTCTTCATGCTCTCTCTATGCAAATAGCCAGTTTGATGGGTATAAAGGATTCATACGTGATTTATAATCAGATTGTTATTAGGTTGTAGACAGTTTATGAATCATTAATAATCAGTTATTAACAAGTTATAACAGCATGAATTAAAAATTTTATATAATGATTTATAGACTGTCTACAACCTAATTAACAACCTGATTATAAATAATTTATAAACTCTTATTTTAACCATTTTATAAAGCAATCTGAGGAGCTTCATGAACATTAACTGGTTAATACAACCTTTAGGGGTCACTGTATGCACACATTCTTGCATACAGACATGCAAGCAAACTCACACGTTCAGGGTAGAGTGAAACATTCCTGCAATATCTCTGCAGTCCTTAAGACAAATGACCTTACAGTGCCTATTTCAGTAACTAGTGCTCCGCAGCCATAAAGATGTTGGAAGGGTAATAAGTATCCTCCAAGTAAAGTCAGGCATAATATACCGCAGCTAGCTACCTCTCTCTCTGTCTCTGTCTCTCTCTGTCTCTCTCTGTCTCTCTCTCTCTCTCTGTCTCTCTCTCTCTCTCTCTCTGTCTCTCTCTGTCTCTCTCTCTCTCTGTCTCTCTCTGTCTCTCTCTGTCTCTCTCTTTCTCTCTGTGTCTCTCTGTCTCTCTCTCTCTTTCTCTCTCTCGCCTCTCTTTCTCTCTGTCTCTCTCTGTCTCTCTCTCTCTCTCTCTCTTTCTCTCTCTCTCTCAAGGTCCACAGGCTAATTCTGACAGGCGAGTCTTGGTGCTCCGTGAGGCCTGTAATACGCTGCTCTGAGAGAGCCTCATCCAAAACTAGTGTATTGAGGTGGACATAATTAGCTCAGGTGGAGTATGTGTGTGTGTGTGTTTGTGTGTGTGTGTGTGTGTGTGTGTGTGTGTGTGTGTGTGTGCAGCAGTGAGGGAACTTCAGAGGAGCTCAGCTGAAAAGGACAGATCCAGGAGATTTCCCGCCATGCTTGGCAAAAAGCCACACTTTCACAAGGCCCTTTTATAACCACAGGTTGAAGGGTTAAAAAAATAAGCAAACAAGGGAAACGAAAAAGGCGTTAAAGTAACTCTTGAAAAATCTTATCTTCACGTTACTAGGGCAGCGTTTTTGGTTTAATAGGCTCTGGCACACTGGCATGAATGACAACGCGCCCGTCTAAGAGACCTTTAAGGAGTGTATTTATGTTTGTGATGAATGGTGTGTGTATATCTGTAAATTACAAACCTGTGAGTTCTAAATGTCACACCGTGCCGCAGGTGCAGCAGCTACAATAACAGCCAGCAGGACTGAATAGAATATTACACACCTGCTGTATGTCTTGAACACGCTGGTTTTTTTTATAATGTCAATTAGGGCAGAGGGAGAAAATGTATCTACTCATCTTGTTTAACTCTTCACACTAACCATAAAATTCATCTGTTTGTTTTGGAGGTCCCTCAGTTGCCTTATGTTCAGTTACATTGAGGGAACAGGCTTTTTATTTTTATAAAAGTCAACGTTTATAAAACAATTTTATTGTGTGTACATGGTCTCCTTTTATTGTGGCAGTACACCAGTTTTAGCTGTAGTTAACTGGTTTATCTTGGCACATTTGCGTTTGTGGAGAAGGGGTTATCAGGCCTCCTCTTCCATTACTCATTGCTCACTAGCAGCTCAACATTTGACAAAGAGTCAGAAGAGCCCTAGTTGATGTGATAACAGAGAAAAACATTGGATTGGATTATGTGAACTTAAAATATCAGAGTTAGCCCTTAGAACATGAGTGACACAAATCCATGCCAGAAGCGTAAAAAATGCTAAATTGTCATCATACGGCCAAATAGCTCCTTATATGGAATTTCCCCTGGTTTGTGTTGGTGCTCGAGGTATCAGATGTCATGAGCTTTGTTTGGGGTGGTGGTGGCCTAGTGGGTAGGATACTTGCCTCTGGAGGTCGTGGGTTCGAATCCTACCTCCAGCACCACCACTGGGCTCCTGAGCAAGACCCTTAACCCCAAGTTGCTCCAGGGAGACTGTCCACTGTAGTTATGGAATGGAAGTCGATAAAAGCGTCTGCTAAATGCCGTAAATGTAAATGTAACATGGCTGGATGAGTTCCGCGTGGAAGAACTGACCTCAACCTCATCCATCACCTTTGGGATGAACTGTTACGGAGATTGTGATCCAGAACTTCTCGTCCAACAGGTCAGACATCAGTGTCTGACCTCATAAACGCTCTACAGAATGAATGGGCACAAATTCCCATAGAAACTCCAAAATCTTGTGGAAAGGCTTCCAAGAAGAGTGGAAGCTGTCATAGCTGCAAAGGGGTTCCGACTCCATATTAAAGTCTGTGTATTTGAATGCAATGTCATTAAAGTCCCTGTTTGTGTAATGGTCAGGCGTCCCAATACTTTTGTCCATATAGTGTATGAAATAACCAAGAAAAAAAAGTCAGTATGGACTTGAAATGACCAAAACCCACAGGATCTTTTCATAACTGGCGTAAGTGTATAAAATGCAATGTAGTTCTTTTATAACAGTTCCTGAGAGCTATATCAGGCAGTTGCTTATGCAGACACTCTCTGCTCTTTGTTCTTGGGTGCTGATGAAGATATTTGTGAGTTTGGTGAGTCTGTTGGCAAAGGAGTGCACGTTTTCATCCAAGCTCAACTCCTGAGCATTGTTTCTGCAGTTTGTCCAAAAGACTGAGCAAAACTGTAGGCAGAGCAATAAATCATCTGCTCAAGAAACGTCCACCGAGGACCAAATTGCCGTGGGAGAAGGTGTTAGGCATTTGATGTTTTATTCAGAATGGAGTGTATTCCGGTAAACTGCTTACCTGGTTATGCTAAGCTCGGGACACCTGTGATGGGGCAGATTGTAAGTGTTGCCTCAGCGGTTTTCGTGACTGCATCATTTTTTATTTAAAAGCTTGAAAAAGCTAACAAGAGCATATCTTTTACTTCACTGCACCCGAACGCCACAAGGGTGGTTTTAAATGACTATTTTACAAATATTGCCTGGGGCGATTTTAACACTTAAAAGGCAAGGGCAGTCACTTAACATTGGTTATACTGTTCCAATGTAATACAAATACATATTTAATTACGCTGTAAGTGCTATGGATTACCTTAATTGTAATTTACATAACATCCCTCATCGACAGAATTGGGTCACTTTTTCCTGTTTATTTGATCAAAAAAATGACAAAAGCAAGACAAAATTAAGGATGCACGCAAGAGTTTGTCTGCGCAGGTGAAACGATATTTTGTAGATTTTGTAAGTGAAAGTAAGTACACGTCCTCTATAGACAACACTGGACTGCACCTTTTGATCCACAATTACAGTTTGTTTGCTGAATTTAACATACTGGAGAAACGTGCCCCCTGTGTAAAGGTTTTAAACGACCTTGTGCACATTTTATATGTTATGCTCCCAATATGTTAAGTTTTTATAAGAATTTATAGTGCCATATTTTCTACATAAAGATCTTATAAATATATATAAATATCTTTATATAGAAAATCAACAAAGCTTGTCATTTCGCTTTAGAGATCATATGATTATCAGCAGATCGCTGCTCATTTCAAAATTGGTCCCACTGTTTTTGGATGGCTCCCAATAGATTGTGTATACATGTTTAAATGATTAATAAACCATCTAGAGCGATAAATATTTTAGATAGTCATTCATATTTATTGGACTCAAGTTGAGCAGCACGGGTTACTGTGCTAAGATATCTGTTTTACCTAGAACTAAATGTCATTTCACCTTAGTGTAATCAAATGTGTGTAATATTATGGGTTTTTTTTAATTCATATTTATTGCTGTTACTTTTTTATTTGCACAGTCTAGGAGTGACCTAGGCAACACATTTCACTACATAACCTGTATGTGACGAATAAATGATTCTGAATCTTAAATCTTAAAACATTGTAAACGTTTTTGTATCCGCATAACAAGTATCAGTTATGAGCATCAGCTTGCAGTCCTCATATAAGTGCATTTCTCGGCAAAAATGCAAGGATGTTCCGTTTTTGTATCAAACAATGATGCAATAACTTTATTTACAATTCAGATCATTACAAAATATCTTCTACTTGCAAACACAAGTGCAATATATCATTTAAACTGTAGAGGCTCAAGTGTAGAGGTTCATTTTTCTGCTTGTTTTGGAGAACCATGAGTGAGAAATCAACGCAACAAAGCAAAACTGCCCTCAAAATGATGTAAATATTTTTTTTTGATGGCTATGAATTAGCTTACTACACCTTCTAAATCATTAAAAAGCAGTTATAACATATATAAACGAGCAATAGTGACCTGTTGCTTGACAAATAGTGAGTCCACATTTATCTATACTGTTTTAGCTGGTTGATCTTGCTGGTTTTGGATCTGACTTTGTCTTCCAATGTAGACTGTACTGGTTTCACTGTTATATAATAGCTCACTGTGACAGTTTTGTTTTATAATAGTGTTGTAACTGATAATTAATATTTGGTATGGTGTTTATGACCTGATTAATAATCATTGAACTGAGTTAAACCATTCACAAGCTACTTTTTAAGGGTCATGGCATTGTAAAGTGGTACCAAACTCAATTCTATGAAGTTACAGCGTACTTTTGTTATTGCTGGCAAAAACTCCCAAGGGTTTGAACCTTAATATGATAATGCATTGCTTGTTGCAACTGTTCAAATGTGATGCATTTTTTCTGTTGTTTTATCTTAGATATGATGGAGAGGGCGATCATTAACACGTTTGTGGGCCATGATGTGGTGGAGCCTGGCAATTATGTCCAGATGTTTCCCTACCCCTGCTACACCAGAGACGAGTAGGTCCCTCTGCTGACATCTGCATTCATGCCTTTCTGTTTTTTCACCGGGTGTCTCTTGCCTCAGTCGTCATTAGACAGATCCCAGAGGTTTGCGACACTGAGAAGGATGTTGAAGGGCTGTGAAAGTGCGATGGATGTGTTGATAGCTGGCTGTTATAATAGCAGTTACACTTTTGGTAAAAAGCTACTATGCTTGCAGTAATATGCCACTAAGTTCTGCTGGTTTGTGCAGTTTTCTGTTTGTGATAGAGCACATGATGCCTCTGTGTATGGTCATCTCCTGGGTCTACTCAGTGGCCATGATGATCCAGCACATAGTGGCCGAGAAGGAGCATCGGCTTAAAGAGGTAAGGACTGTCACATGGTCAGTACTGTAGATGTGGTCTGTATTTAAATATCACAACTAAATAATATTAATCTATTATTCTATGATTTGACTCATCAAAACATGCCTTCTGCAATTTCCACTCTTTTTGTTCCATCTAAGTGGCAGCATCATAAAAAAATCCTGTCTTTTATGATGGAATGGCCCTATAGAACTTATATCGCCCCCAGTGCTTCCTGTAGTGTATTGCAGTCTACCAGAATGCCATTGTTTGTTATTTAAACATTATAGACCATTACAAAAAGTAAAGAATGGGTTTTAAACTATGCTCAACCTCTTTGACATCTAAACAACTTGAATAATAATTGAATAACCATCTCACCGGTGTTATAAATATAGATAATTGATTTGCATTCATTCTGATGTTGTTGATTTTGGTGATAACTTCTCTCAGGTGATGAAGATGATGGGTCTGAATAACGCTGTACACTGGGTGGCTTGGTTCATCACTGGCTTCGTACAGCTTTCCATATCAGTGACAGCACTGACAGCCATACTGAAGTATGGCAAGGTTCTTTTCCACAGCGACCCCTTCATCATCTGGCTCTTCCTCACCGTCTATGCCATCGCCACCATAATGTTCTGGTAATGTATTACTCTATGGCTATGTTACACCAGTGCCAGCCTGTTTACACTGTTTCTGTGTAGACACTGTGTCAAGTCAAGTCAAGTCAAGTAGGTTTATTGTCATTTCAGTCATGTACACAACACCATATTTCTCCAGGGCCATGGAGCAACACAAGAACAAAAACAGAAAACACCCAAGACTACATAAGTGCAGAAAGGACAAAATACCCGGAGTGTAAAGAGAGAAAGAGAGAGAATGCAAGAAAACCACAAGAGCAAAAAACTACAGGACAAGACAACATTCAGTGCAGTCGACATCTGACAGAATGCAGTGTCTGTCATAATATTGTATTTAAGCAGCAGAATCATTGGGTTTGCAAAAATGCAGAACAGCAAAAAAATGTTTAAATAATAGCATCAGCAGGTCAGAGAATGTGTAGCATATAATAAATAATGGGTATTTACAGCGGCAGCTCGGGTGTTAGTTGGTTGTTGAGGCAGACTCGTTCAGTGTGTACATGAATTGTCTTAGGAATTGTGTATGATACACTTTTAACAATTATGAGAACTCATTGCGCAGTTAAAACAGGTTTTAAGTACCATGCAGTCATCTTGAAGCCTGAAATTTGCTTGTACTTTTGCCTAGCAGTGACCCGTTCTTCTGAATAATCCCTGTTGTTGTTGTCTCTGCTAGTTTCTTGGTCTCAGTGATCTACTCCAAAGCCAAGCTGGCCTCAGCGTGTGGTGGGATAATTTATTTCCTGAGCTATGTCCCCTACATGTACGTGGCCATCAGAGAGGAGGTGGCCCATGACAAGATCACTGCGTTTGAGAAGTGCATTGCGGTAAGAAACTTCCCCGTGGTCATTCGCTGCTTACAGCAACACTCATTACCCCAATGTACAGTTTGCTTTAAGATAAAATTAGGTAATATTCTCCTTGGCAGCTGCATCTAAGCTACCATCTGTCCTTCCGTTCATATGCCACTTCCTCTCTGCCTGCAGTCTCTGATGTCCACCACTGCTTTTGGCCTGGGCTCAAAGTACTTTGCCTTGTACGAGGTGGCTGGGGTGGGCATCCAGTGGCGCACCATCAACCAGTCACCAGTAGAGGGCGATGATTTTAACCTGCTGCTGTCGGTGGTCATGCTGATCATCGACGCCACTGTGTATGGAGTGCTTACCTGGTACATAGAGGCTGTGCATCCAGGTAAACTGTCCACATAGTTATTGTACAAACACACTATTTGGATCATTCAAGGCCTTACTGACCACATCTTTGTTTTCAGAAAAGATTGCACTAGGACAGATTGTTACACAGGACAGTCTGTAGAAAGTCAAAGAGGAAGAAAGAAACCGAATCCTGGACAAATTAGGCAATTTAGTAGGGCTGGCCTCAATAGCATTTTACAGGCTACAGATACTAATCCTTCAAACAAGTGCTAAAATATGCATTCTCATAATCACCCTTAAAAAATATTATTGCCATAATTTTAAGGATTTTTGTAATTGCAGTTCAACATACATTCAATAGGTGATAACACTGCTCACGCGCCGTATGTTGCTATATAAGCAGTGATTGTAGCCTTTTTACACCCTGATGACATTTCATGGCTTGGAAAAAGCTGAAGATCCGGATAATAAATATTCTCAAATACCCGTATAACAAGTACTCAAATGTTCCAATTATTTGGGCCAGCCCTACAATTTAGCAATCCCAGCCAGGCATGTTTTTCAGATCCAAAAAAGAGGGCATGTCCTGGCACTAGAGGATGTGCGGTCACACGAAACTGACCTAGTTAAGGTAGAACAGGAAAGAATTATTCTAAAGTTGATTTTATTCAAAATAGCAGCAACATCTATGAGTCTAGTACTCAAAGTCCTCCTTATCCTTCACATCTAAGTACTGCTTGTACAGCTCACACTCCACCGTAAGCTCTGCTGTAGAAGTGCCAGAGTAAAGTTTAATTATGGACCACTGTTCTTATCAAAGAGAACCTTCTGTAACAACTGCCAGTCACTGCCTTTATCCCCAGGGGGCTACATCCTGCCTTAAGGAGCTTTTTAGACTTTTTCAGTCTTTTTGTTCTGGATCTTCATAATGTTCCTCTGACTCTGCAGGGATGTATGGGCTGCCCCGACCGTGGTACTTCCCCCTGCAGAAATCCTACTGGCTGGGCAGCGGGCGTATCGAGACATGGGAGTGGCCGTGGGGGAGCAGTGCCAGGCTCAGTGTGATGGAAGAGGATCAGGCATGTGCAATGGAGCACAGACGCTCAGGTACACATGATACAGATACATTTTCAAATTTTATAGCTAAATCAGGAAATGTGCAGTGTTGGATTTACACTATATGGGCAAAAGTATTTGGACGCCTGACTATTACATCAAAAAGGACTTTAATGACATGGAGTTGGTCCCACTTTGCAGCTGTAATAGCTTCCACTCTTCTTTGAAGGCTTTCACAAAATGTTGTGTTTCTGTGAGAGTTTGTGCCCATTCATTCTGTAGAGAATTTATGAGGTCAGGCAGTGATCCTGCAATGATGCTGGGGTACAGTCATGCTGGAATAGAAAAGGTTCTTCCCAAAACTGTGCCCGCAAAGTTGGAAGCATGGCATTGTCCAAAATGTCTTGGTTTGCTAGCACATTAATATTTCCCTTCACTGGAAGTAAGGGGACTAGCCCAAACCCTGCAAAACAGGCGTCCCAATACTTTTGTCCATGTAGTGTACATGCAGCAGGGCAGCATATTTAAAAAGAAAGTAAAATACAAATAATTTAACAGGGATAGATTATTCTACCAAAGGCTATGAGACCATTGTTTTATAAATTCAGTCTCTTATTTGATTTCATGCAATGTTTTTTAAAATAAATGCACAGATAGAAATGGTCAAAAATGACTGAATGGGATGTATTTACCAAGTGATTTCAATCTCTGTGTGCTGCCCCCAGAGGAAACCCGTGGTATAGAAGAGGAACCTAGTCATCTGCCTTTGGTGGTCTGCATAGACAAGCTCACCAAAGTCTACAAGACAGGCAGCAAGCTGGCTCTGAACAAGCTGAGCTTAAACCTGCATGAGAACCAGGTTGTCTCTTTTCTGGGACACAATGGGGCTGGAAAGACCACTACCATGTAAGAGAGTGAAGTGTGGCTGCTGAAGTGAGACTGGTGCCCACAGTATGTGCCCTTGGTTAATAAGGCTGGAAGACGTTTTCGAAGGCATTTAAAAAAGTAAAATAAAATAATTGTCTTTAATTTTAAAATGAAAAGTAATTGAAAGTTATTTAATATGTGAAATTTTCACACAAAAACACAAGAAAAAGACAAGCTCAAGATGGTCCAAGGAATAACAAGAACAGGAGCACAGTAGAAAGGGGATATGAAGGGGAAAGGGGATACACACAAAAACCAACACAACTATAAATTACCATAGCAAAGTTCCAAAAGCAAGTTTTACAAAGAAAGTTTGACAAGAGGTTTTAGAATGAATCCACAAACTGAAATACAGGGGTATTTATACCAGTTAAGGAAATGAGAACACGTGGGCAGGGGACAGAGAGTAGACAGGTGAACAGGATAGTGAGGGGGCGGGGCTAAAGTGAAGTGGCTCCTGTAGTCACACCACAGCACACAGTGTGAAATTCTTTCTCTGCATTCAACCCATTCACCAAGTGAAGCAGTGGGCTGCCAGAGGGGGCCGCCCAGGGAGCAGTGTGTGATGACAGTACCTTACTCTGTGGTGCCACTAGCAGTCTTGGGATTTGACCCCACAACCTTCTGATCACAGGGGCAACTCCCTAACCAGCAGCCCACCAGCTGTCCCACAGGCAGGGCCAAGAACAAGACCAAATCACAGGCAGCGCCAAAGACAGAACGTTACAAAAAAAGCCCAAAAATTGGAAAGGACAGGGCGTACGTTACACCCGGTTTCTAAATCTGCTGGTGATTAAGACATCGACTAAAGAATTCTTTCAGAATTTGCAGATTGTAATTTGTTTGTAATCTTTGTGTGCCCTTATCATGTTAAACACTAGTCTTTAGTCTGAGACTGATTTCAACGGACAGTCAGGTCACTTGCTCACTGTTTTATCTCCAGGTCCATCCTCACTGGACTGTTTCCCCCCACCTCCGGCTCAGCCACCATCTACGGCCACGACATCCGCACGGAGATGGAGCGCATTCGGCAGAACCTGGGCATGTGCCCCCAGCACAACGTGCTCTTCGACAAGCTGAGTGTGGAGGAGCACCTGTGGTTCTACTCGCGTCTGAAGGGCATGGCTGAAGAGGACATCCGCAAGGAGATGGACAAGTCAGTCCCCAAGCACCAAACAACACAATGTCATTGTCATGGTGTGGTGTTTAAAAAGGCCGTATATTGTTAAAAAACCCCAAAACATTTACTTACTTTTCTAATGGGAATTATATTTCAAATTTTATTTTTAGATTTTGAAAGATACCGTTCACTTGTGAGTCTGGCTTGTCATGGCTGTGATGTCACAGTCATAAACATAAACACACGTATATATTACCAGCAGTTGACCCTACAGCAATGTGCCCTGCCCTTTCGCTTTGAAGTGATAATGAGTGCTGGAGTTGGTAGACCGGAAAGTGAGGTGTCCGAGAAACACGCGCATCAGTGCAGCCTAAATTTGTTGCCCTCGGAATAAATCTCCATAATCGTCTTTTCAATTTGTCATAACTGGAATTCTTGATGGACAGACCAATGGAAAAATAATTTTGTTACATTTTTAAATGCAAGGCTTTGTTCTGACAATGCCAATCCAAAAGGAGACGTTTACTCAAGTGTATTTTTCAACTGTTCTGTACACTTTACTACTTTTTTTTTATTGGTCATGTAAAAACTATCATGGGCTGTAAATGAAAGAAATATGGTTCTTTTTAAAATGTTGAGTTTTAGGCAGAGCTATGTCACATCTGTAGTTAGAAACTGTGTTATTATTTTGTCAATTTGAGACAGAGTGAGCCTCTCGTGTGTTTGTTCCGGGCCTCTGTTATTAATGTGATACTCTCTTTGTCTGCCTCTAACATCCTTAACAAGGTAATCAGTACTGAACCAAAGAGAAACGTCAGTAATGTTCAGCAGAATAAAACCAACAACATTTTGTTCAGTCTAATATCACCTTCAGGCTGCTCAGATCCAGCACCTCACGGCTCTGTTGGACAAAACCGCAGAATTAATGAGAAGCTAGTTAATCAAAACTCCCGCTGGCTCCTCTTCACCGTGAGCTGTTTCAGTTCGGTTTGTTTTTTCTTGGTTGTCTTGCTGATGGCAGTGTGGTGTCGCTGGCGTTTGTGTATAAATTGGATGATTTCTTGTCTTTAACTTGTAGAATGATTGAGGATCTGGAGTTATCTAACAAGCGCCACAGTCTGGTGCAGACGCTGTCCGGGGGCATGAAGAGGAAGCTGTCAGTGGCCATTGCGTTCGTGGGCGGCTCTCGTGCGGTCATTCTGGACGAACCCACTGCAGGAGTGGACCCGTACGCTCGGCGGGCCATCTGGGACCTCATCCTCAAATACAAACAAGGTCAGAGCAAATACTGACTCCCAGAAATGAACACATCACTATCTGATTGGTGTGTGCGGTTTATACTAGGGACATAACATTGTCGATCTGAATCCACATCCACCTTTGAAAGGAAGATTTTAACTTCACGTTTTTACTTTTGGCCAAACACTGGACTGTTGCTGAGGACATATCTTATCATGGGATACCCTGTTGTATTAGTTAAACCAGTTAAATATTGGCTTTGATGATTATCCATTATCTGAGTCACTCGTCCTTAACTAGGGCTGGAGCCTATACCAGCGGTCATAGGGCGAAAGGCATAGAAACACCCTGAACACACACACACACACACATTCACACACAATCCAGCATCTCCAATTCACCTGCCATGCATGTCTTTGGACTGTGGGAGGAAACTGGAGTACCTGGTGGAAACCCACACAGACACAGGGAGAACATTCAAACTCCAGACAGAAAGGACCCTCGGCTGTCCTGGCCTGAAATGTTTCCATCGTCATCATTATTATTATTTAAAATATGAACAGAATATTAGTTGGAAATCCCATTTAGTAAAGAACACATTCATCTGGACCAGACTCCACAGACGTGACAAGCATGCACTTCGTTAAATAAAATATTTGCTATGAAACTGAGTATATATTTTGTGAATTGTTATATTACACCCCTAGTTGACATGGATGAATCTCTGATGACTGAATGAACCGTGTGTGTGTGTGTGTGTGTGTGTGTGTGTGTGTGTTTGCATGTGTGTGTGTGTGTGTGTGTGTGTGTGTGTGTGTGTGTGTGTGTGTGTGTGTGTGTGTGTGTGTGT
>JBBJLS010000041.1:4697440-4712239 GCA_037577275.1 Bryconaethiops microstoma
ACACACACACACACACACACACACACACACACACACAGGCTGGATTCTTATAAAATTTCAAGATGAAACCATCCAACAGATTTGAATCACCTAACAACAACAACAACAATAATAATAATAATAATAATAATAATAATAATAATAATAATAATAATATAACAACAGTGAGCATTCTGAATATTAACATTATCTTAATTTTATACCACTTTTATAGTAATATATCTTGATTCCAGACATTTGAATTTATTGTACATTTGTCCATTGATTTTCCAATATTCTTCTCACTGGTGCTGGACATACATTAGAAAGTACTTGTCTTACTGTAGTAACTCTACAGACTAGCTTACCGCCTATTGTTAAGCAGAAAGTGAGCTTGCTCTGTTTGAGTTGTGGTATCTTCTCCTTGCAGGCCCTGGAGCAAAGTCTGGACAGCTTGGCCCTCACCAGCTTTGGAGTGATGGACACTACGCTGGAGGAGGTGTTCCTCAAAGTTTCAGAGGAGGACCTGTCTGTAGAGAACAGTGATGCAGGTGAGAGAGAGCGGAGGCCACAAAGATAATGATCTCTTTAAAAGAAAAGAGTTACAAATGAAGAAAAAAATGTTTTTCTGCCTTCTCTCCTTTGTCTCTCTCTTGCTCTCTCACCTTGTCTCTCTTTCGCCTTCATTACTGTCTTCTGCTTTGTTCCTCTCTCTCTCTCTCTCTCTGTCTTTCTCTTTCTCTCTCATTACTGCCCTCCACTTTTTCTTGTGCTGTCTCTCTTTTTCTTTCCGTCTCTCTCATTACTGTCTTCCACTTTGTCTCTCTCTCTCTTTCTCTTTCTCTCTGTCTCTCTTATTATTACTGTCTTCCACTTTGTCTCTCTCTTGGTCTGACTCTCTTTCTCTGTCTCTCATGTTACTGTATTCCACTTTGTCTCTCTCTCTCTCTCTCTCTCTCTCTCTCTCTCTTTCTCTCTTTCTCTCTTGTTACCATATTCCACATTGTTCCTCTGTCTGCTCTGTCTCTTTCTCCCACTCATTCATTCTCGCTGCCTCTCACGTTACTGCCTTCCACTTTGTTTCTCTCTTGCTCTGTCTCTCTCTTTCTCTGTCTCTCTCATTACTGTCTACCACGTTGTCTCTCTTTTCTCCCACTCGTTCTTTTTCCCTGTCTCTCTTGTTACTCTCTTCCACGTTCTCTCTCTTTCTTTTTCTCTCTTTCTCTCTTATTCTCTCGTTACCGCCCCCTCACTCTTTCACTTGTTACTGTCTTGGTTCCTCTGTCTGCTCTGTCTCTCCTTTTTCTCCGTCTCCCTCGCTCTCTCAGACATGAAGGACTCTCCAGGGGGCTCCTCTGCGGGGAAGCCCTCGTCTCTGGCCGCTCCGCAGGCTGACGGTGCTGTGGTTGGTGCGGTGACTCGACCGGAGGTGGAGCTGAGTAATCTGGTGATGTGCTCCAGACTGAGCCCCAGTCAGGCCTCGCTGCACTCGGACTCCTCTCTGGGCTCCGTGCGGGGCGACGAGGGCGGACCCTACTCCGAATTTTATGGAGAATACTTCCCCCTGTTTAATAACAACCAGGACCCAGACTCTGCCAGCCTCAGAGGTGCATATATTACTCTGCTATTATTGTATCTCATAGATACCCCATCATACATTCTTTTTGATCTCTCTCTACGTTTGTGTGTAATTGTTCAATTGATTTCACTGGATATTTATCCCTTAAACCCTACAGCTGGGCCCACACTTCAGTTCCTCACTCTTATAACTACATCCCCTAAATATTAGTTTCATAGCATTTGCAGCATAAAGCTGCCATCAGAACAAAAGTGAATTAAAAGTAGCTTACACTGCTAACCTTTATCAGTTTATGGGCCAATAGAAATTCAGAGTAGACTTGTGGTCTCTTTTTTTTGGATTAAAATGAAATAGAACAAACGAAGACACTGTTTTTTAGTGAAACAAATGTTGCGTGTTGCTCATAGCGGTCCAATATTAGCTGTTCATCAAACGGTCCACTCCCTTGAACATTATATCACGTCAGTAATCACCTGTTTTCTCACCTTGGTATAGAAAGTATCAAAGTGAAAGTCTGGGATGATCGTGTCTTCATGCCTTATGTAATGTTCTGTCTTCCCCCTGTTTTCTTGTCTATATTGTTATTTACATTCTCTATGTGCCTTTGTTTATGTGTCCACTCCATCTGAGTATGTTTTGGTCTTGGCCCCGCCTTGGACCCACCTTAGCCCCGCCCCCTTGTTGTCTTGTTCTCCTGTGTCTTGTCTCTGTTTCCTATCCTGCCCAGGTGTTTCTCACAGTCTAGTCTGTGTATATATATGTATATGCCCAGTGTATATATGTATAAATATATATACCATATATGTTTCTGTCTGTGTTTTGTGGATTCTTCACAAATGTCTTGTAAATTTCTTGTAAAACTCTTGGTTAATGCTGGTCTTTGTTCAAGTTCTTGTCATTCCTGATTGTTTGAAACTCTTGGTGTTTCATGTTGCCTGTTTTTGTTGATATGGTCTGTATGTAACCTCAGACACCTCATTTTTGTTTGTATTTTGTTACTTGTCCAGACAGGATTCTGTGATTACATCCTGTCTGCCTCGACCCTCACATGTTACACCTTGTTGCATCGTTCTTACAAAACTGCTTTAAACCGTGTCCATTAATGTCGGAGCGGTATAATTAGTGCCTTATTCTGAACAATAAAAATGAATTGCCACCGTCTGTGTTTCCCCAGATGAGATCCCAGGCTCTGCGGAGCCCGAGGTGCTGGAGGGTCAGGGCAGTTTTAAGCTGGAGGGCTGGTGGCTCAGACTGCGTCAGTTCCACGGCCTCATCGTCAAGAGGTTCCACTGCGCCAAGAGAAACACCAAAGGCCTCTTCTCTCAGATCCTGCTGCCCGCCTTCTTCGTGTGTGTGGCCATGACCGTCGCTCTGTCCGTGCCAGAGATAGGTCAGAGTTTATACATAAAAACAACTAGATTTTTAGACTGAAGTGTTAAAGGGGTCCTTTCCCACAGCTTTCATGTATTTTATTTTTTGTGATTAAACTTGTGATAAAAACAATGAATTTTACAATGGGCTTTTTTAATACATTATGTATATATATATATATATATATGTATACATATATGGAGTGAATGGACAACGGAGTGAAAGTTAAATTTGAACTATTTCTACATAATACTTCAGACAAAAACATGAGAAAAATTCCCACCTTCTTATGGGTCTTGAATCCTGTTGGTTTTTATGTAAGCAAGTAAAGTAAAGGGACATTTGGCAGACGCCCTTATCCAGAGCGACTTACAATCATTAGTTACAGGGACGTCCCCCTGGAAACACTGAGGGTTAAGTGTCTTGCTCAAGTGGGGGGATTTGAATCTGCAACTTCGTGGTTATTGGGTTCACAGGCAAGTGTTTCACCCACTAGGCTCCTACCACCTCAAATATGTAATATGACTGCTGTCTGTTTTGCTTTCATAGGTGACCTCCCTCCTCTGATTCTGTCACCATCTCAGTATCATAACTACACACAGCCCCGAGGAAACTTCATCCCTTATGCCAACGAGGACCGGATACAGTACAGGTCAGACATGTTATTGTAACATCCCGTGTTGCCCCCTTCCTGCTTTTGTTTTCTCAGTGCCATGTGGCTTTTGTTTTGGATTTAAGCTCCACCCCTTTACTCCCACACTGATCAGTGTGTTCACCTGTGTGTCTGTAACCCCACCTTAATACGCTATATGGACAAAAGTATTGGGACACCTTACCATTACACCAACGGGGCTTTAATGACATTGCATTAGACATAGACCTTAATATAGAGTCGGTCCACCTTTGCAGCTCTGTGTGAGGTCAGGCAGTGATGTTGGAAAAGAAGGTCTGGCTCACAATCTCCATTCATCCCAAAGGTGTTGGAGGGGGTTGAGGTCAGGGGTCTGTGCGAATAAGTTCTTCCACACTGAACTTATCCAGCCATGTCTTTATGGAGCTTGCTTTGCACAGTCATGCTTGAATTGAAAAGGTTATTTCCTAAACTGTGTCCACGAAGTTGGAAGAATGTCTTGGTACGCTGAAGCATTACGATTGCCCTTCATTGGAAGTAAGGGAACTAGCCCAAACCCTGAAAAACAGGTTTGTGCCAATACTTTTGTCCATATAGTGTATGTCGTCCTATAAAAGATTTTTATTTATCAGTTGTCTAATGTGAACAGCAGGTCAGTGGCAGATCTGATAAAATGTCTGCATGCAGGTCTTCAGCATGTACAGGTGTGCTAACACTAGTGACAGACACTGACAACAAAATATCAAGCTTGTGATGTGTGACTGATTACATATACAGGGATTATAATACTGATATCCAGTGTCCATAGTAATAATGGCATGAAAAATATGAATAAAGACAAACTGATGGTAAAGATATTCCCATATTCTTCTGCGCCCCTTGCCCCTGTACAGGAGTAAGCTGTCCCCGGACGCCAGCCCTCAGAAGATTATCAACACTCTGCGGCTGCCCTCGGGCGTGGGCGCCACCTGTGTGCTGAAAACACCATTTAACAGCACCCTGGACCAGCTGGCCCAGACCCTCAACCCCTACGCCAACAACTCCAAAACACTGGCCGCCCGCTACTTCGACTCCATGTGCCTGGACTCTTTCACCCAGGGCGTCCCCCTGTCCAACTTCGTCCCGCCTCCCCCTTCCCCCGCTCCCTCTGATGACCCGGAGCCACACTTCGAGGACGGCCTCTGGAACTACACGGCCACCCCGCCCACCACTGTCCACGGTAAGGCAGGCCATAGCGTACAGACCAGAATTGAAAGGGACAGCTATGTGAAACAAAGAAAGTTTATAATTCGAAGTCTAGCTTATTTTCATTTAGACGTTTAAGAGTGTGGAACAGTTGTCGAAAAGCAACTTTAAAGAACCCCTAGCATTGCTTTTTAAGATAAGCAATGCTGCTTAAACACTATTTAGTTTCCTAACATACCATTTACTTCACAGTCCATACAGTCCACTAATGGACATTTATTAATTTTGCAGTTGATGAATTTGAGTTCATTATGGTTGTTATTAAACAATAAAATACAAGACAGTAGTAGGATATGGGCCCTTTAAAAAGTATGTTGGTCTGCATTAAATGCTACATTCCCTGCATGAATGATCTCACTGTTCGGCTCTACTTTGACTATTAGGTCTTGCTTGGCATTTAAAGCCCCTAATGGCTTGAAGCATTTAAAGCCCTCCAGACCACTTGGCTCAGCAGAAGCTTAGTGCAAACTTGCTTCATTGCTCTCAGCTCAGTCATCAGATGGTGGATGATCTTTCCCTAATACAGCTCCTGAACTCTGAAATATGAGGAATGCACATTTGATAAGTGTTAAATCTGGATGAAAAGCACATTTGTTTAAGCAGTTATATGCTAATGTATCTGCTATGGTGTGTTGTGATGTTGTTTTGTGTGTGTGTGCAGAGATGGTGACGTCTCCTCCCCCGCTGCCTCTGTCCATCCGAGAGCCGGTGCGCTGCATCTGCTCCATGCAGGGTACGGGCTTCTCCTGCCCCAGTGGTGTCGGGGGGCGCCCGCCCCTCATGAAGGTGGTGACCGGGGACATCCTGGTGGACATCACCGGCCGCAACGTGTCTGAATACCTCCTCTACACCTCCGACCGTCTGAGACTGCACAGGTGACATCAAACGCCAAATTTACAAACGTTCTCAAACAGTCAAGTTCAAATTTCAAGTTCACATTCAAGTTTATTTATATCTCGTGTGCTTTACAGAAATAGAATACAAAATAAAACCAAAAAATAAAATAGGATAAAATACTGAATGAAAAAAAAAAGAATCCACCAATAGAAGAAAATTTAAAGTGCAGTAGAAGTATTTAAAAGAGGGCAGATGAGAATAGTGCAGTTTTTAGCAGCTTTTTAAAGCCACAGTTGGTGCAGATCTGATACTGATGAGCAGTTGGTTGGGCAGCATAGTGGATAAACACCTTTTCACCAGGTTTAGTTTCAGATCTCCACTGCCTGAGCAGCTCCTGCAGATCTAAGAGACCCACTGGGATTATATACATCAAATGCATCGAAGTTTTATTTAAGACATATTTGGTGTCTTTAAGTTATCTTCTTCGCACTGGAGCTTACAAGTAATGGAAGCTAAGGACCTGTCTGTGGGCCCAGACAGTCCATCATCACTTTCATAACAGCATATCTTACGTTGTAGTTTCGTGGGTGGTTACTGAATAAAGAGCAGAAGATTGAAGGAAAACGCTAACATTTTTCAACCTAATCAATGGATCTTTAGTAAACCATGTAAGAAACCATGTAAGCAAGTCTGTTTGTGATTATTTAACATTTTGACACAGTGTGAGGTGTGCAATCGCTTAGACATGCGGTTTGCATTAGAGTTTATAACGTCAACAAAGACTGTTACTGAAATTAAATCTTGCCGTGAAAGTGTGCCTGTTAACTGTAATAAAAATAAAAAACTAAATTAAAATGAACAAAAATTGTAGATAAAAAGCCTTTGGTTTCACAATTTCACTGAATAAAGGGATGGTCTAGATGTGAGATTCCTCCATACCCAGGAAATAGTTTTTAAGTAATGCAATGGCAATGGTTTTGAGCGAATTAGCTGATCATAGTGTACTGCTGTTAAATCCTTCAGAGGAGTCCATTGGAATGTCTCAGTTTTTTGTCAAAAATCTAAACCGAAACTGAAAAATTAAAGCAAAGCTGTTGATAAATGCCTTCTTAATATTAAACTGAATTTGAAAGTCAAAATAAAAAATCACATTATAATGAAAAGAATGACATTTTCAATTGCTGGGTTGCATGATACTAACTGATGGGGTTCTAGGTTAAAATTACCTCCATTTTTATGGAGACGTTGCTTTAAGCTGAGCAGGCACAATAGAAGACTTCAGTTGTGTTATTGCATCTTTGTCGGTCGACAGGTATGGGGGCGTCACTGTCGGAAACATCCAGAAGTCAGTGCCAGCATCCTTCGGGAGAAAGACCCCACCCATGGTGCGCAAAATAGCAGTCCGGCGATCGGCCCAGGTGACAAAGAACGTCTTTCTCTGCTCAGATGTTCTCTAAAGGTCACGCCTGGATCTGCTCAGGGTTGATGCTTTCTCCGTTTCCCCACAGGTGCTGTATAATAACAAAGGCTACCACAGCATGCCCACCTACCTTAATGTGCTTAACAATGCCATCCTGCGAGCCAACCTCCCCCTCAGCAAGGGCAACCCTGCGGCTTATGGTAAGAGCCCAAGCTCCGAGTGATGGTGTACAATAGCCCTGAATGGCTAATGTCAAATCTGACAGCTCTGATCTTTTCATTGAAGAGAAATATCAAATGCTGTAGAAACATCTTTTCCAAACCAGCTTTAACCCTGTCAAATCTAAGGACCTGTCTGTGGGCCCAGACTGTCCTTCATCACTCACATAATTACATATCTTACATTTTAGTTGTGTAGTGTTTACTGAATTAAGATTGAAATAAAACTCTAGCATTTTTCAACCTACTCATTGGATCTTTAGTATATAGATACATCAACCGTAGTATTACTGTTAATAGTGATTATGATATGTCAAAAGTACAGAGAAACTGTACAAACGAATGCTGTAAGGATTACTTTAATAACCTCTTTCTATAGCCCTTTTAGATTCTCTTGGCAACACTGACAATGAAAGATTTTTCATAAACCTCATCAAATGAAACATTTTAACTCAGATTGTAACCATCAATGAAACGTATAGATGTAAAATGAAATGTACAGTTCCTTGGGAAAGTATTAGCCCCTCCTTTGATGTTTTTCCTGTTGTGTATATATATAATGCTATGAAACACCTAAAAAAGATCGGATCCCACCAACTTCAGAAGTCCCATAATTAAATGATTAAGGTCCACCTGTGTACAATTAAAATATTATCTGTCATATGATGTATAAATACACCGGTTCTGAAAGCCCCCCGAGCTCTCCAGACTGGTTTACACCTGGTCTTTTCATGCATCAGGAATATATCTGACACACACAAGATGCATTTAAATCATATAAACCTGATCACTCAGGCCAGTTCAGACGGTGGACTCCAAATTGTCCTTACGTCCTTTAGGTTTATCTTATCCACCTTGGTCAAGCCTTCGAAGCGGTAGGCATGCTGTGTAAATCAAATCGAACGAACCCCAAAAAAGTCCATTTTAATTCCAGGTTGTTCAAAAAGGGTTGAATACTTTTGCAATACACTGTGCTTTCATGATTTGTCTAATGATGTTATGTGTAAATTAAGCTGTAAATCTGAATCATTTGTTCCTTCAGAGATGAGTAAGAGGAACGAATTTTCCGAGGGGTAGATTTAGGGAGGGTAGAGATGTTGAAATTAGTGTCTGTTGTAATCAACCAGATTCCGAAACTGCTGCACACGGAGAAACGCTGGAGGATTCCTTTAAGAGTAAAAATAAGAAGCCTCGAACTGAAGACACAGCACATTTCTATCGTTATTTATTCATTAAGGTATTGTTAATTATGGTCAATGTTTGTGTTTATGTGCAGGTATCACAGTGACCAATCATCCCATGAACCGGACCAGTGCCAGCCTTTCTCTAGACTACCTGTAGGATTGCCATTTCCTTTTAGTACAGAGTACTACTCTCTCTCTCTCTCTCGCTCTCTCTCTCCCTCTCTCTCTCTCTCCCTCTCTCTCTCTCTCTCTCTCTCTCCCTCTCTCTCTCTCTCCCTCTCTCTCGCTCTCTGTCTCTAATGTCTTGTCTCTCTCTCTCATTTTCCTCCAGGCTCCAGGGCACTGATGTTGTCATTGCGATCTTCATCATCGTAGCCATGTCTTTTGTTCCGGCCAGTTTTGTGGTCTTCTTGGTGGCTGAAAAGTCCACCAAGGCCAAGCACTTGCAGTTTGTCAGCGGATGTGACCCCGTCATTTACTGGCTGGCCAACTACATATGGGACATGGTGAGGTCGAGGAGGACTGATATGTGTTGCTGTTCACACCAAAACAGCCGAGGGCTGTGTGTAATGTACTGCTGAGTCTAAATGCATTCTCTCTCTCTCTCTCTCTCTCTCTCTCTCTCTCTCTAGCTGAACTACCTGGTTCCGGCCACATGCTGCATTCTCATTCTGTTCGTGTTTGACCTTCCTGCGTACACATCCCCCAAAAACTTCCCAGCAGTGCTCTCTCTCTTTCTGCTCTACGGGTACACACACATACACCACACACACACACACGCTCACGCACACACTGCACAAAAAATGCTCTCATGAATAGTAATAACGATAAAATGGGGTCATCTGATGATAGCAAGAAATGTAATCAGCGAGACTATCAGCAAATGGCCAAAGCATACAAAAGTGTACTTTACATATATATAAAGTTTCTACATATTGTGGCACTTTCTTATGCCTGGACACAAACACAGATGCTGGGACAACGGCTAACAGGTGGTCCAGCAGCTCTTCTAACGTGTTGCTGGTCTGTTGCGGTTCAACCTCGTCCACCATCTCAGCAGTACCCAATGTGCACTGCATTTATAGTGTGTTTAGCTGAACTACATCTTTAATTGATGATCTTTCATTTTTTACCTACTGTATGACTGATATAAGTGGTTGGTAAATGATGGATGGATGGATGGACATGTCAAGAAGTCAGAATGATCTTCTTTCTCCAGCTGGTCTATCACCCCCATCATGTATCCGGCTTCCTTCTGGTTCGAGGTGCCCAGCACAGCCTATGTTTTCCTCATCGTCATAAACCTCTTCATAGGAATCACTGCCACCGTGGCTACTTTCCTCCTGCAGCTGTTTGAACATGACAAGGTACAACACGGAGAGATAATTACGATCTTAATTGATCTCGGTGGAAGTGAAAGAAGGGCTTGTTTGGTTTTAATTGGAGTGTTTTTCTCTCCTAGGACCTGAAGCTGGTGAACAGCTATCTGAAGTCGTGTTTTCTCATCTTTCCTAATTATAACCTGGGTCACGGGCTGATGGAGATGGCCTATAATGAGTACATTAATGAGTACTATGCTAAGATAGGTACGTTTATGCAGTGATAAGACATACAGCCTCCTAATCTGCTCTTCGCTGCCCTCTAATGGATGGATGTGTGTGTGTGTGTGTGTGTGTGTGTGTGTGTGTGTGTGTGTGTGTGTGTGTGTGTGTGTGTGTGTGTGTGTGTGTTATGCAGGTCAGTTTGATAAGGTGAAATCTCCCTTTGAGTGGGACATTGTGACACGAGGACTGGTGGCCATGACTATAGAGGGTTTCGTTGGTTTCCTCATCACTATTTTGTGTCAGTACAACTTCCTCAGAAAACCACAGTGAGTATCGGTGGTCTCTCGGTTTCTCACAATTAGTGTTAGAGGTAGAAAGTATAGTGTAAGAATAATATAGTGTTGGGGCTATAAAATACCATCAGTCTTGTAGTGTGTGTGTGTGTAGAGTCCTGAACTTATTTGCCTACCAGTGCTGTCAAAGTTAAGTCTTTAATTTGTAATCATATATATGTATATATATGAACTTATTGGGGGGGGGGGGCGAGAATCTGGCCTGTGGAAAAGTTTTAGTTTTTGGAATAAATAGAAATTGTGCACTAAAAAGGCGGGAAATTCTCTGAAACATGTCATTTGTGTTTTAATCAAATATGAAAGGCCCTAAATCGTATTGTAATATAATATATGTTGGGAGGAACACATGTTACTCTTCATCTGTGTTTAGATATGTTAGTACGTGTGTCTCTGATCATCCGAGTGAAATTAGTACATGAAATTTGATTCACCCTACACGTCAAATCAACCTCTGATGAATCAAAATAATCAATACAATCTAAAATGAATATGATTGAAGCTGCTATGCATACTGTGTTGTAAACAGACTGTAAGAACCGTGTCTCGCTCCACTGAGTGTTTTCCTCTTTCTCTGTGGAGGCGAGTGCCTGTGAACAGTCAACCGATCGAGGACGATGATGTTGACGTGGCGCGAGAAAGACGGAGAGTTCTTAGAGGAGACGCTGATAATGACATGCTCAAGATTGACAACCTCACTAAGGTGAGATGGCGTCTGCGGCTCTTGTGTGGGTGGGCGGTTTTTATATGTGTGGAATGCACTGTAATAAAACCTGAATTTCCACTTTTAGGTGTATAAGTCGCGCAAGATGGGCCGTATCCTGGCAGTGGACCGCTTGTGTCTGGGCGTCCGTCCTGGGGAGTGTTTTGGGCTGCTGGGGGTCAACGGTGCAGGAAAGACCACCACGTTTAAAATGCTGACTGGAGATGAAAGCACCACAGGAGGAGAGGCCTTTATTGGAGGACACAGGTATGAGATACCAGCACAGAGCATGGACTATTCAGTTACACCAGTGTAACATCCACGCACTACCATTTAAAGGCTTGGAATCAATGGAATCAAGAGGACTAGTTGAAAGAAAGAGTATAAAACGTGTCAGTCCTGTCCACCACATACACTATATGGACAAAAGTATTGAGACCCCTGACTATTACACCAACAGGGACTTTAATGACATTGCATTCAAATACATAGATTTTAATATGGAGTTGGTCCCCCCTTTGTAGCTATAACAGCTTCCCTTCTTCTTGGAAGGATTTCCACAAGATTTGAGAATTTCTGTGGGAATTTGTGTTCATTCATTCTCTTTCTCTTTCTCTTTCTCTCTCTCTCTCTCTCTCTCTCTCTCTCTCACACGTACACACTCTCTCTCTCCCTCTCTCTCCAGTATTCTGAAGGAGTTGTTGCGTGTGCAGCAGAGTATTGGCTACTGTCCTCAGTTTGATGCTCTTTTTGAGGACCTGACAGCACGAGAGCACCTGGAGCTGTACACACGACTCCGGGGTATACCCTGGAAGGACGAGGAGCGGGTAAACACACACAGACACACACAGTCATCTGTCGTAACACACTAACAGATATTACCTCACACAGCAACACATCTGTTTATGTAGTCTTGGGTGAAGGAGTGGCTAAAAGGCCTCCGAGGAGCTTCTTGCTGCAGCTATTCCCTTTCTTCTGTTTCCATCAAATTCAAATTCGTCTACAATTCAGAGAGCAGGGCCGCTATGCCTCCCTGGAAACTTTTTTTGTGTCCACATGGGTGGATATGGCATTGTTAGAAATGAATACACTCAAGTAGTAGCATACACTATATGGACAAATGTATTGGGCCACACCTGTTTTTTAGACCCCTTACTTCCAGTGAAGTAAGGTTTTACTTCATGCAATCTTAATGCATCAGCAGACCAAGACATTTTGCTTCCAACTTTGTGGACACAGTTTGGGGAAGAACCTTTTCTATTCCAGCATGACTGTGTCCTATAGCACAAAGCAAGCTCTATAAAATCATGGCAGGATGAGTTCAGTGTGGAAGAACTTTACTGACCTGAACAGAGCCCTGACCTCAACCCCATCCAGCACCTTTGGGATGAACTGGAACGAAGATTGTGAGCTCGGCCTTCTCATCCAACATCAGTGCCTGAACTCATAAATGCTCTATAGAATGAATGGGCATAAATTCACACAGAAACTCCAAAATCTTGTGGAAAGCCTTCCAAGAAGAGTGGAAGATATTGTAGTTGCAAAGGGGGATGAACTCTATATTAAAGTCTGTGTGCTTGAATGTAGTATCATTAAAGTCCCTGGTGGTGTAATGGTCAGGCGTCCCAATGGTCAGGCGTTCTGTCTATATAGTGTATTTCCCTTCAGTCAGTTGATGTATTCAGACTCTGACCCCTCAGTGTAAAATGAAGTCATAGTTCATGTCGGTGTATTTTCAGTGTACAAGTGAAACTTTTCCTTTAATTGTTTTTGTAGTGCAGGGCACAGTGCTCTTAGCGATTAGCCCTCCTGCTATTACTGTTAACAGCTGTTAAGCCACTATAAGCCCAGCCATAATGGCACCATTTTCACAAATATTCCCACTTTCCCTGTAATTCCATCATGCAACACCCCCACAGCTCCTGTTAATCACTTATTTAACTGCTTCTGTCACTCCTTTTTTCTCTTTCTTCCCTTCTGCTTTGTCTCTATACCCTTTCCCTCTGTACTTCTCTCTTTTCCTCTCTCTCTCTCTCCCTTTTTTCCTGTTTACCTTGCCCTCTTTATCCTGCTCTCTCTCTTTCATTTTCTTTCTCTTTCTCCCATGCTGCTTTGTTTCTATGCCCTTTGTCCCTCTCTACTTCCGTCTCTCCTTCTCCCTCCTTATCTACTTCTCTCTCTCTCTCCCTTCCTTTCTTTTCCCTGTTTACCTTGATGTCTCTTCTTCCTTCTGCTTGCCTTTTATCCCTCTGTCTCTCTTTCTGTCTCTTTATTTGTCTCTTTCATCCCTTCTGCTTTGTCTATCCCTCTTTGTCCCTCTCTACCTCCCTCCGCCCTTTTCTCTCTCCTTTTCTTTTCTTTTGTTTACCTTGCTCTCTCTCCCATCTTCTCTGTCTACCTCTCTCTCTTTCTCTCTTTCCCTCTCTTTCTTTCTCTCTTTCTTCCCTTCTTCTTTGTCTCTATCCCTCCATGGCCCTCTCTGTTTACCTTCCACCATCTCTCTTTTTCCCTTTCTTTTCCTCTGTTTCCCTTGCTCACTCTCTTCTTTCGTCTCTGTCTACATGTATCCCTCTCTCTTTCTTTCTCTTTCTCTCCTTCTTCTTTTCTGCTTTGTTTCTTTGTCCCTCTCTACTGCTCTCCCTCATTCTTTCGTCCTCTCTATTCCTATGTATCCCTTGCACTCTCTCTTCTTTCTTCTGTCTACCTTTGTCCCGTTCTCTTCCTTTCTTTCTTTCATCCCTTCTATTTGCCTCTATACCTCTTTATTCCTCTCTTCATCTCTCCTTTCTTCTATTTCTCTGTCTCTCCTCTCCTCTGTTTACCTTGATCGCTCGCTCCCATTCTTTTTTCTCTGTCTACCTTAATTCCTCTCTCTTTCAATTTCTTTTGCTTCCCTTCTTCTTTATTCCTCTTTGTCCCTCTCTTCTTCACTCCCACATCTTCTCCTCTCTCTTTTTCTCTCTCCCTTCTGTCCTGTCTGTCTATCTTTCTCCCCCCAGATTGTGCAGTGGGCTCTGGAGAAGCTTGAGTTGTCTAAATATGCAGATAAGCCGGCGGGCACTTATAGTGGAGGAAACAAGCGCAAGCTCTCCACGGCCATCGCTCTGATCGGATACCCGTCTCTGATCTTCCTGGTTAGAGCTCATTAGCCACACTCTCTTTATGTGTTCTTAAATACTGGATAAATTGGTGAAATATAGTAAGTAGTAAATATAGTGAGTTCTAGCCCTGATAATGCCCTCTGCTGTAGGACGAGCCCACCACAGGCATGGACCCCAAAGCTCGGCGTTTCCTGTGGAACCTCATTCTTGACATCATCAAGACGGGGAGATCGGTGGTGCTGACATCACACAGGTGATAAAACCGCTGATCCTGCGTAGACAGATGAAAGATGATGCTGCATTTTATAGCTTGCCATTAGATGAGGTTCTATATAATTCTGTTGGGAAAACAATATTATAACTATTTATCACCTTCATAATTTGTAATTCAGAAGAGCCGGTGATATTTGAGGGAAAAATATACAGTACTGTGCAACGGTCTTGACCCACCACTCATTACTTTATATATGAATCACCTTGTTGCTGCAAAAATACTATTTTATGACTGTCAAACTTTGGCATTATGAGTAGATTTAATTAAAGAGATAGGAACACGTTTCACTGCGACAGGCTGCAAAGTACCTAAAGATACAAGGAGCCTAGATAAAGGAGTTCCAACCACTCAGCATTCAGCACC
>JBBJLS010000041.1:4720344-4736035 GCA_037577275.1 Bryconaethiops microstoma
AAATTCAGTTCTATTTTCACACGGAAATCGTCCTGTTGTCCTCTACAGTGGACATGCTGGGAAATTAAAATAAAAAAATATATTCAAAGAAATTTAAATTGTAAGGTTTTTTTTTAGGCCCAAGTAGATAGGAAATCACAAAAAAAGAAATTGTAAGACCCTTTTTTCTTTGGTTCTCAGACAAAGAAAAAAGACTCAGACAAAGTCTGACCCAAGACTAGCATTTACCAGACCAGAATATGCTACATTATTCTCCTTCAAGCATGTTTAACTGTCTAATGATGATGCGTCAGCAGCAGTTTGAAAAGATGAGGTGGCGCATCATGCGAATTGGATGAAGCGTGTGCTAGCCTTCACCTTAACAGTGTTATTGTGAGATACTGTGTGGTTGGGGGAGTCCTAGCTAGTGGGTGGAACTGGACTAAATAAGACAGAATACTGAAGTCCTCACTGGATATATGGAGTATACACCAATCAGCTATAACATTAAAACCACTGGCAGGTGAAGTGAATAACACTGAATAACACAGATCTGTCAACTGGGGGGATTTTTTAGGTGCCAAGTGAACAGTCAGTTCTTGTGTTGGAAGCAGGAAATATGGTTAAATGAGAGGATTTTGCAGTTGTGACAAAGGCCAAATTGTGATGGATAGTTGACTGTTTCAGAGCATCCCCAAAACAGCAGGTTTTGTTGGTATGCAGTGGCAAGTACCTACCAAAAGTGGTCCAAAAATGAACAACCAGTGAACCAGCGACAGGGTGATGGATGCCACCTATGCAAAGGTTGCAGACCAAGCACACTTTTTCATGGCACCTGGCCTCTTTTGACAGGATAATGCAATCTGCCATGCTGCAAAAGTTTGGTTTGTGAAACAAGATAAAGAGTTCAAGGTGTTGACTTGACATCTCTATGTGATCAAGCATCTGTGGGATGTGCTGGATGAACCTATTTGATCAATGGATAGCCCACCTTGCAATTTACAGTACTTCAAGGGTCTGCTGCTAACATCTTGGTGCCAGATACCACAGCACACCTTCAGAGGTCTTGTAAAGTCTATACCAATATGGGTCAGCTATTTGGGCAGCGTGAGGCACCTACACAATATTAGTGAGATGCTCTTAGTGGCTGGTTTGTGTACTATTTGTGTATTTAAGACAACTTGCTGTCATTTTTTGCAGGCTAAAGATGTGCAAAAGTGTGTCTCATAGCTAAAGAAAGTGTGTCTCCTAGCTTTGTGAATCCTGAATTTTATTCATGTATTCAATGATTTTTATTGCAAAAAACAGTAAACATCGGCATGATGTAAGACACATTTGTGAAACTTTATGCACGCACATTGCTAATTGTCACAGTAAGTTTGCCATTAATGGTAGAGTGTCTGATCGTTTGTGGGAAGGTGGAAAATAGTGCATATTTAATTTTTTTTGTTGTTTTTTTTTTGTTGCCAAACTATTCCTTTAAACAGGCTTACAGTCTGCCTTTGCAATGGCATAGCAGAGTACTTTACTATTCTGTCAAACAGAATGTAATTCTGTATTCTAAAGTCAGGCAAGAGCACTTTAAAACAGCTGTTCTCACATTATAACAGGCGCACGCACAGGCACATACAGCCTTGCATGCACATGGCATTACCTCACTCAGTCATGTACATCTGCACTTAAAACATTTCTCCTGACTCATCTGCACTCTGCTCACTGGTCTAGAGAGAAAGTGCAGTTGAAGAAGAGGAAAGAAACGTGACCGCAGCTTGTTTTCGCTGCATTTAGCAATTTTTCCCCTCTACCTGCTCCCTACCATCTGCATTACCCCCCTGTCTGGCTCAGCAGAGAGAGGAGGAGAACTGGGAGATGTAGTAATCCTTCTATAAATATGTGCTCTGTTTCAGTCAGGTGTGCATCAGAGCTCTATGCTAAGCTCCACGTCTTTGTTCTCTAGTCCCCCTGTTTACGTCAGATGAAAGCTACACATCGAACAATACGGTCTCGAGCTTGTTATTGAGAGCTGTGCCAAGATACCAGCAGGTAGCCACATGTCTTCTGTTTTTTTTGTTTTTGTTTTTTTTTGTTTTTTTTTACTGCTAACACAATAAGGCTTTAACAAAAGCTTTGTACACATTAAGCTGCTTTAGGGAGGGCTTCTTTTCCTCAGCACATTGATCACAATGACAGTCCAAACACTGCCTTTGTATACTTCTGGGTGCTGTTGTGGATGATATTGCTTCGATATGCCATTGTTGTGACTGGGAATATTTTTGTTGTTTGTGATCCTGGTGGTTGCTATTGTTTTCACTGTTATTATTATCTAGATTGTCTTGATAAATGAGGAGGATTGTGAAAAAGGCCTTTGGCCAACTTTGACTGCTGCTCTGTGGCCTGCCGTGACCCCTCTGCCCCGTGCGTGGTGGTTGGTTGGGTGGTTTGGCTGTGGCCCAGTTGGGCTACATCACTCATGATGGATGAGTGAGAGAGGAAGGATTTGACAGACAAAAAGAGGCCCCATTCTGGAACAGAGAACCCTTAGAACATGAGCAGCATGGATCAATGCCGGCAGCACAACAAATGGTTGTCAGACAGCCAGACTTCTTATACGGAAGTTCCCTCAGTTTGTGTTGATGCTTGAGGTGTCAGACGTCATGCTGAGTTTTGTTTGGTGTTCTTATGTCATGTAGAACCAAAGTTATTGTAATTTAAAAGTCATGTAATAATAACCGCGACTGGGGTGTTAAAAATGTCTTCACATGCAAATGCCCATTGTGCCTTATTTCAAGATGTTTAAATAAATTTAAGTTCTAAGGGTTAAAGACCTACACATCCGACAGGGGAACGCTGGCCACCATCTTGAAGGATAATCTCAAGGGGCTGCTAGTGACCTTCGATTTGACTTGACTGATGGGAATGTACAGACTCTAGGCTTCACATAGTGCCATATCCTAAGATTTAGATTTTTCATTACAGCTCAGTGTTGGTAAGGGTCATATCCCACATCTTGAGTTTTGTTTTCGCCCTAAAGTTCACTGCTGCTTGTGGGTTTTTATGTACCGTAAACAGGCATATTTCACATGACTGTTTTCCAGACTCTCTTTATTGCTCAGAATTTAACTGGGTGTTTTTGTTGCCGTACCTTTGAGACTGATATATGTAAATGACTCCGGATCTGAATGACGGTGGGGGTTTTGACATTAATCTGCATTTAATGTCATTCCATCAGCTAGCCGAGCAAATATGCATCAGTTTTCCTGATAAGATTGACACAAGCGACACCAACCTCGATCCTGGAGATCTACCCTCCGGAGAAATTGAGTTCCTGCCTCAATCTGAAACAACTGCTCTGGCTAATGAAGTTCTTCAGAAGCCCCTGATTGGCCAGAGGAAGGGGGGCACAGCAGGCTAGATGCAGGTTGAAGCTAATGAGCAGGAAAGTAGATCACCAAGAGGAGGCTGGGTGACCTCTGCTCGAGTAGTAACATTTTGCTGTTATTATAAAAGGGTGTGTTGGCAAAGATGGCACTGTAATCTGGCCTCTTCTTTCAATTCAATTACAGTTCTTTTTACAATGTTGTCACAAGGCAGCTTTACAGAATCCAGGTCTGAACCCCTAGAGAGTAGGCCAAGGGCAACCGAGATGAGGAAAAATTGCCTAAAGTTGGAGGAAGAAACCTCGGGTGGAACCAAGACTCAAAAAGGAAGCCAAAGAGAGTCTCTATGGAGATAAATAACAATAGAAAGCCTTCGCGTACAGACTTAATCACTTCTTAACAGACTGAACGTCTATGGCTAACAGAGTTGGTACAGTAAAGTGTCATTAGAGGTAGTTTTTGTTGGAGACTTTGTGAGGAGTAATTTAAAGAGTCTCTAGTCCACAGCAACAGGAACAACAATCTCCCCTGAAGCTTTTGAATAGCAGGGAGTCTAAAGCACCCGGACCAGTTGAGGAAACTTGGGCACGGGACCCCGGAGCTTGCAGGCCCCAGGAAGAGGTGGTGATCTGGACCCCCGATGAAGATCACTCGGGCTAGACAGCTGTGCAGCGGTTCCCTTCACAGAAAACAGTTAGTTCTGCTTACTTAAGTTTACAGGGTATCTATATTAAAGTGCTGATTATAACATCAGGGGAAGCCAGGGATAAGCCTTTAGTGCGTCTTTGTGTTGAGTATCTTCTATTAACTGCTGGACTGTATACTGGTGTACTCAAATGTCACTTTCTCAGATGTCTTGTGCACATGTGCAGCGTCTGATTTTTGAGCAGAGTACATCTGATTTTTGAGCAGGACAGATTTTCTGCAGTCTGGTAGGCAATCTGACTTATTTCCAGTTGGATTCAGGCTACATTTATGGATAATTTCCCATTAGAATCAAATGGGATCTCTGGACATGACCAGAGATCCCATGGATTGCATGAGGTTTTTCCATCATTCGGTTCTTGACATCAGAATGTTATTACAGCTCAAACATGGAAAGCTTATTTTGTGTGGGTAGGAAATATACTATTACACTGCACAATGTAGTCTCACAAGTGAAATGACGTGAACATTGATTAAAGCAGCCTTTATGGCAACCTCTGATTGTTGAAATAAGCCTTTGTAAGAGTTTGTGTGTATTTGCCTGCCCCTTCCTAGTCATCGTACTCATACGTGTTACTATGGCAACCAGCGTGGACATGAAAAAATGCTACTACAATCTGACCATACGCATTTGGTCACTTGAACACTCCGAGCACAGGCCATTAGCATTTTGTTTACATATTTGAAGATCTGCTTTGTGCTGTAGTGGTGATGCCCTTTGCAGAAAAACAGTGCAGTTTTCCCTGACAATACTACACATTCCTTGAAGGTAAAACAACCACATTTAATGCACAAATGCAGTATATTTGCTGTTAATTTCATAACGGCAGTTGTTTTTTGTAAGTGGCATGTGAACTTTGGCATATGCTTGTAGATATTTTGTTATTCCTGTTTCATTTCATTTATGTATGTGTCCTGACTCCCTGTACTCAGTCCCACACTACAGAGTGACCCACACCGACAGTGCAGTGACACAGAAGCATCCCTCTTTTCAAATTCAGCATCATTAGTTTTTAGGTAAACATTACGAAAATATGTCAGTTGTACATTTATAACGACTTATTCCAGCAAGCATCGGTTGTCATAATTTTCAGATCAAAATTGTCTTAAGCAGTCTTTATGATGCTTGTCAAATTAAGCCTTCATAAATGTTTTAGTAGGTTTCTGTCATGGTGCCATGAGCCCATACCAATGCTGGCCTCCAATAAAGTGTTAGGCAGTTGCCCCTGCAATCAGAAGGTTGTGGGTTCGAATCCCATCTGCTGAGCAAGGCACAGACACTGCTCCTCGGGCGCCCCTCATTGGCGGCAGCCCCCTGCCTCACTTGGTGAATGGGTTAAATGCGGAGAAAGAATTTCATACTGCATGCATGCTGTGGTGTGTTCATGTGTGACTATAAGGGGGCACTTTATTTTAAGCAGAGCTTTGTGAAATCAGGACATTGTACCTGAATACCATTAAAGAGCTGTGGAAAGAATGGTGAAATGTTAAAAATATTTACATCATCAAACTATGAGGTAAAATATTGAAAAGGTCCATGCTATGGGTCCTTTGAATAGACCATTACTAACATAGTACCATAATAAACTAAAAGCTATATGTTGTAGTGACATAGCTGTGTGTTGTCTGTGCAAGTCAGTTACAATTATCGTGAGTCTAGATAAGGCCAAGATAACATTAGCTGTGGGTGGCTAGTTGTTCTAAGTGTAGCTTTTGAGAAGTAAGCACACAAACCTTAGGCTGGTGGTCTATGCTGAATCCATGCTAATGTTTTTAGGGGTCCTATTGCATTTTAGAACTTACCATGGCCAACATTTCCTTTAGTACAGGAACACCTGTGTACGATATGCATGATGCTGGGGAACATGGAGAGAAAAAGAAAGGGAACTGGGGGGAAAGAGTGATGAAAGGTCAGAAGAGAATGCTTTGAAAACAGAGTGTGTGTAAGAGATTGTTTCGAGGCCTGGAAAGAGTGTGCAATGGTATAGAGGACTTTTGTGGTCTTCTGTCCAGCCTTTTCCACAGAGGGTCTCTCATAGACATTACAACAGACCCCCTTCTGGCAAAGGTCACCCATAATCCTTATCAAAACAAGCAGCTTAACACTCTGCTGTTGCTTCTAATTTAGCTCTGGCTCACACGCACACCTACACACCGCCTCCGCTTCCCTCAGGCTCGCAACAGCAGCGACAAGCATCACATTCTCAGCTCCTGCAGATTCCACCTAATACCGTCTGCAGAAAAGTTCAGCTGTTTCGAGTTCGGAATTGCTCGTTTCCGTGGACGGTGGGAGATAGCCGCTTTTTCCATTTCCTTTTCTCACGATTTCCCCTCCACTCTCATGAGCCGTGTGTCTGCAGCATGCATACATAAAGCTAACAGTCACTCGCTGAAGGAATACATTTAAAAAAGAAATAGGCTAACTCAGTCAAGTGGCGAGTTGTTGTTGAGCGATTTGTGCATTAAGTAGCTTACTTAATCTAATAACAGATAGACTATGCAGGACCATTTTCTTCATTTTTCTTCAAAGACTGAAATCTTTTGCGACTGCCATAAACAAAAACCCACAAAAAACAGCTCTTAACTGTAAATCTAAATGTAGAGTATGCTATAGCATATAGCACCGTCTGAAGTCTGCCATTTTGTAGACTCACTTTCGAGGGACTGAATGACTTCCATTAAGATGCTTCCCCCTGCCCTTTTGAAAATCAGAGAGGTGGCAGCAGGGGTTCCCTGAAGGCAAGTGAGCAAGAGACGTCTAAGAATGCCTTTCTTTTTCGAAACCAGAACTCCATCGGGGGTCTCCGACCTCTCAACAATACACTTTCTTCAGGAAATGGTTCTGTGCGTCGTGAAATCTCAGTTTCACACGCATTTTAGTATTTTGGAATGTATGAACAAGAGATGCTCACAAGTCACTTTATGCAAGTTTGAGTCGAGTCTTGAGCCTGACGGGGGACAGAGTCTCTGTCGACTCTCAGTCGAGTCTCAGTCCTAAATCTATGAGGTCAGAGTCTGAGTGAAATCTCGAATCACTGATGCCTTGGACACACTACATGACTTTCAAAGTCTCCAGATAAGTCTCATTGGTCTCCAAACTACATTTTGGCTACAGGGAAGTGAAAGAGGGAATAATTAAATCTCGCATCTGAATAGTTCAGTGAGGTTTTCTGTCCCATCTGCCTATTGTGATTTTGCCTGATTTGTAGCCAGCATCTGTGATGGATTTTATGTTTCACACTTAGTAATCGATGAGCCGCGGGCAAACTGTTGGCGGAGTTGAAAATCAGGGTTAAAACTGTGTAATGTAAATCTAGCTCAGGGTGTGAGCGCAAGTAGAGTCTAGAATCTCTGAGGAGCAAAGTCATGTTTTTAGGTTCTGAGGTGCGAGTGGATTCTCTTTAGTTTATGAGTCACTTAAGGGCACGACTGAGTCGTATTGCTAGTCAGTAAATTGTAAGGTGGAGTTGAGCTGGGAGATCCCATTTGCTTAAGTGCAATGAAGGGAAAGACTGAATTGAGTTGCGAGCCAATTAAAGGCAACTCTGAGTTGTGCTACAAGTCATTTAAGGGCAGTTCTGACAAAATTAAAGACAATTAAGACCAAGGCTGAGTCATATTGGGAGTCACAAGTTGTGAGTCACTCAACAAAGCAACTTAAGTACGACTCAAGTCTGAATTGAGTCCACCTCTCTGGTTTCTTACTAGAACAGAAAAATGAGTGTGTACTTTCCTGAATATTGTTATATATTATGCTAAAATATATGAACCTAATTATAATCGCATGCCAAAATCAGCTGATTCACTGCTTTCTTCAGACGAATCACGTCACGCTCTGAAATGCAGAGTAGAACATTTTCGCCTGAGCGTCTGTTCCTTTTCATCTGCAGTGTGTTGATTTGCAAGGCACGGAATTGGAAAATAAGTAAAAAGCAAAATCACTTTGTTTTTTCTTTCAGCTATTTCAGAATCTCAAGCGGCTGATGAGACCATACGCTGTTGAGTTTAAGAGTCCGCTGGAGCTCTCTGCACAGGGTGAGTACACACACACACACACACACGCGCGCGCACACACAGATACACACGCACACAAACACGCACATAGTTAGATTATGCTCTCATAAAAACGTGCCGTGGTGCTCAGTCATGCAGCCTGTTTAGCAGCCTTCCAATATCTCCCCTCAGCTGTGGAGCCGTAAATGATGCTCATCCATCAGACAGTGGCAGACAGGCAGAAACACATGCGTACACACACCTGTGCGACACACCCAGTCAGTGTACACATGAAAATATGCCTGGACCGTGCAAACTTTGACCTCACCGCACACTGCTCTCCTCCGCCACAACTATTGATTTCTTGGTAATTACTCTTCAATTAAAATCTCATTATCTCCCCCACAGTCTCTATCTCTATATTGGACCCAGGAGAGTTTACTCATTTTCCTCTCCCTCCTTCTTTCCTCTCCTTGTTTCCCTCCCTTTCTCTCTCTATCTCTCTCTCTCTCTTTCACTGTGTCCCTCATGGACTCCCACACAGCATGATCAGTTCTCTTGCTAGCAAAGATAATTAGCTGCGTTTTTAAATGAAGAACTGTATTTAAACCGAGCACAGGAATGAACAAGGCTCCACCAAAGCCTTATTACATTTCATGCCATCTACGAGGTTTCATGCACCTTTTGATGTTTGTAGACTGCAGATACAGCAGCAGTCAAAAGTTTGGCCACATCTGCTTATAAAGGCTAAAAATACACTATGGGTCGGTTTCCCAGACAGGGATTAAGCCTAGTCTTGGACTACCCTTTCCTTTTCAATGGAAAATCTCTATTCACAGCACTACGTACTCCTGGACTAGGTTGAAACCGACCCTTTATGAACAAAAGTATTGGGACGTAAAGGTTTTGTCCTGTTTTAGTTCTGTTGTTATTTTTGGAAATCAGATTTTACTCATATACTGTAAGGGTTAAAGAACACTGACCAACTACATGTTTGCAGAATAACAAGTGAAACGTTCCTCCTGGTCTTTGTGCAGGGAAGGAGATGATCGAGATATACTTCGACTTCCGCCTGTTCCGCCTGTGGAAGAGCCGTCAGCACTCCAAAATGCTGGACTACGACGACCTTTTGTGACCCGGCGTCCCTTCCTTTAGACAACCCGAGAGAGGCGTGTAGCTCCATTTAGAGCCCACCATGGCCACGTTCCCCTCTAGAGCCCTGGCCCACATGCTCTGAGCTAGAGTAGAGGGAGGAAGATGTTGGTGATGAAGGATGGATGAAGGTGACCGAGGTTACGTGACTGGTTGAATCCTCCAGATGCAGATGAAAGCAGGAGCTCGCCGTTTTTCTGACGCAGAGAAGAGACGGAACGCTTTTATGTCAGACCTTGAATTCTATTAGGAATGGATTTTTGATGGGACGTCCTAAGACAGGAACGTTTTTTTCCACGGAGTAGCTGTGTTTGTAGTGAACTAGCAGGGAATATTTTGGGTCTTTTCAAGTCTTCTGCGGAAACTCAATATTTAACATACAAACATGTTCTTTATCAGGAGCGACGGTAGGAAAGAGAACACATATCATCTTTATATATATGTCCCACATTAATATATAGAGTACTGTAGTCCACGTATTCTTCAGAGTTATCTTTGCTACTTCGGAACATCGATATTGCACATGTTCCGTTATTTGAGGTGTTTTTTTTTCTTTCTCGACTGTTTGTGGGGGGGAAATATCTCAGGTTTCATAAGCTTCACTGACCTCCTTCTGCACAGTGAGAGAGCGAGAGCGCCAGACAGGTAGTCAGCAGTAAGTCGAAGAGAGTTAGCATGTTTGAGTCGCCTGAGCAAGAGGTCAGACCAAGTTAACCTGTTTCTGTGTGAGCGTTAGATTTCCATAGACTTAGATGTTAGTGTTTCATAGCGTAGACTTTCTGGTGTCTAACATGGATGCCTGTGTAGTCTGAATTTGCTGGGCAGATGCTCTCTGCCAGCTCTATAATACCTAAAAGCATATTTTTTCATACCTTTGTGTTTTAGCGATCATTGCTGTTTATTGATTAGAACTAATTTGACTAGACTGTAGAGTACACAACAGCTTCCTCAAACTGTACTGTAACTTTATCACTTTGACATACATTTATTCGTCCAGAAACGTACTGATCTAGGATATTCTTGTTATCTTGTAAAGTTGCATCTCTGTAGTGTAGAGAAAAGATGCTTTTTTCATGTTTAAATTAGGTCAAAGTGCAATTGTTTTTTGCAATAGTTATTTTATGGTCATGAGCATTACCAAATGGTACTGTGATAACTCTTAGGACGCAAGCCTTTTCAGCCTTGTTCTTTACAAAATAGGAGGTACTTTTTACATTAGGCTAGGGGCGGGCAATATGTCAACATCTTCACGTTACTGTTATCCGAGGGTATCGTCTGTGCTTCTGGAAAACAATTGAATATAGACAGATTCAGGCCAATCGTAGAGAGGCTGGAAACTGCAACTATCAGTCTATAGTAACTGCACAGCAACAAGTAGCTGATTGAGTGCCAGTCCACTTTTTAATTAATTTATTTTCCACAAACAATGAATTGATAATAATAATAATAATAATAAAAATAATAATAATAATAATAACAATAAAAACACTAATAGTCATTGTGCTCATAGTATTTTTAAATGTGGCACTTCCATTTTGCTGCTGCATCTTTTTCATCGAAGTGCGCTTTGTTGATTTTTTAAACAAAGAGAAGTACGCACCTTTCGTATACGCCTGCTTTTGCAGAGCTAAATATTGTGATACATATTGTGTTTTGTGAAAATATCAAGTATTACGATGTCATATTGCCCACCCTTACATTAGGCTTTCCAAAGTATTCTATCAGAGCAGAAAAATGGTCTCAAATTTTCATTGAATGGGACGTGATGACCATAGAGATGTAACAGGGTATGGCCCTGAGATCTGTTTGTTTAATTGATGTGTGTCTATACAACACACACTGGCACATACACCTACACCGCCTTGCACACACACCTACACCCAAACTGAAATTTTAATACTCCTCTGTGTGTTTGCTGCGTTACGGTGGGTGTAGAGGCTGCTTTGCTTCATTTATCATTCATGTGGAGGAAAGCAAAGGGGCAGGATGGAATCTACTGTATTACTACTGTAGAATCTACTGTATTGCATGTTATTTCATGCATAATGACTCTGTCGCTTGCCTAATGCCTCATTTATTCATGTACAATACTCTTCTGTGTTTCAGCACTACTTTTTACTCCCTGCTTGTGTTTCTGTTATACCCATTTGTCTGGAAACCAAGGATGTGTGAGTAGGAACAGCAGAATTGACCTTAATGAGCTCTTATCAGGATGCGGCCGGTACTGGAGACCACAAGCTCGCTGCACTAGAGGCCTAAGAGGTGTGAAGCCATCTGCATGGGCACAAAGTTCTGGGATGGGACTCACCTCAATCCACCCCTCTTTAAGTGTTTTCACTACTCCCAGCGCCTGATCCAACTACAACGCTCATTAAGAACACTCTGAGCTGTGGTGGGTGTGTTAAAGCAGGGAATATGCTAAAATGTGCACCTTCAGGACGAGGGATGGGAAGTCTGCTATAGGAGGTGTAAATCTTCCTCTCAACTATTTCAGTTCAGTTATACACTGAATACACATGTGATTCATGTTGCTTTTTCATGTTTGAATGATTTATTTTGTCCAAAAAAGGAGCAAATACTTTATTAAATATTATCATAAATGATTAGTATAAATTCTATAGCTTTCTTGTGTAGCTCCTTGATTGGTCAGAGGGGTGTAAGTGTGTCAATTTCTGACCTCAGTTAAAATATGTAAACATGAATTAGCTACTGACTCAGCGGTTGAATAAGGAGCAAGATCAAGTTTTTTTCAATTTATAAAGAGGTTTAAGTTTACTTTTGGCCAAAAAATGAGTCGA
The DNA here is from genome assembly GCA_037577275.1 of Bryconaethiops microstoma. Lineage (NCBI taxonomy): Eukaryota > Metazoa > Chordata > Actinopteri > Characiformes > Alestidae > Bryconaethiops > Bryconaethiops microstoma. The sequence goes on from JBBJLS010000041.1 coordinate 4,732,349, forward strand.
TACCTTGCTAAAACATTACTACAATCAATTATAATAACATAATTGATTATAGTAATACAATATGTACACCTCCATTGTCCTGTCGTGTGATTTGTCCGAGAGCTCTCAGTCTGAGAGCCGGCATCACGCTGGTTTTGTGGGACTGTATAAGCAAGTCCGAGGAGATGAAATGGATCAGAAATGACTGGAGCTGTTTGTTTTCGCACTTCTTTCATCTTCTCCTCGGCTTTCAGGCGGGACTGTTGGAAATGTCCATTTTAAACCTGCATGTCTCTTCCAGCACCCATTTCTTCTTGGATGTCTTGTGTTTCATGGCTATCTTTTGTAGCAATAGACATTGTGACATTAACTGTATCGGTACCAGAACAGTCTGAGTACGTGAGGACGCTGTTCATGGTTTCAGCTGTATTTTTAATCACTGACACTGGCTTTGCAATAGTATGAGAGAGGAGCTCATTTAAGATTCCTGGCTTAGGGACCATAATGCTGAACATTTTTCTTCTCATTGCTTTCAGCTGGTAACTCTAATAGGGGATTATTACTGTAGATTTACACCGTGTGTTGATATAGGACCCCTGCGTGTTGCTCAAGAATATGGTTGTAATGTTTGACACTGTAATTTACAGATGCTCTGCCCACAAACACATTCCTCATAGCAACTGTTGCCAGGTTGGACAAGCTTTATGGAATTCAACCTAATGAGAAATTGTAGCATATGGTTGTCATTGATTTTACAGTTACAATGTTACACTAATGGGTCGGACTATAATGGTGTTCAAAAACTATTCAGGTTGGAAACCCTATGTCAAATTTGGCAAGGTGCTAACATTAACTTGATACAAACTCTGAAAAAAATTATATATCAATGAGGGAATGCATTGTAAATCTAGTATATCTAATACTTCACATTATAAAATTATAAAAATTCATCAGCTTATGTGTAGAGCATTTAACTTAAATTCCACTTATTTGTAGATATTTTACTGGTTTTAAGCCATTTCAGTTAGAAGAAAAAATAAGAGATTGTGACCAGATAAAATGACTTAAAACAAGTAAACATGGTTAGAAACAAATAAAAATAATCTTATTTTATAATACTGTGAACATTCACATGCATGTCAAGTAAATATCATCACACTCAAAAGTAATGTGTTAATGAAATATTTATGCAATACATATTTTAAAATAATAGTAGTCAAGTATATTTGAAATAAGTCATTTAGCTTTCTTTTTGCATTCCTCAGTTTTGTCATGTCCAATTCCAACCACTCTCTAGTACCCACGTGTCGGTACTAGAGTAAAGTGAAGCTCCACTCCATGTTTTCAAACAGCTCAATATGCTTGAAGGAGAACACTAAGTATCAGCCTCAGCTAACAGACACACACTGGCTAGCATCATGCTAAGAGATGGGGGAAAGGGAGGGCCATCCAACCCACCCAGAGAGTGAGAGGGAGAGAGAGAGAAAGAGAGAGAGAGAGGGAGAGAGAGAGAGAGGGAGAGAGAGAGAGAGAGAGAGAGAGAGAGAGAGAAACCGAAGTGTAGCTTGCCAGTGTTTTAGTGATGCAAATTTTTGCCAACGTACTGCAAAACATTTGACTGCAGTTTTTGTCGGTAGCTATTAAAGAACGCATTTGTGGGCGGAGCATGGCTACATCAATTGATTTGTGATTAGGGAGGCATATCAAATAGTCATTAAGGCTTGGGTTTACTGGACTGAAATAAGTTTACAATAAAGCCATGAAAAATGTGATGTTGAAATGGAGTTGAAGTAATATGATGCCAGCTGGAGCGAGAAGAAAAAGAAAATCTCAAAAAGACTCACTCGGAAAAGAAAGTGGGCTGCAACGACTGACATCAAATCATTTCTTGTAATGGCTTCACGTGTTTCAGAGCTGAAAATAAAGCATTGTGCCGTGGCTGACGGCGAGGCCTTTCCCTGTTCAGCCCGTCGCCCTGCCGCTTCTCCTAATTGGCACCCCGACGAATGATCCCGGGATGATGATTGGATTAAATCACGATTGATTGACACCGTTGTGATTGCACTGCTGGCCGTCTGTTCATGGTGACAAATGATGGGTGGGGGGTTGCGGGAGGATTTGTAACAGTGCTGTGCTTTTAGTGGAAACTGCAGTGTCTCTCTAAGCCTGTGCAAAGCCTGGTGTGTGGAATTAGCCATTTAGGCCCATTTACAGTAGCACTGAAGCTAATTCTCAGAATGTACCACAATATATAGAGTCCTTAGGGGTGAGAACTACAGCTGTGTGGGCTTTTTTCGTCAGGTAACATCGCCATATGTTTGACACAATAATATTTGAAGGTAGTTTGTCAAATTCACTAACTTCTCTGGTAATTTTGATACTTTAGAGAACTAGGAGCTAACTCATGGTTTCTATATCTTTATTAGTTTGGTATTTATTGCAGAAATTGTACTCAAAATGGTAATTTGCTGTAAAGCTGTACTTATAAAATCAAAATGTATGTTTTCTCTTGTCCAATAGTGGTACAGCACTGAGCATTGAAGATGTTTCTAAATCTGATTTTTCAGTAAAAACTTGCCTAGTTTTAAACCAATTCCTGTCTTCCTTCTCTTCTTTGCCTTTTCTCTGGAAATGAGTAACATATTGCTATCAGTTTTAACCCTTTTTGTGTTCAAAGTACCTCAGCGTGGGTTTTCCTTAGCTGGACACACAAATCTGTTTAGTTAAAGGGCCTTTATCTTTAGTTTCAGAGTTGATCTGATATGTAAATGTCTCATTCAGCTGCTCTTTAAATGAGGCATTTACACAAAACAGATAAAAGAGATAAAAATGAAACACCACATAAACGTCAAGGACTTCAAGGTAAAACATAAATACAAGTGTGTAGGATTTGGGGCTTTTGAGGACAAAATGTGTTTTGCTTAATGATTTGGTTCAAAGAATTAACATTTTTTTGGTTTAAAAGATGAATGATACCATACGAAGATCATGGATCTCACAGTAAACAATAATAAAATACTAAAAACTTGGGCCCTAAGGGACAAAAGGTGCTGTTTTGTTTTTTAATTTTTTTAGGAATGGTTAAAAATGATATTCAGTTACCATTTTTGTTTAAAATGAATTAGACCAGTATTTCTCAAACATCTTTGTCCTGGGGCCCAGTCATGTCATGCTTTGGGCCTGCATGGTCCAACCAGAGACATGGGACCTGAAATTGAAAAAACCTAGAGACCCGTGACTAGATGTAGGCCTAGTGGTGACTGATTATACAGTCCCAGCAGGAACTGTTTCGGTACGGTGTGGCGCAATCACTGTGGGCCCCTGCCCCAGATCCACCCCCTCATCAACCAGAGTGTTTTACCCCCCCGGTACAATACTACACTACAGCTGGCAACAGAGACCTCCAAACTCAATGCAATGTATTTATTTTGTTTCATTGGATGTTCTTTTAAGCCCTTCATTTATCATTGTTAAGAATAATTATGGACTTCAGCAGGACTGTCATCCAGGTAGATTTTCCTCTCTTCAGATTAGGCGAGTCCAGTGCTGGTGAATGTCAGAGGCTAATCTACAAAATAAAAGCATGGACATTAAATATTACAAGGTTGGGGTGAGATCTTTGATACAGTAGTTTAAAGGGACAAAGGAAAATAACACACCTTCAGCCTCCTTGAACTTCTCTTTTAACTTCCCTCTCAGTTCCATCAT
>JBBJLS010000041.1:4736135-4776751 GCA_037577275.1 Bryconaethiops microstoma
AGAATTTCATTGCACAGAGAAAATGTCACTTGTTTTTTTTCTGTACATATGACAATAAACGCTTTGAACTTGAACTTAGAACTGATACAGCCACTCACTGTCCCCAAGGCTACAGAGAAATCATCATATCTTCCCAAAAAATTCATTGTGTCAGGGCAGAGACTCAGGAGGAATAATCATTTATTACAGAGAAAAAGCACACAATTTTTTTTTAAATACAGTAAAAACTGGAAATGTTTATTGATAAAAGTCGTTTGATGGGATGTGGTTGTTGATGGATTACTGTGGTATAAATTTTGTATAGTAAGCACAATTAGTGAACCTACACGTATCTGTTATGTTGATAGTCATAAACCAGAAAATCAGTTTTCTTTGGATTCTGTTTTGGTCTACAACGGTCTGCAAGGCAAAATTAATTTAACTCTCTCTCTTTTTGCCTGTGTGTGTGTGTGTGTGTGTGTGTGTGTGTAGGTGTAGGTTCCTCTGTGTGTTCTATATGCTTTTCTTTTAGATGCGTTCATTTGATCCTGTGTTCTAATGGGCTGCCCTACTCTCTGTCCTGCTAATTTCTGACTTTGACCTCGCCTGCCTTTTCCTCAGTTTCTGCTTATCATGTTAACCTTGTCTGTCTGTCTGTCTGTCTGTCTGTATGTGAAAAACCTTGATAAACACATTCAGCACTTACATCCAGTGGCCCCCTAGGATCCTGTTCCTTGCCAAGCCACAGAGTAGCTTAGTTCTTGAAAATACCCTCATTTCTTTTAAGACTGTTCCTTTTGATGCATCATGTAATTTTGCGGTCTCTGTGACCTGCACACATTATTTGGCCACCTTATTTCTGCATGTGCTGCCTCATATTGCTTTAAAATCTCACATCAAAGTGCTGATAGTCATATCTCCTCAGGATCTGACACACATCCTGCTTGAACACATTTAAACACACATGACCACATGACGTTTTATGTATGGACTGAACTGCAATTGGGTAAGTTCAGTTTTAATGCCATTTTGTTATTTAATGCGTTTATTTTGTCCACCCCTCTGTTCCTATTTCCTTTTCCTTTAGGTTTGATAATTCACATGTAATAAACATCTGTAAGGGTGTGGGCTATTTCCAAGAGGGTACCTGAGCCAGTTATGTGTTTTCATTCAGTGATGAGAGAGAGGAAAATCTTGATATTATTAGATAATAATGATCTTGCCGTGCCTGCTGGTACACAGTGATGTAATCAGAAATCATTACACTTCTATAAAACGTTACTGGAAAAGAAGAATTTTGTCTTTTAAATAGTATAATACGATGCGTCGTGCATAATGTGACTGAGCTAACAAGGAAAAAAAATGATTTTGGGTTCACTTTAAAGGAAAATGCATACTTCAGTTAATGCATAATTAATTTTTTGAGATGAACAACATCGTTCAGAGTGTTTTAATATGAAATGCACCATTCTAGAGAAAATGGTCAATTCTGGTTTTGTGAGTCACAATGTCTACAACACAAATGTAGCCACTGTATTTACTATCCAAAGACCACCAGTGAACCTACAAATATATTTTAAACGTAATGTTAGTAATAACAATAATATTCTAGTCGATCAGGAAGAATATGGTACTATTTTGCTTGTATCTGCTTCCTACCACCACTAGAATTTCACATTGAACCACTTTAAAATAACCTTGTTCATGTCTTAACCACTTAATTATGCAAAAATGAGAATCTCTGTTGAATTCCCCTTTTGTTTTTACTTTAAAACACAGGGGTAAAGTACCTCTGTCTATACTTTTGATGCCCATAATATGCCATAATTATTAGTCAGCAACTTGTGCAAGGTGAGCTTAATTGCAGTGTCTTTTGTGCTATTTAGAGGGCACATCATGGAAAAATTATTTTCTCGTTTGTTTGAAGTAAGTGAAGTAAGAATTTAACACACAAACATCGTTACCCAAGTCCATATGGCCCAATTATGGAAATTAAACTGCCCGAATACAGGGCAGTCAATCAGATCAGAGGTCTTTTATATGCATCAGTCTTAAAGGTACAGAAACAAAAGCAGCCTGGTCAGCTCCAGGGGATGAGTGTGAGGTTGGAAAACATCTGTTTTGGGTGCATAAAACCACACGAACAGAAGTGGACCTCAGAGGATAAGATAAAATACACACAAAAAAGTAGGATGCGAGCCCTTTAAGTAAAACCCATCTCTCGTTACCTGCTTGTAAAGAGAAAAAAAACAGTATCTCATCTGCATCCTTTAACTAGCTCAGAGAGTCTGAGCCTAACTCGGGCTGTAGCAGTCTCAGTGTAATATTCCTTTGTTCCGTAAATGATGACATAACCTCAACTAACAACTGCCCAAACCACTAATCCCCCATGGCAACTCAGCATGCTGTTCACTATGCAAACATTTACTGCAGCTCCAGGCCTCAGTGAGCACCGAGAGACCCCGCTTCACCGAGCCTTTATTGGATTTGAATAAAGCACATAACAGTATCACTCAGCCACTGATGTGCTTTGCAGTGCAGTCTTAACATGGAACTGATGTAGAGTCTGATGGTGAACAATATCTGGACACTAATGAGTATCTATGAGCACAATAAAAAAAGAAGCCATGGCCCTGTGGGTTTAAATACGAGAAGAGGAGAACAATAGTTCAGATGACGTTTTTCATCTAACCTTAAAATATACCCTATGTAAAATAATTATATGGAATTAACACACTCTACATTTGAGTATTTTGACAAAAAACGGACTATGCTGCAGCTCCTTATTGTTAAACGTGTTATTATATTTCATTATGTGTTATTATATTTCATTTATTCCAACATGCTGTAAAGCTTCCCAACCTCATGCACTTACTATGAAAGAACACTTTGTTGGCAGATCAATGAAATGTAAATGTGAATATTGGTTGTAGCTTAGAATGCCAGGTTTAAAATGCTAAGTTACTGAGTTGGACTGTGGTGGTGTAAAGTGAAACCAGGTAGGCCGGAAAATAATTTACCATCATGCTGATCATGAGCAATTTCCTCTGGGATCAGTAAAGTTTTCTGATTTCTGATTTAACGTTCATGCCGATTTTAATTACATACAAAATGGACTCTGAGTTCAGAGCTACAATATAACGTTCCCTGTGCTCACACTCCAACAGTGGGGTGGAAACTTAATTTCTAAAAAGATTTAACAGATTCATTTCCACTAGTTGCTGGGCTACACTGAGTGGTGTGGTACGGCAAGATGTCTCGTGACAAAAGTGGAGAAAACGACTTTATGCAAAGGAACAGCGATGGCCAGTGAGAGGGCAAATGTGTTCTTATATTTTTTTTTGCTGTGAAATGTTTCCTCAAACTTTAGGTTCTATGTTGGCCTTTTAGCTCCCATAGCTGACAACAGTCTCCATGCAAGAATAGCAATGATTGCTAATGCTGCTTTGTAGTCCATGGAGAAACAGCAGTGTTTTAAAGCAAGATGGCTCTATTTATAGGACAATAAACTGCTTCTAAAACAGTAGCCTAGTGGGTCAAACACCTGCATGTTAACCCAATGACCCCAAAATCGCAGGTTCAAACACCCCACTTTCTACCATTGTGTCCTTGGACAAGGCGCTTAACCCTCAGTGTCTCCAGGGACGTTGTCCCTGTAAATAGTGATTTGTAAGTTGCTCTTACAAATCACTTGGATAAGAACATTAGCCAAACTTTACTTTACACACTGTACCCTAATATAGTATGTACTGATCTTAATAGTATACGTTTGTGCTGCTACGCTATCGTACATCATACCAAACTACAGCACAGAGGAGACGTTTTTTTTTTCACACAAATGAACTAAAAATGTCATTTGAAAAAATTACACAATTAAATAATTGTAAGCGTTAACATTAAATTTTTAACAATGCATATGTGTTGTGGATATCTGAGTACGCTCAACTTTGACACTCAACTTTGAGTATACACAACTTTGAAAATACATACTACATAGTCATACATTAGTTACCATTAGTCGGTCTTAGCACAGGAGATTTGTGCGTTAAGCATACATGGACAGTCTTTTAATAGGTCTGTTTTTAAGAAAATATATACAACATTCTAAATCTAGCCATTTTGATGTAAACTGAGTTTTCATCATATATTGACCTAGCTTGCAACGGTTGCAATGAAAGAATGGATTTGTGGGCGGAGCATGGAACTAAGCTTTCTTGTTAAAGTACGACTGCGGTCAAACCTCTTCTTCCTGCAGCTCATTTGTCAATGGCTGCCACCGGTCAGCATGGCTAGTTGTGATTCAGTGCAGTGAGCTGCTTTTAAACTGTGATAACTCCACAAGGGTGTGATCGTCATTTATTTAAAACAGAGCAAAGTGACTCGCTGGCAGCAACTCTTGGCTGACCGATGCTGGAGGGGTTTTTTTTAGAGGCGGTCTCAGACCATAACAAGATCGCTCATCTTACGACTGAGTCATGCCTTCCTCCCGAATTATTCCAACATTGCTTGAATAAACTGAAAACTGCTCAACACCAAAAGCATATATTACTTGGCGAGCGTAGAATATGCCGAGAGTAGATTTGTTTTCATTAAGCACAGTTTAATGGAATATATTAAATGTAACGGAAGCTGGAGATGCTCTCATGGGCAAAAAGGGGGTTTAAAAAGGTCAGTTAGATGCATGGGTTTCCAGCTCCAGTCTTTAATGATGCTGCCATCTAGTGGGGAACAAAGAAACTATAGTCTTTATCCCACAGTACTTCATGGTTTTAAGTATCTCATGATTTATCCCACCTGATCCATCTCATCAACTGATTCTGGAACCCCTAAAGAGCTGGATCACGTGTGCTGAGCCCAAGAATACTTGAAACTGTGCAGTGCTGTTGGAAATAAGAAGTAGGATTAAGAAGCAGTACTCTAGTTTATTGAAATTTCTACCCCTGAAATCTATTTAACATGATGGAGCAATTTTATTAAGCTGTAAGTGATTTCAACTCCTCGAGCAGATTGATTTCTTTCTGTTTATTATTCTTTCTGCCCTTTTAGAGCAGTCTCAGTGCTTACACTGCAACAAACATCTACAGTGCATTTTACCCTCCTCTATGCTATTTCCACAGTTTGGCTGACCCAGGATCACAAAGCCCTGCTAATTAAAACAGTAGGGGAAAGAACAGAGGCTCTCTGACACAGGTCCTTGATGTAAAAGGCCACAGTCTGCTGCCACTCCTTAACAAAACCACCACACACAAAGCTGATGAAGAAACGATGACTGCTTAATTATTCATTCCCGTCTACTGAGCATTTGAAAGCCGTCCGAGCGCAGAAGCGGCTTTATAAGCACTTAATCAACCCGCTAATTCTTTTATGATCTCGACCATTCGGTGTTCTTTCAGCAGGGATATCAGGTGGGCGGGTGTTAGGTGCCAGTTTTGTGCTCCCTTTAAAGAACCCATAATCATGGAAGAACAAAACGTCTTTGATGTGCCATGTAAACAGTGTCAAAGTTTTAAAACGCACCGTTCCTCTTCGCGGCCATGCAGTTCATAGACGGCTCAAAGCCGCAAAACAAACCTTTTTTTTAATTCACGTTTTTTTCTGATGTCACAAAACTAGAGAATCATGTCTTCGCTGTTTAAAGAAAACCATAGCTGTGTTATCAAAAAGCCGGATGGGCAGCATTTCTAGACCGTTATCAAAGGATGTTCCGATCGGAGAAAATCTCCAAGGAAATGCAGCGTATAATCTGACGATACACTATATGGGGGAAAAGTATTGGTACACACTTGTTTTTCAGGGTTTTGGCTAGGCCCTTTACTTCCAGTGAAGGACAATCTTAATGCTTCAGCACATCAAGACGTTCTGGACAACGCCATGCTTCCAACTTTGCAGACCCAGTTTGGGGAAGAACCTTTTCTATCCCAGCATGACTGTGTCCCAGTGCACAAAGCAGCTCCATAAAGACATGCTGGATGAATTTGGTGTGGAAGAACTTGACTGGCCGCACAGAGTCCTGACCTCAACCCCATCCAGCACCTTTGGGATGATTTGGAACGGAGATTGTGAGCCAGACCATCTTATCCAACATCAGTGCCTGACCTCATAAATGCTCTACAGAATGAATAGACACAAATTCCCACTGAAACTCCAAAATCTTGTAGAAAGTCTTCCAAGAAGAGTGGAAGCTGCTATAACTGCAAAGTGGGACCGACTTCATATTAAAGTCTATGTGTTTGACTGCAATGTCATTAAAGGGCCTGTTGGTGTAATGGTCACTTTTGTCCATACGGTGTACTTGAGGATGCTACCAAAGTTTCTTTCATAGTCTCCTTTCATCTTTATGAATACATTGCAGTTCAAAGAAAGTGCTGGCACATCAAATCAGCCACCCTGCGCTGTTTTAAAAGTATATACGGTAGACAAACATGCACAGTTGTGTATGTGTTCGTTAGTTGCGTATGTGTTTTAAGTGACTGTAAGCTGAATTCAGGGCGTACAGTGAACCTTCAGTGGTCTGAATGATATTTATATTGCATCACAGCATTTAATTTGTGAAAATATTATTTCTGGCTGCGTTACTTCACTCATACCAGTGGTCAGCTTTCACGATTTTCATCCATCAGATTTTCGCCAGCTCCTTCCTGATGAACTGAATTGGTAGACAGTTCAGTTTTGCAGTATTTAACACAAAATGATCTTTCACAGGACAGTGCTGTCATGGAATGCACCTTATATATCTCCATCTATTTCTATTTCTGTATTTGTTTTACATCATTTTGAACACAGCAGCTGCCATTAACACTGCTTTAAACTTACAGAGCTGAGCCAAAACTAATCATGGTGAAATTGTGTTTAGTCACTACACTGCTTGATACTGGAACAAACTGCCCTTCAGTATCATATCTGCACCAACTATAACTTTAAAAAGCTGCACAATTCTCTGCCGCCACCTTTTAAATATCAGCACTTTTATTGCACTTTCAATCTTTTATTGATTTTCTATGTACTCTTTAATTCTATTTGCATTCTATTCCTGTAAAGCACATTGAATAAACTTTGTGTATGATAATGAGCTATGTAAATAAACTCGACGAATTAATGAAGTGGAAATGCTTCAGAACGATGTGGGATAAAAATGCTGTATATGCTTAGAACCTTTTTTGCCTTCTCCTGTAAAAAGTTCAAGTTGTAAGGGTTGTTTCACCCTGGAATGCTTTCTGAGTAAGGGACAGTACAGGGCAGCCAATAAGAACAGAGATTATTTACAAGGATGGTATGGTAACAAATGATATCAAAGTGGTTCATTCAAAGAAACAGAGACGCTGGAAAATAGTTCAATAAAAATGAATTATGATCTGTTCGAATTATGAATGCTCATTTAGGACCCCAACTCAACTTCTATATTTATATTTTTGTATTATTTCTATAGTATATTTTTTATATTATACTGTTGTATTGTATAGCTTTTATTATATTGGTTATACTGATTCTACTTTCTTCTTTTATCTAATCTCATCTCATCTTATCTCTTATTTATGAAATGTAGCATACGCTGGTCTCATACCTGCATAATGATTGGGCAAAATTCCATTTATACCAGGCAGCCCTTGTGCCAGACGCACCTTTTACGATAAAAATGACGGCTGTGTTAACATTTTACGGTGAACAGACCGATAAAAATGCTCCAAACTAGTCTAACATACTTTTAAAGTTCAGAACATTATTTCCTTCTGCTCTAAAGGCACTATTTTTGCTTTGATATTAATTACTATAATGTTTTATGGAGAGAACGCCTCCTGAGTAATGTCAGATCTTCTTTTACAAACTTCATGAGGAGGGTTCATTAAAAGGATAAGGGGGGGAAAAAACAGCCTGCCTTATTAATGCATTAAGTGTCCGCTGGGTTCTTATGTAACTCGATAGCCTGGTGCATCAGTAAAGAGATTAAGTCCATGGTAGGCTACGTGATTATTCCACTTATTTGCTGTGAGTGACACAAGCTTCAAAGAAAAACAAGCCTGGTGTACAATGCAATTAGCATGGGCGAGAGTTCACAACATAGAGGAAGTTACCAGGTAACCAGACATGAAAGCCAACAAAGCTCTATGTGTGTATCTAATGATAAAAGGTGTGTTAAAAAAGCCCCGTCACACTTCAGGATCAAACAGAGACCCTTTTTCAGGTGTGCTGTGTAACACAGTGACTGCTTTTAAGAATCTGCAAACTCACGAACAGCTGTTTTATGATTTTTTTTTCTTTGGGACCAGTATGCAGTTTGGAGGCTTTTTAGTTTGTCCGCCCTTTAAATTATGGAATTGTTGTGACTCCATTTCTTAGTTTGGAGGCTTTTTAATTGGTCCCCCAATGAAATTATGGAATTGTTGTGAATAAATGTCTCTGGTCCAAAAGGAGATGGCAGGTTTGGAAGATGTTTGTTTTTCGCACCCATTAGAATATGTGCCAGATCCAGTCTGAGATGTTCACAGCTGTGTTTTGACATAAACAGGATCAGTCATGGGCGGCTCAGGTGGGCTCATAAGCATTCAGGTAATTACAGAGATCCCCAGAACTTCAGAACACTCAGAACATGAGGAGCTGTCACTGGTGACTGGGTTGGTCAGAAGGAAAAAATAAATCACAGAATTCATTCTGTATGTTTTTAATGTTTTGTGGATTTCATAACTGAGCAGCAATAACTGAAATCTAAGTCTAACTTTTTAAAATCCAACAGGACCACAATGCAAAAATGCCAAAAGTTGTTATATTTGAAAGATAAAAGTGACAGTATATGTACATCTAAATGTAATGATATTTTAAATATTGAGTGATTTACATGCATTAATTCAGTCCTTACGTTTGTTATCAACATTAAACTTTTACACTTGAGTTCCACCCTCTATCACAGTGCCTCCAGGCTTAGTGGGTGAACATATGTGAAGCACCATTGCACCTTTTTCAAACTGCTGTATGAAGTTGCATCATTGGATGCCTCAGCATGCTTGGAGAGAACTAATTACCATTTGCAATTATGTCAGATCGCAGATGCCCATGTTGGCTGACAGCAGTCTAAATAACTACATAACCGGGGGAGGGGGAGGGCAGTCCTGAACACCGAGGGATGACAAAACTCTAATAAAGTCTATATAATCTGTTATGAACGCAGGATACACTGTATTATATTTTAAACTAGCTGCACAGTATTCACTTAATCTTTATTGTGACATCAGCTTAAACTAAGCTAACATTGATGAACTGTATAAAACACAAATGCGCCTCATGTTGCTCTTGTCCACTGTTAACCAAGCGCTGAATGAGCTCTGAGCATCTTCACCAATCAGAGACAATCTTTTGGATGAATCAAGGCATTAACATGATCCAACAAATAAATACATTGTCAGAAATAATGGAGGCCAGTTCTTATGATGCCCCACCAAGGTCACACTAATCTATATTTCAGTGATTACCGCAATCTATATTACTGTAATCTATGTCACACTAGCAGTATGTAGCAACACAATAATATCTGGAGCTACTGCCATGTAAACACACCCTTTACTCTTTTAGGATCATAATCGGCTCCATTTGGTAATAGTGCAGTCAAATAAATGTTTGACTCCTTTTTTTTATCAGCTCTTGTCAAAATAAGAAAAATTAAGCAGCAGCTAAACATTTAATTAACAAATGTTTAATTTTCATGCATCCAGAAGTAAGGACTGTGAGAAGCATATTAATGCGATAAAGTGTGTAGGTGTGTTTTAAATAGCAGAGAATCGCAGGGTTTGTCATTAAGATGCTGATCAGAGAGACGGGAGAACACAAAACAGCGCTGCACTTTTGTTTGGAGAACATTATTGAACTCAGTGATGTATATCTAGGCTCTGGGTCTTCATCACCCACCTCCCTATTTTTGCTAGCGCTAGGTTGACAGGTATGGAGACAACGTCCTCATATCACTGCGGTTTTGAGTCCTTGGTAACAGAGGCACCGAGCTCAGCTCCACAATGACTTACACGTCCCACGACACGCACTAGTTAATTAGTTTATTATTTTCTGAGAACAAAGTTGACACCCACTTAAAGGTTTTACATTCAAGTACAAGTGAAGGCATCCTCATCATAGAATAACATCAAGACCCAATATTAATAACTGAATAATTAAGTAACTGGACATCCGTGTAAGTCCACGAAACCATTCTGTTGCACCAGAATTTAGTCCCATCCAGTGCTTTCCATTCTTGTGGTTCATCAAAGCTGAACTGTTTTCGTTTACAGCATCAGCTACAGTCATGTTTGTAAGAAAAATACAGAAAGAATAGACAATGACACTGAATGTTTATGAAAGAATTCGTCGTTCTTCAGTCCCAGAGTGGCTGCTTGGTAGCACCAGTAACACACAGCATCTTTGGACGAGTTCGGGTTAAGCTGCATCCACAACGATCCACAGACAGAGAGGAAAAAAGCAAATTGTGCTCTGTTGGACTCCCGGTCACAGCCGGCTGATCACACAAGGTTTTAATGATGTCCTACTAATGCATGATGCCAGTGGACCATCATATCTGCAGTAACTTCAGTAAACATTCAGTACACATGGGAATAAGGTGGATCTGGAATTTCTGGTTGATGCTGATGCCATTTTTTGTTTTCTTTTTCTACATTGTTCCACCAACCTTTTTGTTGTTGTTGTTGTTGTTGTTTTTAGGTATAAAACATATATTTCTTTAATACAGAAAAGCATTTATTTATTTAAATAAACACAGATGTATTGTGCATGAATAAACAAACCAGAAAAACAGCGGACTGAACCTCTCAGGAACCTCAATTAAACATGAGTGTTTACAAGCAAAACAGCAGGCCTTTGCTCTGGTAATTCTATTGGCTGGCACTGGATTACCTCTGAGTATGTTCTGTCAAAAGTCTAGTGAGTGAACTTTTAAATGGACAAGAAAAAAAAAGCCAAATATTTGTGCACTGGCATGTCTAATTCATCAACGACCTCTTTGAAATCAGTGACGAGGTGGTTTGGGATGGATCCTGAAATTGTCCCTAGTGTGCAAACAAAAATGAGCCGTTTGGCCATGATAAAGATAAAGGTATGTATTTACAGTCCATTTGAACTAATAATGCAGGTGTGCTTTGCTATCCATGTTAGAAAACCCAAATTGCTGGTGTGAATGCATGTTCGTGCAAAGGCCTTCTCAGATGACTTCCTTTTGAAGCAGGCTGTTACTTTGCCGCAACAGAAGAGAGAGACCACTTCCATCCTGGTGCATTCGTAAGACTTCCCTTCACAGACAAGAAAACTGTCATAGCACAACTCTGCAACTAAGCCGTAATAAAAGAACATCTGAAGGGCAAGATACAAAAGCTATATGGAGGATTTAGTACCAAAATACTTATGTACATGACTCCATTGTATATACAAAAATATACAAAATTCTGAAAGATTCCTGTAAGCTTTGAACCATTTTGTATATCTGAGCTATTTACATCTTTTTTTCAGATCATTGTCATTGTCGTCTTCATCCTTCATCAGAAACAAATGGAGTATAAATGAGCGGTGCTGCTGAGTCAAAAAACCTGACTGTTAAGGCTTAAAAACAGTGACACAGAAAATACTGCTCATGAAACATGCTCCTCATGAAGCCAGTTTAACGGTAGCACCACTTTCTATATCTGCATTACTATTTGCAATCTAAAAAAGCAAAATGTGATCAATTTTATATGGTGCTGTATCACATTCTCACTGACGTAAAAAAAAAAAAAAAGATGGAATTTCCCGCTGCAAATTTCAATAGGACTGCCCTTTTGTCTGGTGAGCTTTGTGTTAAGTCTAATGGAACTGGGAGCATGATGCCTGATGGAGTTACGGATCATTCAGTAAAGTCAAAGCTCTTTCTCCATCGTCCAGCTCCTTTCTGTAAGACATCCTGAAATAAAAGAGCAGTCCGTGCAGTTTTTAATGCAGTGCTCAGGTCTATGTATAGAACTGTTTTGATTTGTTCTCTGAGGGACTGGTGGGACAGTGGAGAGGATGTGGAGGAGCTCAGCCGGTGGTCAGCTCAGTGAGTGGGGGGGGCTCCAGGGTCTCGGCTATCTCCGACAGCTCATCCAGCAGCTCTGAGAACGACGGCCTCCGAAAGGCTTCCAACTGAAAGGGCAAAAGAGAGACACTTTAGATACCATTAGACACAACGATGTAAATGCAATAATAAAATACTCCCAGAAGTGCAGTGGTTCCCAAACCAGTCCTGGAGTGCCACCCCACCACTCCCACCCTGCACATTTTAGTGTTTTCCCTGCTTCCAAAAACACTGATCCAACTAATTTGTTAATTACCCAGCTGCTCTAGAGTTGAAGTGGATGTGTAAACACTAAAACGTGCAGGACCAGCGCTGGAACCACTGACATAGTGTAATATATTCTCATTTGAAATCTTACATTACACTTACTAAGAACTTTTTTGGTACGTATTTCAAATTACCCCCATGCCTCTCCAACATAAATGCATTTATATACAGTATTATCCATGCAAGTATACGGTGCACTCATATTTGTTCCTGCAACAGCTGACTGAGCTTTGAGTGAGAATGTGAACAGCCCAGCATGAGCCCCATAAACTCTGCAAGAAATCTGCCCAGGCATCTAAGCATAACTGTATAAAGCTCCTGGCTAAGAAAACATGCCACACAGAGAATCCCAACCTCAGCTACACAGACCGGACTGGATTTCTGTTCAGAAAAAGCTCTGAAGCCACTTTAGTACCAAAATGGTACATATGGTAAAACGAAGGAGTAAAGTAATCAGTGGTGAGAGTCTTTATTCTAGCCTTAAGAAAGTAATCTGATTACAGTTTGAGTACAATAATTAGGAATTTGTAATGGGTTACTTTTTTGGAGTAACCACCCAAACTCTAATTACATAGTATATTGTTGTAGTTAGAACAAACTCTCCATTTTTGATGAGTTGCATGGAAGAATGACCCGTATGCCAAACATACGTGCAAAAAAAACCCGTAATGAATTGAATGACCAGGATTAGGGCAGGCTGTAACACACAATAACCAAAGAACAACAGACACTCACATTTCTTACATGAACACACTCAAGTAAGATAAAGTTGACTGTAGCTTCTTTCATTTATGCAGAGTTCAAAATGCTTTGGGAGAGAACATTGGAATTTGAGAAGAAAGAGTATTATAATGTTGCTTTAGAAATGTATATCAAATCACCGCATACTGCAGCTAGTGTTGCAACATTCCGCAGTTGTGTCAGTGGATCTATGGAACACTTTGACACAAACATGCTCATTTTGTAGATGGGTACTCTGGTGCTTTTTGTAACTGTATGTTTTGTCTGTAAGTTATAGACCACCAACTATCCCTGGTCTCCCCTATTACATACCAAACAACAACTGGCTGCCAGGTCCAGCACACGCTCTGGACAGCCCGTCACCATCTTCCTGAATGCTGACACATCCAAACCGTAGTCCTGAAATACACACACACACACACACACACACACACACACACACGTTAAACAAAGCAGTGTGAACATGAACTTGTTGTAGATCATATGCATGCACCATGCACTCTGTTTATCAAACCACATTCAGATATATAAGATTACCTTTTATTTATATATATATATATATATATATATCACACACACACTACATGAACAAAAGTATTGGGACACCTGTCCATTACACCAACAGGGACTATAATGACATTGAATTCAGATACTTTAATATGGAGTTGGTTCCCCTTGCAGCTATAACAGCTTCCACTCTTCTTGGAGGACTTTATACAAGATTTGGAGTTTCTGTGGGAATTTGTCTGCATTCATTCTGTAGAGCGTTTATAAGGTCAGGCACTGATGCTGGAATAAGAAGGATTGGCTTGCAAGTAAAGGGCCACCTAAATTCAATAAATAGGTCCCAATACTTTGGTCCACATTCTGTAATATGTATGTGTGTGTGTGTGTGTGTGCGTGTAGATGATTTTCAAATTGCTTTTGCTGGGGTGCATTCATTGCATGTATTATTCTGGGCACCTGAGTTCTTGGAAGGATTTCTGGGTCAGCTGGGATTCTGGCCAGGATTTCACACAACACGATCCCAAAAGAGAACACATCCACCTAATGATACCACAGAGAGCCAAATCAGCCAGCCATAAACAACACCTAGGACCATGCTAGGAACAGTCCAAATTAATCATAAGGCGGGTTGCCAATGATATTCAGCATCAAATGAACAATGCAGTATCAGTTATTGTAAAGTTATGGTTTAATTATTGGTTGAATTTCACAGATTCTTTATTGATTTCACCTTCCGGTCGTAGGGTTCCCCTCGCAGCATCTCCGGGGCCATCCAGAAGGCAGAGCCCACCAGAGAAAGCTTCCTGTCCTTTACAGGAACCTCTACCACCTCCCTGGCCAAGCCAAAGTCTGTGACCAAAGCCTCTCTTCCTCTGGGGGTCACCCTTATCAGGCAGTTCTGTATGAGAAGAGCACACGGAAAACTGGATTATTTTAAGCATAAAAAATTCACGCATATCGTTTATTGTTCTGTACCCTATTATTTTAAAATATTGCATACGGTTCTTCAAAGATTCTGTAATAAAGGCAAGTGGTTCTAGAACCATAAACTCTACTGTATTATAGCCAGCAGAGGGCAATGTAGCCCAGGCAGACAACTTCACAACCTGCAACAACTGCAATCCTTTCACACACATTAAGACATGATGGTGACATTGAGGTTTACATGGTTAAAAACTTCAGAAAATGCATCGTGTTCATTAGGATGTTCATGCAGCAACATGTGATGGTTTAAAAACTGAATGACAATCAAACAAGCCAAACAAAATAGTATAGTAGTATGGTATAGTAGCTATTTATACTATATTATAATGTATTTGTATAGTCTAATATACTATATAGTATAATAGTACTGATATAGTAGCTATACTCTACTACTGTAGTATATACTATGTATTATATTAAAGTACAGTAGTATAGTATAATATAATATTTGATGGAGGAGGAGGAGGAGGAGGAGGAGTAATATAGTAGCTATAGATGAGTTCATGCAGCACCTCATCTTCACCTACACAAGACTATTATGATTACTTAAAGGACCCATATTCCACATTTTTATATATTGCATGTACTTTAGTTTTTCTTGGGGTCTGCTTATAACGTGTAAGGTTTTATGTTACAAAAACCCCTTACAATTAAACCGGTTCATTCTGTTACTGTGCCATTTAAAGGCTGATATTTGTGAATGATCTCTGTTCTGATTGGCTGGCCTGCATTGTGCTTTGTTCAAAATTCTGGGCAGAAAAATGTATAATGTAAACCGCCAGCTAAACTATTGAAGGCTGAATAGATGGATATAATATTAGATGGATATGCAAAAATATTTAAAAACTGACTTTTTGCAGCACAGTTTCCATTTACTGACAGCATGTTTAAAACCTTTAAAAGTGTTTTTATCTTACATCATTGCCTTTTCTTCTTAAGGGTCTGGCAAAGCAGTTGTTTAAATTAAACTCACCTATTCATATGCATATCATTTTAAGTCTTTTTTAAGTCGTCTTTGTCTCCCTGTTTGCAAAAAATATATTTAAGAATCTTCAATATTCTACGCATGCTTTGTTATTGTTCAGATAAGTCCATTTTTATTATATGGTCTTAATAATAACTTAATTAAGCCTCAACATAATTTGTAGATTACATGATTAATAATATAATCAGTACTGACTGCTCTTCATTCTACATAAATAAAAAACAGTGCAAAACTGATGCTTTTCTTTTTTCTTTCTGCCTTCTTTTTAAAAGAACTCTATTTAGCAGATTAGCTTGTATTACAGGTTGCTCATTGATATGACAGTCCAGGATCTGCAACAGGATGTAAAGGCAGCAGTGGGACCGTTGAAGAAAGAAGCACAGCACTGATGGATATAGCAGAAATCCCACATGCTCTTTTAAAGCCTAGTTCAATGAGGTCTGCCGTCATCACGCTCCTGCCTGCATGAATTATTCACGTCTGACCCTATGTTACTCCAAAGGGTCTGAACTAACTGGCGCTCCCGTTTTATCCCTCCGTACCACTGGGCAGAATTTGATAGGAAACGGGTAAAGTTGAAAGCTGTGTCCATGAAAAGCATGTCTAGACACATAATTTACCTTCTGGTTCTGAATCAAAGACCAATAATAATGTGACCAATACTAATCCTTTAAAAAACTCAACTGAAACCATAAAACTGAAAAGTCCATGGTCTAAGGAACTATTTCGGGTTCACTCTTAAAATAAAGCTTTCTAAATAGTTCTTGACATGGACTTTTAGGAAAATAAACTTTTGAATCAGCATAAGACCTTTTACATGCTATGTAGGTTCTTTTAAACTATTCATGCTAACTCATTTAATGTTCTGACACTGATGCAGAAAAAAACCCCTTCCGGACACTTTTATTGTTAAATGTATAACAACATTTAATGACCTGAAATCTGTTCATAAGAAATAAAAATGTCACTTGAATGAGGTAGTGCAGACATCGCTAAGGGGAACTCCAGTCTGAGTCCAGTTACATAAGAATCAGTGAAACTTTCGAGGCAAAAAGTGCTGATGAATGAAACAGACTGTGAGCTCAGCATCTGGTCCACATTAGACTCTCCACCATAAATGCTGCTTCTCCATCGCCGCATGCAATGGCCTCTGATTATACGAGTATCTGGGGAACACTCCAGCCCCAGCCCAGAAACCTCACAACCGCTAAATTTAGCAGGAGATGATGCATTTGAGCCAAAGACGGCGACGTTTTCTTCTGTTTCTTCTACTGAGCATTTGAATGGGTGGAGTCTGGTGAAGAATGATGGAGGTTCTTTTGGCTCGTCTGAACAGGCCAACAAAGAAAATAAAGCAATGAAGTCTATTCAAACAGGACTGAACAGATATGCTAATGTGGCTAATAGTGAATGGAAGACCGTACCCACCAATTAGCATGTTATTTTCTTGCTGCTAATTAATTGTATTTATTGCTAACAACATTAGCCTTTTTGTCCAACCAACTATTGCTTTGAAATGCAACCATACTGTGGACGTTGACAAACGGCTCCACTTTTATTCGGCCACAAAATTAGCCATAATGTTTATGGTCTTTTATAATTTAATATTACCATATTTACATCTTTATTACTGATTTAATAAAGCAGCCCTGGCTCCTACCACTGAGTTGATAAACACTGAAATTTAATGGCAATTTAAACTTTTTGCAAGCCCCCCCCCCTCCCCCATTTAAAGTAATTATCTATCTGCATAAAAGTTTGGTGTGAACCGTCCCTCTTCATCATGGAGGAGATCCATCAGCGATGCCATGGCTGACGTGCTGAACAGCACAGCCCTGTGTGGTCAGTAATCCTGTTGGCCTATTGTTCATACCTAAATGGCTGACAAATGAGTCTCCGATTCCCAATAAGGTTCGAGTAAACATGAAAAGAGGGGGTGGGTGGCTTGGGCTGACCTATCCACACAGCATGCATTATGCATTTTTCAGATGATGTGGGAACAGCCGTGTTTGTGCGAGTGTGTCTGAGAGTGGGAGTAAGTGCATTAGCATCAGAATGGGGTGGGTTGTTGCTTCAGCTCTCCTCCCCATCGCTACAGGCTTGGTGGGCACTTGTGTGAATCCTGGCAACTAATGACCTTCTCTCACACACTGTGTGTCTGGTCCCATGTCTAGGGCAATGCACTTAGAACGCCCAGGTATGAACATGATCCCTGCAATCTGATAGCTGCTCCATGACGTTCTGTCTAAAATGTTAGAAACAGACTAAAACAATACAATCAATTTTTACGAGATGTTAAATAAAAGGTGCATATCACTGTGGAAAACAGTTTCTCTGTTTTTCCATGTTTGTGATGCTAAGTGGTTTCAGTTGCTTGTAATCTGGCCCTTAAACTAAACTCACACCTATTTATATGCACGGTATTTTCAAGACTTCTTTGTCTCCTTGTTTACTAATAATGTATTTAAGAATCGTCAGTATTCTATGCATTGTTTTGTTCAGATAAGCATTGTATGGTCTTAAAAATAACTTACTTAACATCAACATAATGGGAATATTATTTGATTAATAATATAATCAGTACTAACTGCTCCTGATCTACATAAAAGAGAGGAAAACTGGATGCTTATGTGAAATTCATTACCTTCTTTTTAAAAGAACTCTTAATTAGCAGATACACTTTGTATTACTGGATCACTCTAATATGACAGCCCTTCTCTCACACACTGTGTGTCTGGACTTATGACTGCGGCAATGCACTTAGAAAGGCCAGGTTTGAACATGATCTCTGTAATCTGTTGGCTGATTCAAGGGCGTTCTGTATAAAATATTAAACATTAAAAATTATGAAAATTTCCGTAACCATTCTTTATTTTGCATATTTGTAATGCTAAATGATTTTATTTCCTCACACAAACTCTCAACATATGTTAAGTGCTATTTCACACACGGTCATTTGATGTTGGACAACTTCAGTAGATGAAATTGTAATTTAAAAACTGCACTTTGTGGTGGCTTGAGGTGTCTCTCTTATATTACGGTGTCCCTGAAAATCAAAGCTAGAACAAATGCGACAAACAAGAAAAACTAGAAGGAATTGGGAAAGAAGGCTGTATTTCCACTGAAGGTGCTGGAAAGCTTGCCTTGGAATTGAGGTCTCTGTGGTAGATGTTTTTGTAGTGCAGGTAGATCATTCCTCGCGTGATATCCGAGGCCAGGTCCACCTTCTCTCTCCAGCAAAGAGGAACATCTTTCCTCGCTAGCAACTCTTCCAGACAGCCACCGCTGACGTACTAATAAGTGAAACAGAGCGGGAGACAGAACGGAGAGACAAAAACAAAGATAGAAAGCATGGGAGCTTGTGATTACATAATTACATTTACAAAGCAGTATAGCAACACAGAACTAATCCACCTTGATTACCTTTTTTGACAAATGTTCTCCCAAATTTAATGCACAATTCATGATAAAAAATAATAATATTAAATAGATTGCATTTCCATGAGAAAATGTGATGTACTGTTGTGTGTTTACTATAGAATTAGTGTTTGGAGACAATGGATTTATGGCCGAAAAGGTATCTACAGGGCTT
The DNA here is from genome assembly GCA_037577275.1 of Bryconaethiops microstoma. Classification (NCBI taxonomy): domain Eukaryota; kingdom Metazoa; phylum Chordata; class Actinopteri; order Characiformes; family Alestidae; genus Bryconaethiops; species Bryconaethiops microstoma. The sequence goes on from JBBJLS010000041.1 coordinate 4,755,267, forward strand.
AGAGAGTAGCACCACTTAAGGAACCCTGGGTCTTGACTATTAAGGGTAAAATCTGCTTGTATGAGTCACTGAAGTCACTGAAGGTGTTAAAAGTGCAGTGTTTGTGAGTGGGAGAGTAGTAATACACAGCCTTGTGCCACTAAACACTAAGACAAGTCTGTCCAGCGTGTAAAAAGAAAGCTGAGAAAAATGAAGCTCACCTCCAGAATTGGGTACAGCTTGTCCTCTTTCACACAGACCCCCAGATACCTGAAATAAGGATGAGTGGAGTGGCCTACATCAATCTCATTTACAGACACAAGTGAGTTTTTCTGTTCTACAGCACACACAATACTGTTTAAATCTATAGAATCACACTTAAAAGCTGGGAATTAACACCATAGATAATAACATTCCAATATTATAAGAATATAATATTAAATATTGTTACAGATACATAACAAATATTGTTATGTATCTGTAACAGCGTTCTGTTACAGATACATAAGCATTCTGAATTAATAGTCCGGTGCAGCGTCACAGCTTACAAATTATTAGCAGAAAGCTGTAAAAGAAATGTTAGTTAGACCTGCCGATGGAAATAAGACAAATGAGCTGTGGAACATGTGAGAAGAAAGTTATAATAAAAGTAATATGCGATATATCTAGTAACTGGACTAAAACGTTCCTGGAAATACATAATCAGGGTGTTATTTCATACCTTGTATTCTCCAAATTCTGTTATTTAAATGTACACTTTTATTGGTTCATTCGTCATTTACATGTACATCATGTAAGAGCAGGTGTTATTTTCAAATATTGTTACAAATTGTAGGTACAAAGTTGTTCTTTTAGCTAGCACTTTATGTACTCTACTACTTGAACCACTTCGCCTTTTTTATTATAATTATAATCCTCTTGCTTTTGTCCTCCATGGTCTTTCCTTTTACAAAGCGTAACTAGACAATTTCCTGCCGCTTCCAGAATGTACTTTTTCCTTTTAATGATGCCGGATGAATGACAGCAGAACATTTTTCCGAAGCATGCTGAAAACGTATCTGCAGCGCTAGTGTAGCAGGCGCAGCTGGTGCCAGGCAACTCAAGAGCCGCGATAGCTTTTTACGCACAGAACGTTTGATAAGCACTCGCTTTCATAATGCAGTGGAACAGGCCAAGCTGAGATTGCTTGGACAAATAACATGCGCTGCAGTGTCATAACGCCTTGTTCATGTTTGTTCATCAATAACTCAACGCCAGTGAAATCAGTCTTTACATGGAAGGATATCATTAACTGGCCCTTAATTATAAGCTTAACTTAGTAACCAAAAACTGATGATGTAAAAGGTCAGGCATTGATGAAATCAGGAAAGGTTAGATTAACAAACGTTCTGACGCCTTGCCAACGCTGCATTGTGGCCGTCAGAAGAAAAGATCAAAAAGATAAGATAAACCTTTATTTGTCCCACACGTGGGGAATTTGGAAATTCAGCAACTTAATAGAAGATCATTTAAATTTTAACTTCAATGAATGAAGAAGAATATTCCTGCCCAAGTGATTTGTGCGATTACAATTCATCCTGTCCATACAATGTGAGGGGTAGTTTCAATATGACATTATGGACGCAAGGATGAAGAAACGAGTTAGCATTATGACGGCCGCACTATTTCGATTAATTTTGTAGGTTCAGATTCACTTTTTTGATGAACTGGAAATGAATGGTCAATTTCAGAGTGGCGCAGATTTCTACTGCTTTTTAGGAGTACGAGCACAAAATTAAAGAAGTAAACCTTAGACACCAGATACAGAACTGTGAAAAAATTTTCAACACCTCCAAAAATTATATTTAAAAACTGTTTAGATGAAGATTGTGTTAAGATAAATACAAATCACATATAACCTTCTTCTCACTGTGTGTCTTTACGGATCAACTACATTTGGGGTGAGTGAGAAACTGGGAATCGTGTGTGTGTGTGTGTGTGTGTGTGAGCGAGAGAGAGAGAGAGAGAGAGAGAGAGAGAGAGAGAGAGAGAGAGATATGGAGGACGAGAGATACCTGACTATATTAGGGTGAGAAAGTTTCTGTAAGAGGCTGATCTCCCTCACAATGCTGTCCTGGTCCACGTCATTCTTATAAATCTTCACCACCATCACCTTGCATGTGCTATTGTGCATCACCTGAAAGTCACCATACACGAAAGAGAACATTAAATCAATTCCAAAGCATATAGAAATATTCACAATGTGAAATGTAACCATAGTCAAGTACGATTTTTTTGTAAAAACAATAAAGTCTAAAAATCTGATTATAATAAAGTGCCATCATTGGTACTTATGAATAGTGTAAAAGTTACATTGTCAATGCTTGTTTGATGTGAAAAAGTACAACACACTTTTTTGCTGGGAGTAACTGACTTCTAAGATTGAGTAAATCTACAATATAAGGTTAATCTTACAGAAAGAAACTGCACCAGTTTGTGCAGATGGAGATGTGAGGGGTCACAGTTTTATGTAATCTGTGCAGCGGGGGGCACCCAGAGGAATCCCTCAGTAAACCAGATTACAGCCACAAGGCCGCTTCACACGGACCCTGCTATGACAAATATGTCCTAATTAGTGGAAGCACAAAGCGTGCACTGTTGGGAGGCATCAGAAGGCATACACACATTCACACACTCGTTTTTGTACAATGTCTTGTTATCATAAATCTGTGTTTTATCTTCTCCTCTACAGTGAAGAATTTTGAACATGATATATTTTATGGTATATTCTTGTCCACAACTTCTATTAATTAAGTTTAACTATCACTAAATTAAACTAAGCAAGCTTGTATATATGTGTAAGTGTGTGTGTGTGTGTGTGTGTGTGTGTGTTGAGACATATTGTTAATTGTTGTATTCAAGAAGGCCCTTTTCTATTCCAGCATGACTGTGCCCCAGTGCAAAAAGCAAGGTCCATATACTTTTGTCCATATAGTGTATATTTCAAATTTTCTAAGCCTATCCATAATCTTAACTTTATATAATAATCTTCAACACAAACATTTAGTAGATGATTCCTGTTGCTCCTCTGGCTTTTCAAATATTTTCTTCCAAAAAATGCATACACACAAACCCGCGTAGAGACACACACACACACACACACACACACACACACACACACATGCACACTCTTTTTCATTCCCACAAACACCCACTGGCTGAGTCATGCTATGATATCATGCAAGACAGCAATAAAGCCACAAAATTACAAGCTGGAGCAACTCATGTAGATCCACACCAAAGACACAGAATAAAATGTTGTATGTGTGTATATATACTCTGTGTGTTTGTGTGTGTGTGTGTGTTTATATAAAGTATAGTGTATATAGTATATATCAGATATTTATTACAGGCACACTTTAGAAACCAAACAACTCTAAGCCATTTCAGTCCAAGCTGTGTGGCCAATATCTGGACACCCCTTCTAATTAGTGAACACAGCTGTGTTAAAAGTGCACATTTTGCTGACACAGGTGCTCTATTGCTCACACACAGTTTGGATAATCTACCTATAAAAGCACTGTCAATAGAACGGGATGTTCTGGAACACCACACAAGCCAAAGGTCACTGTGCCCAGACACAGTACTGGGCTGTAGAGCTCCATCCAGTACTTTTGGGGTGAGCAGCAGTAGCGTATGTGATCCAGAACTGATCGTTCAACATGAAAGTGAAAGTGAAAAGTGAAAGTGACCATTCTGTCATACGTGAACATACCACAGCACACAGTGTCAGCAGCACAAAATTCTTCCCCTACATTTAACCCATTCACCAAGTAAAGCAGCGGGCAGCCAGGAACACAGTGCCCGCAGTGTGTGGGGACGGTACCTTGCTCAAGGGTACCTCAGAGGTGCTTAGCAGTCTTGGGAATTGAACCCACGACTGATTACCTGATCTCACTAATGCTCTCATGGCTAAATGCAATCAGATCCTCACTGCAATCTTCCAACATCTAGTGTGAAGGAAGTAACAGTTTCTACTCAAAAATGAGTAGAAGCTGTTACTGCAGCAAAGAAGGGGTGAAATCCCATAGAAGAAATGTTGATCAGGTGTCTACACACATTTAGACATGGAAAAGTGCAAAAAAAAGCAGTCATTTTTGTCACACATGAACACAGCACAGCACACAGTGCGAACACTGTGAAATTCTCCTCTGTGTTTAAGCGGCCGGCCGGCACCGCTGCGCCCGGGGAGCAGTGTGTGGGGACGGTACTTTGCTCGAGAGTTCCACAGAGGTGCCACAAGCAGGCCTGGGATTGGAACCCACAACTTCTGATCATAGGGGCAACTCCCAAGCCTCCAGCTGCCCAGATGGGTGGGATGCCTGAGAGGCCGAATTCCTTACACAGCATGAGCATTACCTTGTAGACTTTGGAGAAAAAGCCGCTGCCAATCAGCTCGTGACTGAAGTTCTCCCAGAACTCCAGCTTTCGAACGGCCGTGCGCAGCTTCTGCCAGCGGTCAACATGGTCATACGTGTCCGACGACTCTCCATACAGAGTGGGGCTGGTAGGCTCAGATGACACATCCACCTCGCACATCCTGGGGATTTCAGCTAGGACACACACACACACACACACACACACACACACAGAACAGTTTAACTTTCCATGCTGTAAATAACTGAGCGGCATGAAAAACCAAAAAATTATACATATTTTTCAGCTTTTTTCAGTAAGCATCACGATTAGATCTTTTGTTTAAAGAATGCTCTTTTAAGTCAAAAGATATAACAAACAACCTCTCATTTATGAGCATGTTCTGCCTGAAAAACGCATTAAGATCAATACAATGTTCAACAGGTTGCATTGTATTGATTTTCAAATTTAATGAAAATTCAATACACAGCTAAAATTGATACCATTTATTGTTATACTGATATCGACATTGAAAAGACATCAGTATCACATCTAACAATAAGCCATCAGGAGCAAATTACACACAATCTACTGCCTCACAGGAGGAAATACACAGCTTACAGTGGGACGTCACGCAGTGTGAGTGTGGGCTATTTTAGGCTGGACTTGTTACACGACTACATCAGATTTATTCTCTTTCCCCATGTTTGATCCAGCTTTTTTGCTGATATGTGTCTGACACACATACTTGCTCCATCCCTGGTAAATAGACAAAAACAGTGTTGGTATAAATTGACCAACTTTGTGTTTTGTTTTACAGTACACTTACATTCTACCAAAATATAGCTGCTTGCAAAAATGAAAATAGTGTTAAAACAACCTGCTTATATATAAACTAGTATATTAACATTCATATGACAATGTTCATATTCCTCATTTTCAACTTTTTTTCCATTTTAGAAAGACAACCAGAAAACAGACATTGATTCAAAAACGAAGAAAACAGAGGAGTAAAAAGACCTCGATCAGACACTTTTCTGAATGGTGAGTGGAGAAATGCAAATCAATCATTTTTAAAAGTTTGATTAGTTGATTTGTTATGTGAAAGGCACACTTGTGGAAAACATGTGCATGACAAAAGATTTATGATGTCAGTTTCAGAAATTATTTAATATTACATTGGAGCATTAAGGAAATCTGAATTGGGGATGCATATGTTTAGGATTGTACTGACATCTATAATTGATATCCATGAACTTATGCTACTTATCAGTATCAGTACTTTTCAACACTCAAAAGTTATTTTTGTATGAAAATAAGGAGATAAATTGTTCCCTGAGTTTCCTGTATGTATATTGAGGGAGAAGCGATCACTACACAGGTCTGGTTAACAAGTATCCAGTGGTGATGTACAGATATGCACTGATCCAGTCCAGTATCAACCATTGACAATGCCAGCTGTGTTAATCTTTATGCAGCATTAATGCATTCTGAGAGCAGCTCTGTTTGTCCAGGACTTTATCCATACTTCTGGATTGACCAGTCAATTTAGTTCCTGAAACAAATATCCTACATCTGAATAATGAAATAAACTGAATCAGAAATCAACAAATCAAGTATCAATATAGTCATTAGCACTTATTCTCAGAATGGATGTTTGTCACATGTCGAGATGAGAGAGGCTGTTGGATAGAAAAACGTGTGGTAATTCAATTAAGTCGAAACAGCGGTTTATTGTGTTTCCGTCTTGCTGTGGATTCTCTTTGTCATCAGAAACGCAGTCTCTCGGCTGCTCCGAGCTTGACACGCTGCTATTTTAAGGCTTCATTATTCCCTTGCCTTTGTCCTGTGTAGCACCAAGGAAGTACTCGGCTCCTCGCGCTAAATGAGCACTCTGAGATTAAAATCAGGCTTTTGTGTGGGTTTCCTTTCATCTGAACATGCACGCGCCTCCTTGATCAACCTGCCTGAGTGTCGAATATAATTTAATACAGAGACCTGCCTTGATTTTGTGTTTTTAACCCTTAAATGTCTAGAATTAACATTATTGTTTTGATATAACTGTAGTCAGTGGGCAATTAGAGTGGGATGGGGGAGGGGCATCATCCACCTTGTTCGGAAAATTACTAAAATGAACCCTTTACACATGTGTGTGCTTGATGGTGTGGGAGCAGGGGGGTGCTCCCACTGGTTCCCTCCCCCGACCTATAAAAAATAATCAGCTTCTGATTGTAGTTGTGTAAATACATGATAGTTATATAGAATTATACAGAATTACATAGAATGAATTACATTCACACAGGTTTTAGTCTGGACCATTTCATGTCTGGAAAATACTAAAACTGTATAAAAATGTAACAGTATTTTTTCACAAAGCAAATCTATTTGAACAACAGTAACTTCAAATCGGAATTTCTTTATTTCTGCGTATAAACACTTTGGTTGAAAGTTCAGAATTCATACATTCAAACAAGTGAGAAGTAATAAAGAAGACAAGATGCTTTTCTTATATCTGGTCATTTTTAGGGTAATGTGGTTTGAAGTAATGTGTTACAGCAATTATGTTTTTCTGTAACAGTGTAGTGTAACGCATACCAAATTTGAGTACTTAAAAACTGCACTACTTGTGTTGTTCATGCATATTTAAAAGCACAAATTCTGTGTAATCCATTTAAAAATCCATTTAAAAGATGTCTTCTTAAAATTACATTCACTATGATTGGCTGGTGGCCTGGAGATCAGGGTGTTGCCCCTGCGATCAGAAGGTTGTGGGTTTGAATCCCAGGACTGCTAGTGGTACCACTGAGGTTCCCTTGAGCAGGGTACCGTCCCCACACACTGCCCCCCGGGTGCTGCCTGCTGCTTCTCTTGGTGAATGGGTTAAATACAGAGAAAAAAATTTGTGCTGTTCACACTGCTGTACTGTGGTGTGTTCACATGTGACTATATGGGGCCACTTTATTTTAAACGAATTTTCTACTGGGTTTTCTCTTATACAGCTGTTACAAGTTGGTTTTACTTATTTCCTTTGTTAAGACATGTTTCCTGTTTGGTTATGGTTCTGCGCTGTGGTCTAGTCTGACATTTAAAGAGGTGTTTTCTAAGTTTTTGAATCATTGTCTGTTTTCTGATTGTCTTTCTAAAATGGAAAAAAGTTGCTTCACATAATTTGCTGTAATCCTCAGTGGAAGCTGCGTTTTAATACTATAAGCCACAAAGGATGTTACCACAGTATCTCTGTTGCAACATGCAGACAGTATTACCACAGCTGAGTCGCAAAACCCTTTATTTACTCACATTTACAAAATTACTATAGCACAAACTGGGAATCAAGGATCAAAGCAGAAAGTGGAATAAAAAAATGAACAGCCATGTGAATGATATGTAAACTATATTTGATTGTACACATGCGAGTACTTGTATTTTTAGATTAACTAGTAGTTGAATGAAGTCAAAGTACCACTGGGGCCTTTCATGCTCATGGTGCTCGGTGACTTTATCCTTAAGTGGAAGACTTGGATTCAGTTGAGCTTCAGGCATTATTAAGCGCTCTGTTGTGGTGATGTTACTGCAGCTGTAAATGTAGAACTGCTACTTGTATTTCTATGGTAGCCTTACATTTGGGGGTTACTGCTTTCTCAATAAATCCCCTACCAGTGCCCTTTAGATGTAACACATACTGTGTCACGGTTCCGGCCTGTGGCGTGACCTAATCTCTGTCTGGCTCAGGGAAAAGGACCTCCAGCTGGACAGAAATTAGGCACTAATAATGTGTGCTCATTCATTGGTCCTTGGTTTCGTTCTCCCCTGTATTTAAGTTGTCCCAACCCCTGTTTTGGTTGTGGGTCTTACCCTCACGTTTCCCAGTCCGTATCTTCCAGGTTATCTCTCTTTTGTATTCGTGGCGGGCCCTCGTGCCCTTTTTCTGTTCTCCTTGGTTGAGTTAATAAAGCACGTTCATACTGGAAGTCTGCGTCTCTGCCTCTCTCCCGATGTCCGGACACGGGCCCCTTGTGACATACTGAAACCCTAAGGTCGAATCTCATGTAATTCACAACCTCATACTGTTCATCTCGTCATTTACCTTCACATCTGCATTTCCACCATGAGGTGCAGGGACAGATCATGGACTCATGGAGACATCCACTACAGCAAAATAAAATATTAAATAACCGCAGTTCCGAAAGAAATGTTACACTCTATGTTCAGGCTGCAGTGGTAGGTCAATGAAAGTTTATAGGTAAGGAGTACTAAGTCTTAAGTACCTAAAACAATGCAGCTTTGCCCGTTTTTTTTTTTTTACTTCATCCTGAAAATGACCGGGCAATCCAACTGCCCTGTCTATGCTCCCTCCACAAATGTGTTCTTTTAGATGTTCTGCAAGATGAAACAAGATTTATAGGAAGCTTATAAATTGTAGAACTACGTGTATGAGACATACTTATAAATACATACATATAAATTATATGGGACATTATGTTTATGGCTGCATAAACATAAAGTTGAGTTTCCAGTTTTAAATCTTAGTGCAGTGCCAAGGCTTGTTTTGTAGCTGCTCAATATTTTGTAGACTGTAAAGAATGATGATTAATTTGGTAACATTATCTTATGTTCATGACATAAGCAATTGTGATTTGTGGCCATTCTGGCATACAATGATGCTGCTTCCACCTGGTCACTTCTAGATCTGGGTAAAACACATAAATATGCAGGTACGAACACACTCAAGACACATTTAAAACACATTTAAAAATCTGACTGCTCAAACCACTTGAGGAGGTGGTCAGAGACACATAAGATCCATGTTATAGTAGTTAAAATCCAAGACACATTCAATAACCAAACCCCTCCCAATACTGTTTCTGCCCAAGTAGTTCTGTCTATGGAACAGCCTGCACTTCCCCGCTTAATGCAGCATCACTGCTCTTTTAGATCTAATTTCGATGTTAGTTTGATTTTAATTCAAGAGTCCACTTTGAATGAGCGCGTTAGCTCAAATAAAACACCAGTTTCAATAAACTTGACTTTGTTTCATTGTTTTTCACTGTCTCACTACAACACAAAGCTTTTTAATGCAGGTGGTTCATGTAGACAGTCACACAGGAAAATCAATATTCATTTTCTTACCAGCCATTTTCTTATGAACACTGGCTCTGTCATAGAATAGAACAGAAAAATGAGGAGTAGCACACATGATTTGCTGTTGAATATGAACTGATTTGCTTAGCTTTGACAGGGATGTAATCCGAATTTCAGTGTAAGTCGAAACACACCCTAGCCTAAGCCACTTACCGATCCTAACACAGCCGTAAAATCACAGCTGTAAAAACTAGTTCACCCACGCAGTCCGACAGTATGAGGCTAACGGTGTAAGTCAAGTGGGAGTGACCGTTGTAAACTCGAAACGTCGAATGTCGTGACCGTTGTAACTTGAGGACCCTCTATACAGGTAAAGAGCCCTTATCCAGGGACAGTCTCCCTGGAGCAACTGAGGGTTAAGTGTCTTGCTCAAGGACACAACTTCTATTTTGACACTGGGTGTGGTTCCCCTGTTCGGCTTGATAGAATAAGGATTCACAGCCGGCCAGGGATCAAGTAATTACTTATGTTCAGGTGACAGGGGTTTACACTTTTGCATAAATAGCTTGTTTTGTGTTAACTCCGTTGTTGGTTCACCCTCACGGTATTCCTGGTTTTGTGTTCGTTCGGGTTCTCCTTCACATTTGTGTTTTTCTGCCATCGTGCCTGGTTATTTTGTGTTTAAATAAAGAAAAGAAAGCATGGACGTCTGCATTTGTGCCTCCTACCCGAACGGGCACCTACCCGACGTGACAGCAACTTTGTGGTCATCGAGTTCACAGGCAAGTGTTTTACCCACTAGACTACTACCACCCCTCATATTTAGGGATGGGAATCGATAAGAAATTATCGATGTCAATGTCATTATCGATTCTTCTTATCAATCTTATTCCTTAACAGTAAACAATATAAAATACAGTAACCCCCTCCACTTCTCACGGGGGTTAAGTTCCAAGAGCGTCCACGTGTAGTGAAAAACCGTGTTGTGGTAAAGAAAAATGCCTAAAATGCCTATTTTTATAGTGTAAACCCTAAATATGCCACCAAAATACTCCCAAAACACTTCAATTCCATTTTAAACTTTAATACATTACCTTTGAAGAAAATGTAAATGTAAACCCGTATTCCTACTGTACAGTTTACGCTGAACTCCTGCAGTGCTAGAATGTAAATACTGATGTTACCCCTGTATAGACTGTACTGTAATTCATACACGGGCGCTTTCTTTGGTATGCGCTGTCCTTTTCAACCACGCCGTGGACCGCTTTCTCCGCTCCATGACAATTTGGGTCACGGAGTGTGACGTCATCGTACGCGACGCAGGAAAAATTCAGAAAGAATAATTCGAGGAACGAATAAGGCCGGAGGTTTCGATTTCCACCCCTACTCATATTACTCACCATATATTACATACTACTCTCCACATTTGACTACCAAGTTTAAATGCATGTGGCAAGAAGACGATCAGGATACCAGCCATATGAAATGACCATGTAAACTGCGGTCAGTGAGTACATGTGGCCCTGGATTGGAGCAGGCCTGACTGGTCCTTTACTCCACTTTCTTGGCTGGGGAGACACTTAGTGAAAGTGGGGCAGTTGTGTGATGACTATGAGCAGCCACTGGGGAAAAGCACGGCCTGGCACTCTGACACAATTGGCTGCTTTTTAGCATTTAAGGCAGAATCATCCTCTGGCATTCATCATGGCAACACACATTCGCTTTGTTGTTTTTTTTTTTTCACAGCAGTGAACAATCACAGCTATACAGACCTGATCCAGAAAACACTTACAGTCCAGAAAACACTTACAGTGCAGCCGATAGTGTGTCTGTCTGCCTCTCTTTCTGTCACATTCTCTTCCTTTTCACACACACACACGCACATGCTTTTTACTTCTAACCCCCAACTTCAGGCACACAAATAAAAGATCAGGTTTCCTTGATTGAGAGTCTCTGAGTAACATCAGTCGTTTCTGAGTAACGTTAGTCATTCTGGATTCACCACAATACAATCTTTTCTGTTTCAAAGTCACTTAGCAGCTCAGAGTATAGAAGCTATAGTTGAAGCTGGAAGTTACGACCTGACACCAACACTGTGGTACACCATGACAGCAGCTTAAGTTTCTGACACATATCTTCTGACGTATCATGGAAGAGGAACTTTCTGTGGAAGACATGTTATCACACCTAGATGTGACTCGACCCACTGGTCTACCACACACATTTACCAGAAATAACAAAACGCCAGCCCCCCTTTGACACCCTGGCTTCTAAGGAAGCTTCAATTTCAGCTAAAGTCCCAAACCAAACCCTCAGAAACAGAGATCTAAACGTACGGTGGAGTTTGATATGAATTATTTTCTCATCAAAACCTCATAATTAAAGAAGCTGGACAAATCTGTCATCTTGTAAGTTTTAAGTCTTCCTCAGAGATGACAAGTTGACACATGGGTGAGTAAATTCTTTTCGAATGGGTATGCAGCCCCTTCACCCCTCCCATTCTGTTCTGAAGTAGCAGATCTATATCTGAAAGTCATCTCCAGTGAAGGGAGGAGCACAGATGTGCATGTGTAGATGTATGATAAACCTGGGTTTACACAGTGAAGTCCAGTCTAGGGTGCAGTCACGTAAAAGCATGACGTAATGTGGATCATGTGCAAACTTCACAAGTACATGATGGGCAATAAACGGCGAAATCGTAACAAGCAGGTCTGTCCATTCGGTGGCAAATTGTCTAGTTATAGAAAATCAGGCTCTGTTTGAATGGGGAGAAAGCTATAAACTCTAAAACATGCTTAAACTACTTTTTTTGTAATAATTTACCAAACTAATACTTAATTACGACTATTATTTACCTTTTGCAAGTAAAACTTGACAAAAATGGGGCAAAGAATATAAATAAGTTACTCTACTAGTGTTTTGACCAGTGAACTGTATTTCTCTAATAAACAAAAAAGCATGTTTTTTAGAGATTTACACAATGGCGTTTATCATATCAGCCCACAAATGGGACCATCCCTAGAAAATAGTCAACCCATACAGGCTGGTTCTGGTGTTGTTACGCTCCAGTAACTCATGCTAAATGCTAGCTTAGGCAATGATTCTGAGAAAGTCAGTTTAGAAGAAACTTAATTGCCTGAAGTAATTGCTAACACATGCATGGATGCCGCATGAGCCATGCAAATCAATTTCTCCACAGATTCATGGATAGGACTCTTGTTGTTTGGTTGCTGTGAGAATGATAATGAGGTGCAGGGGGGCAGAAGCCGGTAGCGCTAATGGCCCTGATCATCCTTCCTACTCAGGTTACCGCTCTGCTTGCACTTTACATGCATTTAAAGCAATTCCCTTTAAGGCAAAGTAATGATGCCTTTGATTTTTAGGTGTTGGAGACACTGGAGAAACACTGGGGAGACAGAAAGGAGAACTGATATAAGAGCATCTGGGCAACTTCCTATGAACATGAGTTTACATTACATTCAATCAATAGCACCAGAATCTACAGAGCCAGACTCTTTTTTACCTTTACGGTGGATTCTTCTAAACTGATAAAGTATTCCATGTGCCAGAACATTACTACAGGTTTTCTCTTTGTGTTGGAACATTAAACCAACTTTGGATCATGATAGAACTTAAAATTTAATACCCTCAGGGTATTAAATTCTAGGGTTTTTCACAGAGCACACAATAAGATAAAATTCAGCACAGCACTAATGGCCTTGTTTTCCTTACATGTGCCTTTTCTCCAGTCTTTTATGTGTTTTAAACCAATTTTAAGCAATTAAAGTCTTTGGGTTATTGCTAAGTAAATAAAAAATTCTTTATTGCAATCATTATAACAACCACAGCAATCAGCTATAGAGCTCTGCTATCTCTGCCGTTTCTTGGATGGTCTGTCGCAGAGCCACATATCCACAGGCCCTTCAGCAGATTAGTGATGGATGTTGCTATAAAGCCTCGAAATCCAACTTATTTTGGGGGCAAACCAGGACTGCTCTGTGTTAGCTGCAAACTCCGTGTACCGCAACCTCTTCCTCTTATTTGCTACATCAACTGCACTTTCCCAGGGTACCATTAACTCTGAAGTATTCGGAAGAGATTTGAAGTTTTAGGTCTGACCCCAATGTTCCAAAGATACATTGCACATAAAATACATGTAAATAACTACAGTACACTATACTTCTATATTAATGTTATACACTAAATGAACAAAAGTACTGGAACACACCTGTTTTGCAGGGTTTGGGCTAGGCCCCTTACTTCCAAGACATTCTGGACAACGCCATGCTTCCAACTTTGCAGACCCAGTTTGGGGAAGAACCTTTTCTATTCCAGTATGACTTGTGTCCCAGTGTACAGAGCAAACACCATAAAAACATGGTTGGATGAGTTCGGTGTGGAAGAACTTGACTGGCCCACACAGAGTCCTGACCTCAACCCCATCCAACACCTTTGGTATGAACTGGAACAGAGATTGTGAGCCAGGCCTTCTCGTCCAACATCAGTATCTCTGCTGGTGTCATGATCCGGTGTCCAAATACTTTTATCCATATAGTGTATCTCCTAATTCCATGGTTGGTTCAAGTGTCACCAGACCCACACAAGGCTGCCACTCGGCTGTCAAAATGGGTACAAGGACCTATACTGACCTATATTTGATGATCACTTAACCTTAAAATCCCAATGCCTCTGACATCCCAATATCATTTCACGCCAGAGAAGAGAGGCTGTGCCGAAAGCATGAGCCCACTGACTGAAGTGAAAGAAAAGGTCTGTAACTGGCAGGGTTGGCTGCATCCATGCAGCTAATCTCGCAGCTTACTTCACCACCTTATAAATATTATGTGATCATTAGCGCTTCAAAGCATTCACATATGTCAAAAAAGTCTGCCTGAACAATCGCAGCCATGACGAGTCACAAGAATGCATGTCTGCCCATTTCAGTGTTATTCAACTTGTATGGTTCACATGCAGCTTTGTGTAGAGAGACTGAGTTGCTAGAAATCAGATTTCCAAACAAAACATTTGAATTCAGAACCCTAGTTCTGATTAAAATATCATTGCTGTTTTGTTTATGGTCAGCAATTGTGTCTTCTTACATCAGTTTGGTTACTATCATGTGTGACAATATTACTGGTCCAGAACACACAAGGAGCATCTTTCAATAAATAGACATTCTCATATTCCTATTATACAGCCCTATTATATGTTAATAAAAATGCAATATTTAAAGTTGCAGAACTTTAGAAATCTGCATGTTCATAGGCCATGCCAAATAACATAGTATCCTCTCTGTGTGCTTGTGATATTATTAATGTGTGCCTTACATAAATTGCATAACTAATTGGAAATTTATCACGCTCATCAAAACACCTACCGCCTCTGCCTTTCACTGAGTGTCACCGAACAACATGTGTCACCATTATTCATCTGGATGCTTCCAAATCCTCTTTTCAAAAGCCCTTGCAAGCTTTGTTCTCAGGCCAAATTTGTCTAAATGCAGCATGTGGCAGCAGTTTTGTTCGAAACAACTATGAGTGCACCGACCAAACAGGAAGGAACGAGTGATCAAGCAAACTTGTGATCACAAAAAGCTTGACTTTGTCACGGAAAGCTGGAGTTTCTGGAAACCAGTTGACCTGTTTTAATCTTAAATGCAGCTCCTCGGAATCTCTTTAAATTCTTATCACTATTTCTAGACTTTCACCCAAATAAAAATAGGCTCCATACAGCAGCAATTACAGTCCATGCCATGTAATCAACACCAGCTTCTTGTCCACCATAGTTAACAACATGAGCACTGGAATAACAAACCTTCAGACCAAACATGTCATTATGATCAGGCCAGGACACGGCATGCACTGATCTGGCACGTCCTCTGGCCTCCAACCGCAGGCCTACATCCTCATTCGTGTGCTACCAGACACAGTGCTGGTAGTAATCAGTGAGACGTGGAATGCAGCTCAGTCAGAAGTATTATGGAAGACACAATACTGTAAAATGACATAACATGAGGAAAACAATGCATGGTAGTGCAG
Organism: Bryconaethiops microstoma; assembly: GCA_037577275.1. Classification (NCBI taxonomy): domain Eukaryota; kingdom Metazoa; phylum Chordata; class Actinopteri; order Characiformes; family Alestidae; genus Bryconaethiops; species Bryconaethiops microstoma. The sequence goes on from JBBJLS010000041.1 coordinate 4,770,758, forward strand.
AAACACTCTGTAGCTTCCAAAACCTCTTGCAGACTCTTCTGTTCAGAGAGCATCTCCTCTTAGTGCACTGCTGTCTTCCTGCAGTACTCCTACATAAAGATTTGAACATTTAGAACTCTCCTCTGGTTCTCACACTGTCCTGAATCTTGAGTGTTTCCTCGTATTCACAAGACAAATTGCATTTGCACAACTATACCTGTTTACATTGAAGGTACTCTCTTCAGTACATTTGAACTGTTATGCTTATTCTTCTTATATTAATATTATAATTCTGTATAAAATACTGTATTGTTATAGTCTCCCTGTAAAAAGAAAGAAAGAAAATAAGATAATAGCATAACATACTGACATCCAAAGAGTTACTTGTTTATCATAAAATATCATACGGGTGGTTATTTATAGACTCTCTTTAATTCATCTTGTTTGTGATACATGCAGTTGTTAAGTGTATTCGACGTACTGATGATACACTATAGTCAGAAAAGTATATTGCGTGTAATTTAGCGTATAATATATGAATATATAAAAATATGAATCTGAGCCCATTAGTATTCTAGCAAAATGTGTAGTACTGATCCCCTGTCTTGGACTGCTACACCAATAAAAGTCCTTGGGCAAGACTTCTAAATTGCCTACATGATTCAACTGTAAGTCGATCTTCATAGGAACATACCCTATATGGACAAAAGTATTGGGACGTCTGATCATAACACTAAGAAAGACTTTAATGACATTGCATTCAAATACAGAGACTTTAATATGGAGTTGGTCCCCCTTTGCAGCTATAACAGCTCCCACACTTCTTGGAAGGTTTTCCATAAGATTTTGGAGTTTCTGTGTGAATTCTCCGTTCCAGTTCATCCCAAAGGTGCTGGATGGGGTTGAGGTCGGGAACTCATCCAGCCATGTCTTTATGGAGCTTGCTTTGCGCACCGGGGCACACGGAATAGAAAAGGTTCTTCCCCAAAATGTCTTGGTATGCTGAAACATTATGTCCTTCACTGGAAGCATTATGTCCTTCACTGGAAATAAAGGACCTGGCCAAAATCCTAAAAACAGGTGTGTCCCAATACTTTTGTCCATATAGTGTATATGCATATATGTAAATGTGTACTCACAGTTCAAAGGATTTTTATTGTGTAAAGGGTTTTGTTAAAACAATGACAAAGAACCTTCCATGTTTGCTTCTCAGATCTGCCAGTTTGTGCCTCAGACCAAGAATAGGAACAGGAAGATCAGTCGATATGATGTGGTTCAGATCAGATCTGTTTGGAAGAGCTTTGGCACAGAGCCCAGAAATCACCCCCTCACATTCTCTCCCACTGTCGCAACACACTGGGCTACACTGCATTCTTCCCGACACTGCGCCTCTTTCTGTCTCCACCATTCTTCCCTCCTCTTCATCTGTGTTTTTGTCTCTCTCTCTGTCTGTTTCTCACACTGTATCAAGTAAATGTGCCTTTTTGAAGTGTAATGTAAATTTCTGGGGAGTTTCATGCGACTGGAGTGTTTGAGCATCCTATACAGATGTAACATGCCTGGAGCAAGTGACAGTTCTCTGAAGTTAAGGTTTTACACTTGGTGCTCGTTAGGACTGGAGCCCACCTGTCTGGGAAAGTCAATCAAAGCCGAAGTGAGAGAGAAATCACGTTTATTCACTTTGATGATTGAACAAAGCTTGCTTTGTGTCACCATTTCCTGAAACACAAGAAGTCTCATTCACCATTACAGTGACATTAGGCCTGTCTGAGCCAATAAAGCAATTATTGGACCATTTGTAGCCTTTCAAATGTTACACACACACACACACACACACAGACACACACACCATGCATTAACTCAACGAATGTAGTTTTATTAGCTCTGAAGCTAATATAGCTCATACCTAAGACAGTACTAAAGTACATATTTTAATGCAAAAACATTTTTGAGACTTTAAATTTGAGCAAACTATAGAAACTAACGCAATTAATCATGATTAATGACACAACATAAGATTAACTGCAAATTTTCTTTTGCTATTAAATGGGTGATATGATGCCTGTTGGTTTTCGTACTGTAAAAGGCACTAGTATTTAAAATATGCATCATACTTCATATATGCATCGAATACATCATGCATGTACATGGTAAATAAGTTATTGATAACTCTTCTGGAAGCTACATTTTGATCTTTTTTGGAACTAAGTAAAAAGCCAAAGCTGCAAAACATTCTCCACTCACAGCCGTAGTTGAAAGCAATAAAATCTGATTTTCCCTTTAGTGCCATAAGATCCTGGAGGTGCTCTTTTCCTCTCTGCCTCAAGTCCATATTACAGAATGTGTATTTCTTAGTCTGTGTTACTGGGCTAGAGCAGGTTTATAGTCTATAAAAGAGTAAGAGGAAGTGTTCTGTTCTGAAAATATTTCTGCTTCTGTTTTAAAATTTCTTTAAAGGGGACATGTTATGCAAAACTCACTTTAGTTATTACAGGTCTATGGGCTATAAAAAACATGCTCATGAAGGTCTTTGCACAAAATCACTCTCGCATAAAGAGATCTCACCAGCTTTATTCTTCACAGTTTCAGTCCCTTTCAAAATGAGCCGTTTAAGTGCTGTAACTTTTATGCAAATAAGCTGTTGTTGGCCACGCCCACCCATTCCATGCTTACGAAACGAACAAGCTAGTTCATACTTAACTGCGATGGAAACACAAAAGTCATTATCTGAAAGTACTTACATCTCCCTCATCTTCTGATTCCCCCATGACGCTGAAGTTAGTTCGTTTCACCTTAAATATTGCTATCCAGCCAGCAATGTCGCTATTTTGCCTGTAGAGGGGAAACTTTACGGAGGTTTACATTCAGAATTATATACGAAAAATTTGAATAAGGAGCTAACTTCCGCGCCGTGAACCCCCCCGTCAGATAAAGTTGTTGGCTAATCCTGCTGTGTACTGTCCGAGGTTCTCAAGGCAGTCTACCTTTAAGTGGTGCCTTTGCCTGTAGCCATAGCGCTCTGCGTCTTATGTGTGCTCGTAAAACTAGCAGACAAAAATGGCGGATCTTCAACTAATCTAGTGGGTGGGGCTCGACAGATGAGGGGTGGTTCTATGCAAATTTTCCATTATTGCGTCACAATGGGGGGGGGGCGTCCAAACGGCTCATAGAAGCATGATTCCTGACACCAAAATCTTTCAATTGATGCACAGAAAACGGATGGATGATTTTATTTTATTTTTCGCGCTTGGAATGTTTATATGAGCAGAAGTGACACAAATGAAAATACAAAAGCATGCAAAAAGTGAGTTTTCAATAATATGTTATGTCCCCTTTAAAACTTTAAAATTTCTCCTGTCACTGATCAGATAATGGATATTTACGTTTCCTGTGGCCAGCATCCTTTCACTTCATGAACACACGCACAAACACCCACACCATACACTTCCTCAATATCACTGTATCTGTGGAGGCATGCCTCTTTTAATAACTCTTAACTTTGTCTTTACCATAACAACACACTGAAGCATTTCCTTCGCTCTCACAAAGCCTCCTTTTAGAAGCTTTAGGTCCTGCTAACCAGAGCATGAGCAGCCAAAAGGCATTTCCTCAAGATGGTCCAACTTCGCACTAAATGCTTTCTTCTGCTAGTTGGTGGGTGAGCAGAGGTACACTATATGGACAAAAGTATTGGGAAACAATTCAGGTGGCCCCTGTCTTCCAGTGAAAGGCAATCTTAATGTTTCAGCACGCCAACACATTTTGGACAATGTCACACTTCTAACGCTTTGTGGACACAGTTTAGGCAAGTACCTTTTCTGTTTCTATTTCAATTCAAGGTCCATAAAGACATGATTAGATGAGCATGGCGTGGAAGAACTTGACTGGCCCGCACAGAGCCCTGACCTCAACCCCATCCAACGCCTTTGGGATGAACTGGAATGGAGATTGTGGTCCAGGCTTTCTCATTTAACATCAGTGCCTGACCTCATAAATGTTCTATAGAATGAAAGGGCACAAATTCCGACAGAAACTCCACAATCTTGTGGAAAACCTTCTAAGAAGAGTGGAAGCTGTTATGATTGCAATATATTAAAGCATATGTATTTGAATGCAATGTCATTAAAGTCCCTGTTGGTGTAATGGTCAGGAGTCCCAATACTCTTGTCCACATAGTATAGAGTATTCTTTTATTTGAGCAAGGGATAAGTAATCCTACTGCAGGGAAGTGACTCAAGAAGAGAAAACTTACTGTAGTATAAAGAACTTGAGTAGGAGTGAAGGAATATCAGGTTCAACAACTCCTCAAGCACTCCAAGTTCTCTACAGAACCGCAGTGGGACTTTGTAATGCATCCAGCATCTTTCAGCATCGGAACAGAAGTTTGTTATGTGATACTTTTCCTACCCTTCTCTTATTAGGATTCCTTTGGTGTGAAATAAAAGTGCTGAAGAGAACTAAGCAGTGTGAACAACAGCAAAGCAGTAAATGAAGAGGAAATTACAGAGAAGGATGAAATAAACGCATGAATGACTAAATTGGACCTGAGTAAAAAGTGAATTTACCCCACATATACTCCAGTATAATAATTTAGACCTACTGCTGTACAAAGTGGAAAACATATCGCAATTTATCAAGAAATGTATCAACAGTCCAACAAAGTGCATTTTTCCTGACTTCCTGACTAGAGGTGAATGAATAAAACTATGAATAATAATTATTTTATTCAATTTCTGCGCTGCACTAAATCAAAGACTAAGGTTGTGCTCACATTGCAGGTAAAAGTAACCTGAATTAAATGGGTTTTTTTTGTTCAGATCTGTTTTTTATAACAGTGTGAACAGCACAAATGAAATGGAATCTGATCTTTACAGTTCGGATTTGGGCCATTTTCATGCCTGGCCCTAAATCAGATACAGGTCAGATTTTTTTTACACCATGACCTTAGCCTGAACGGTCACATCGGATGTGACTTGTACAACTTCTACGTAACTCTACATTCATCAAAGTTCTGTGCCGGCAGGAGTCACTCTGTGAATAACACAGACGAAAGCGGTAATGGAGGTTATCAGTGGAGAGGTGGTAAGATTTAAGACCTTATAAGTGTTCAGAGTGACAAGCTCTGTGTAAAAGCAGAACTTGAGGTGTTGTCATAACCGGTCTGTCTTCGAAAGCAGGTTGAAGTAGCTGAACAGAGCCACAGAGGAACATGGCCACAGGTTCAGAGAAAATGTATCCATTTCTACACACACGTCCATACAGAAGTAGAAGCCCCCTGTACCCATCAATGCAGAGTACATCAAGTACAGTTACTGGACTTTGGAAACAGCCATTTTATATTATAAACAGCTCAGAATTTTATATTCCCAAGGACTTTTTGTTCAAATTGTATTTGCAACAATAGCATTCTTGACCTCACAGCTCAGCTCAGCCTTGTAGAATCAACTCAAAGCCTGAGGCCCTCCATTTTCACCTCATTGATATTTACAGTTAAATAACATACGTATAATAAGCCAAATTGCCCGTGTTCACTTTCATTTAAAAAGTATGAATTGAAACATGAATGCTAAGTATATATTCAGAATGGATGCTTATAAAAGGGTCAATGGTGGGGAAATAACCTTGGGAGTTGGTAGTTATGGTGGTGGTCCTCAGTTTTCTAAGAAGTACAAAATCAAACCATAAGAAAACATGAAGATAGGGTTGGGCAGTGGCTGCCTAAAATCTAGTTTTGTCATTCCCCCGGTATTTAGACGCAAAACGTATTCTGGAAAAATGGACTACCCAGTTCCACACAAGTCCCCTCCCGCTGCGTCTTTGATAAAACCCACCCAGGACACAACAGGTTTCTGATCTGTTCTTGGCTGGATGAGAACTTTGAAGTGGAACCATACTTGGGGCATGACTGATGAAGTCCATGAGAATTCAAGTACAAAGAAGAACACATACTGAGAAATGCCCTAATTGACATAACATTACAGCACATTACAGCGCAACAGCCTCCTTTGTTTTAGG
>JBBJLS010000041.1:4776851-4821998 GCA_037577275.1 Bryconaethiops microstoma
GTGTGTGTGTGTGGGTGTGTGTGTGTGTGTATGTGAGTGCGTGTGTGTGAGTGTGAGTGTATGTATATGGGTGTGTGTGTGTGTGTGTGTGTGTGTATGAGTTAGTGTATGTGTGAGTGTGTGAGTGTGTTTGTGTGTTGTATGAGTAAGTGTATGTGTGAGTGAGTGTTTGTGTGTGTGTGAGTGTATATGAGTGAGTGTATGTGAGTGTGAGTTTGTGTTCTTGTATGTATGTCTGTCTGTGTGTGTGTATGAGTGAGTGTATGTGTAAGTGTGAGTGTGTGTGTATGTGTGTGTGTATGAGTGAGTGTATGTGTGAGTCTGAGTTTGTGTATGTGTGTGTGTGTGTGTGTGTGTGTGTGTGTATGAGTAAGTGTATGTGTGAATGTGAGTTTGTGTTTATGTATGTGTGTGTGTGTATGTGTGCGTGTGTGTGTGTGATGCTGACCATGTCTGTGTATCTCAGGGGACCAGAGAGGAAGAAGGTGTGGTGCATGCGGATCTGGTGGAGGAGGACGCACAGGTAAGCAGTGGGGATACTGAGTTTTGCAGATTGTTAACTGTAATTTTAATAAATATTAAGTGAGTAAAATGCAATGTTATGTAAAAACTTTTCTGTGTGTGTCTGTGTGCTTGGATATGTGTGTGTAGCACTTATACGCTGCAGGTGAAGCACAGTGGGGTACAGACGAGTCGATCTTCATCATGCTCCTGGGGAACCGGAGTGTGACCCACCTGCAACTGGGTACAACGACAAACACACACACACACACACACACACACACACACACACACACACACACACACACACACACACACACACTCACATACATACATACATATACACAAACACACACAAGGAGACACAAAGATATCATCTGTCCATATTAGATCACACTTCCAGAAATGGATTAGGCTTTTCCTGTGACTGTAATACCTTTGGCAGCAGAGGCATTCGGCTGAGCACGGAGGTCTGAATTGATCCAGTGCTTGAAGTTATTCCACTTGAGTCGTCCCTTCCTCAGCCATGAGATACCAGCACGTTTCCAGGTCCCTTCACATGTTAAACAGCCATTTGTAGAATATTTTTGTCACTCAATACATTTCCCATATTGAAAACACATTGCCACACATTGAGAATTGTAACCTATATCTTCCTGGAGGTCCAGTGTCCAGCATAGTTTGGTAGTATGAGCTTAGTAATAACCAAACTGTGCTGCACACTCCAAGCCAAAAACGGCACTACTTTCCCAGAAAAAATATAAAGGCTCATCTCAGATTTGCCAAAAATGACCCCCAAACCTTTTGGAACAATGTTCAAAACAGAACCTTTTGCAAGTCCCAAAAGAACCATTTTTGTAAATGAGATGTGTGAGTGTGAAGAAACAATTAAATGTGTAAAGAAACTTGACATAACTTCAGCAGTTACAGTAGTTCTGTGGCATTGGATCAGACAGGCTAGCCTTCTTTCCCCACATGCATCAGTAAGTCTTGTGCACCCATTACCTTGTATAATATTTGTCCTTCCTGGGACCACTTCTGGTAGGTACTGACCAGTGCATAATGGGAACTCCCCGCTAGATCTTCCTTTCTGGAGATGCTCTGACCCAGTCATCTAACCATAACAATCCAACCCATGAACCTCAAGAACTGATTGTTCACTCACTGCCTAATAAATCCCACCCTTTAACAGTTGCCACTCTAACAAGATAATCACTGTTATTCACTTCACCTGTCAGTCGTTTTAACGGTGTGGCTAGTCGGTGCACAAAGATACCATATGTCCACAATCCCATCAGGGATAGTTTGACATATTCAGGACAGTGCTCTGTTTTGAGATGTAACCAGCTTTGCAAACAGGTCATGTTACCTGTTTTCTGAGCTGTGGAAGGTGTGGCTAAGGGGATTACAGAAAGCTTTAATTATTTATTTTCAAGAACGGTCAAGTCAGTCAGGACCAGCTGGTCTTGTGCACGTTGCTCAAAGCATTTGACCCTTAACTTCCTCAAAGTTATTTCCCCCCAATGGGTGAAAGTGGTCCCTCATTCCCTAAATGCATGTCCTCTTTCTTTGTGGGTGGATACAGCATTCCTGCACTATCAAACCTAGGAGCTGAGTTCAAATGCTTATGTGTAACGTATGGGTCGGTTACTTTGACCTGATTTGAACTCATTACATGAGTTTCCATTCCAAAATATTCAGACAATTCGACAAAGCAATATTTTTGCAAAAATGAAACGGAAACACAAGCCACACGATATGATGTGAAAAGAATGAAATTCAAAAAGAATGAGCAATGGATATGAGCTTGGTGGAACAGGCTCTCTTAAGCCTGATCCAGTAGGTCCCACGAGGGTCCAATAATGTAGCATAACTCATCAAATGCCAAGTGAGTCATTCAGATTTCCCTGAAATGTGGCACATCTATGTGTAAAGAGGTTGCCTCTCCACTACTACATACATCACGTGCCCATGTCACTTTTGATTACACCCTATCATGGTGGATGTGATGGAAATTTACATGCTAAAAAACTGCAGATCAGCCATCACGTTCGACAGCACTTACCAGTTAAAGCAGACGGTTCTAAAAACCTACCTGCAAGTTTTACATGATTTGCAGTGGAACTTGTTTCCTCTTGTCGTGTTTTTCCACACAAATAACACACTTTAAGCAGAAATAAATGATTTCTGGAGCTTCTCCTGCCTATACACTACTGTTTTTTCTCTCCTGCGGTACTTGAGGCACCGTCCTTGACTGCTGCCCAGAGCACCAGCTGATGGATTTATTAATTGACTAGCTGACTAATGAAGTAGTCCATGCAACCCCTACCCTCGTGTACCACTGGTACAAGTCCTAAGCAGGTACCAAAAACTGCAACACTTGAGCCACCTTCAGTACTGGTTTGCCGCACCAATGACCAATGGAAAAAGCACAGTTCCATTTTTCTGGTACCAAAGGTCCCAGCACTTGCAGAGGAAACATGCCCTCATGGTTATGGTGTGTATTTGAGGTCTTGTATCCTATGGAAACATACGGTAGCATTTGGCCCAGACATTAAGAGTCATCCAGAAAAGGTCAATTTGACCATTTTGATAGTTTATTTATTGGTTGTATTTATTTATTTGTTACAAAATTTATTTACTGTTACACTTTAACATTGTTAAAAGTTTAGAGGGAAATCAGTACACAATAGTTATTGCCAGTTATAACAGATTTAAAGATGCAATATAGTGAAAATATAAATGTGAAATGTATAGAGTTTAACATGAAGAGTGTTTACTTTTTCAAATGCTTACAGTATTTAATTATTACTGCAGAAATGTTTAGGAACTGTTAAAATGGTTATAATCAGTTCACTAACTGCTTTACAAACATCACACTGCATGATAAGATTGTTGCATTTACAATATTTAGAGGTAGAAATGAACATAAAAAAAGCAACAGGGCATAAAAGTATCTCAGGTCCCCCCCCTTGTTTTCCCATTTTTTCTTTCTTTCTTTTGCCATTGTTAAATTATTTCCAGAGTATCCAACTTACAAGAAAAAAAAGAAAAGTCAAAAATCCATTGTTCGAACTGCAAATTGAGTTTAGCATACTGGAAAAAAGAAAACAGAAAATGTAAAGGTGCCGTTACTTTCGCACAGGGTGCATTTTGTGTTTCATTTTTGTTCAATATGTGAAATAAACAGTAATTGTGGATTAAAATGTTTTTGAACTAATTTGTTAAAGAAAGTTATTTAAAAAATCATTTAAAAATAGCTGTTTACTTAATTGCATATACAGTTACACTATACATTAAAAATAAGCAAAGTTAATGTAAAGTTATGGGTTCAGATTTAGAATATGCACTGCATTTCCTTTAATTCTCTGTGTCAGTGAAGATTATGTCATTTTGAAGGATTCGTCATAGCAGGGGTTGAATGTGGCATATGGACCTCTTGATTAAAGCTATATTTAGACTTTAGCAGTCACCTGCATCTGCCTCCCGGTCCAGGTGTGTGTTGTGGACATTGCAGGGTCGACAGCGTTGCACCTCCTCCCTCAGGTCTGGTATGCTCCCCGGCAGTTCCTCTTGTACACACACAGCCGGCTGTGCTTGGACCGCTCTGGAGGATCCGGCAAGACCACTTTCGTCATCACAGTGGGATGGGTTAGTTTTCTCCCAGGCTCCTGCAGAGACCCATGACAACGTGACTCTTTTAACCTGGAGTGGACAGCTCCAGTGTTTAGTACAGGTTAGTAATGCCCCTGTTCAAACACCTGGTTCAAGTTATCTGTTGAATTTCTGTTGAATACCTGATATGCTCTCTAAAGTGATGAATCATGCTTTAATTCCTGGCAGTGTGATGGACAAATCAAAGTTTCAGCAAACGTTAGGAGAAGACTAATTCCCTGAGTGCCAACGGAAAGTTTGGCAGAGGGGGAATAATGGGCTACTGCTGTTTTTCAGGGCTTACTGCCAGTGAAAGGTAAAGTATATACTAAAAAAACAAGACATTTTAGACAATTATGTTGCTCCAACTTGGTGGCAACAGTTTGAAAAAAATACCCTTTTATGGAGTATCTGACAAAAGCTGTAACTGTAAAACGCACATTTTCATTATTTTTTATCCTATCCTTGTTAGACATCTCAGCATTACATACTAAATGCTAAAAACTAAAACTGCAACTGAAACTATGGAATGGAATATCCAACAAGCTCATACAGATGTGATGGTCTGGTGTCCACATACTTCTGAATAATCTGGCAGAATCGAACTCAAAGTTTAGAGACCTAGAGTTTAGAGACCTAGTTCAGGCTAAAATGGGAAAAGGGATAGAACTGGGCCATGAGGACAGTATGTCTTGGTTTTTAAAGATAAAATCTGTCAAGCTGAGCTGCACTTGGACAGACTTGTTGATTTGCTGGTTAAGAAAAGATGCAGCAAAGCAGATAAGGGCTACAGGGACACACCCTGATGAGCTCGGTCTTGACATATCTTTTCAAAACAATGCCTGTGCTCTCTTACCTCACAACCCGTAAATCTGAATCAGTTCTGACTTTCCACTAAAAACTCAACTCCTGATGATACATAAGCTGTGTGTGCGTGTCTATGTTTGTGAGAGCACTTACGTTGCTTAGCAGCCGGGGCCACTGTGTGATTTCGTAACTTCCTTCCCATGAAGTTTAGAGACAATGTGACGTTCTCTGTGCCTGAGTTCATGTACATTGTGTGTGTTTTCGGGAGTGCAAACGTCTGTCTGTCTGTTTGGTCTGCGGACAGAAACACAGAAATGATGATGATCACAGTCAATATACTGGCAGTAGAAAAAGAACAACTTTTTCACCAAATTGTATCTTGTTTTAAAGGGCCCATATCATTAAAAACTTTTTTTCTTTTTTGAAATAAAAAAGCGTAACACAGTACATGAACATAATGAAATGAAGCTGCGAAAACAGCCTGTTTTGAATTCACTATTTTTGTGATAGTGTCCACATCTCCTGTCCAGAGGGAGAGAGAGAGGGAGAGAGACACAGACAGAGAAATTGCACTCAGATATTTTGGAAGCTCCCTGCCACGGTTTCTGTCCCCAGGTGGGTTTATGGACTTAAGAAGCTGCATTTAAATAATGAAAGAGAACACACTGTAAACACACACTCCAATACACTCCTGTCACACCCTGGTCAAATGATTATTTACTGTATTATATTTTATAGAGAACACATTAACATACAACATTTCCACAGGTTTTAATGCACAATTTCTATTTACTTGAGTTTAACACTTTGGGAAGTAATAAGATATAAAATGAACCTTAACATTTAAAATGTGTCTCTGTAGAGAGTGTGTACTTATTTACAGTGAGGGTGCCAAACATTTGCAAACATTTCTATCTATTCATCGACCGTCTGTCTGTCTATCTATCTATCCATCCATCCGTCCATCCATCCATCCATCCATCCATCCAAGCTGCACAAGCAGTCTGGAAAGAGGACTCCACTGACTGTGGTCAGTAACACCTGAATAAAATATATATGTAACACAAAAATATAATATAAAATATAAATGGAGTAAAATAAGCAGCTGATTTACCTGTGCGCTGGCAGCTGTGGCTGGCTGAGGCTGGAGGGAGGAACTGGAGAGCTGCTTGTTTTTCGTGAGGAACCCAATTCTTATCACTCGTGAAATATTCAAGTGAGTGGATGAGGTTTCAGAGGGTATTGGTTTGCCTGGCTGGGTCGTGCATGCCACTGAATGTCACCATGTTTCCAATGTGTGTGATAGAGATTGTAACTGGATGCGCACGTGTGGGCCTATCGGTCCTGTCATGCATGCTCTTGGGTCATCCATCATTTTTGTGAATGAATGGCTTTGTGGAAAGTATCTTTCCGCTCCTGGCATGGGCTTGAAAGAGGGCTCCTATAAATGAGCATCTAACTGAGCATGTGAATAATTTTAGGCCTGTATGAGAATAACTAGCCACTTCATTAGAAACACCTACTTCGTAGCTCCATTTCACTGAAGTACAGTTAAGGCGTTATACAGAAACATTCAGGTTTGATTTTCCAGTGTATCTCCGTCCGGTAATGGAGTTTCTGACACGACAGCAGTGCAATTCTCTCCCCACAGTTTATGGCTGGTTGTCCCAAAACCACGTCTGTGGAGTCGAACCAGCGGAAAGTTATATAGTCTTGTTTCACTTTTGTTCTTTCTCAGCATTCTTTAGCTGTGTTTACACTGTGTGCTATGGCGTGTTCCTGTATGAGAGAATGGTCAACATCACTGCTTATACACTGGTTCACCACCCTAACAAATAGTCATCAGGGGGGCTGTGGTCTGAGTTATAAATGGTTTAGAGGAAGTACAAGGTAGGTGTAGGTGTTTCAAATAAAGTGTAGCCTTTGGTCCAGGTTTCAAAGGTTTGAGAAAATGGACAAAGGTACAGACAAAATCCAGCCTTCAGCCTGAACGTCTAATACCAGAGCAGAGAAGGGCTTTTCATCTGTACCCAGTTATTTGTCAGTTCTGTCAAGTGAACTTAAATATGGTTTTCAATAAAAAAAAGTCCTGAAACGGTCAAAGTCTTCAAACTATACTTTCACATTAGCGGGTTGTTGCCATAAAATTGTCTTATGTGGGTGTGTTTGACGACAGGTACACCGTCCTGCTTCTGATGGTAAAATGTAAAAGAAATATCTGGACTTTTCAGAGTTGATAACTGAATATGTTCGCATAGAATTTAAATTATAATCACTTTTGCTCCCTGCAAAGTGTAAAAATATAAAACAGGTACATGTGTTTACCTTCCGCTACATTCCTGTTTTTTAGACATTATTTCCATGAATACATTGTGGTGATACTAAGAACACATTCTGACAGGGGCTGGTATGCAGTATGTTTTTACTGGCAGTCAACTTAGGAAGGGCTTGTAGGTTCCCTGCTGAAACAGGTGTGTCATGCCTGGAATCCCCTGGAGTGGCACTAAGAGTTGTAGAGTTATGAAATGCGAAGAGGAAGAAGAATCATCATATTACAAATTAGGGTATAACCTGATTGGGTGATTTTTGTGTTGTTATTGTATAATGATCATTGTTGGACTGGGATTTTCTAGCCCTAAAGGGCCAGATGTGATTTCATGTATGGGGGCAACTTGTTAGAGCAAGTTTTGGTGCTGGATTCTACATTCCGAAATTCTTATAGTCTGTTCTCTTTACATCCAGAGTAATCATTAACAGAAGTAAAAGGAGCAGTTAACCAATGTTCATTCTCCAAAATAAATGTTTCAGGCATAATGTTTGGCTTGGTTTCATCTAAGGTATACTTGGTCCACTTTTGAAAAAGTAGAAGGACGTGATACATTAAAAAATAATAAAATAAATAAAACCTAACCTTTTTTTTTTTTTTTTTTTACAGCTAATAGGTTTTGGTCAGTGAGACATTAGTCTAGTATTGTATGGCTTTCCACAAATTTTGTGGGTTCAGGAACTGATGTTGGATGGGGACGCCTGGCTCCTAATCAGTGTCCCAAAGATGTTCAGTTGGGGTAAAGTTCCTCCACACCTAACTTGCCAAACCTTGCTGTTGTGAACCTCACTTTGTCCGCAAGAGAACGGTCATGCTGGGACAGGAAAAGGCCAAACTGTCATTCGCCAATCCCAGATTCGTCCATCAGACTGGTACGTAAAAAGTGTGATTCATCACTGCAGAAAACACGTTTCCACTGCTCTACTACTAGTCCAGTGACAGCAAGCTTTACTTTATTACAGCTACTGCTTGGCTTTGTATGTCGTGATCTTATGCCCGGTACACACTGTGCAATATTGGGCTGTCCCAGATGATACATGACAAACATGAAACAACCGTGTTGATCAAATCAAAGAAATCAACAGCCAGAGCTCAGCCATGGAAGCTCCAGATGCACAGTTCGTGTGCTGACATTGCTTCATTCAGCAGTTTGGAATTATGTAGGCAGTGACGCAACAGATGAGATGATAGATGATTCTCACATGATGTGCATTTCAGCACTTGTTGGCGCTGCTCTGTGAGTTTGTGAAACTGCTGTTACTCCTACATGCTTCCATTTCACAATAATAGCACTTATTGATGTAGCAGGACAGATTAGATGTAGCATGGCAAAAATTTCACAAATACACAGGTGGCAAAGGTGACATTCCAGGACAGTGCCATGTTTTAAGTGCCTGAGCTCTTCAGCACAACCCATTCGACTACCAGTGTTTGTTTGAGGAGGTATGGCATAGTGATGTCCACATACTTTAGGGTATATGTTGTATCTTTCTCTGATGAGCCTATTTTTCCGTAAAGTGCTCACATGAGACAAGTCAATGCACAATGTGCACATAGTCAAAAAGAAAAATCAGAAGAACAGAACAGAACAGACCCCAAAAACTTTTTTTTCAGAAGAAAAAAACAATGGGGCATTGCGGATCTCAATGGGGGAACGAGTTCCAGAGAGTGGGGACAGCGGCATTGAAGGCTCCGTCCCCAAAGGACTTCAGTCTAGTGTGGGAGGAAATTGCCTTCTGACTCTGATTCTGTGTGGCACAAGATCTGAGATGGGGTGTACGGGATAAGCAGGTCTGATAGGTGCTGGGCGCGAGGGCATGGAGTGATTTCTAGCTGGAGATACAGGACGTAACCAAGAGCCAGTGGAGGTGCATGAGGGTAGGGGTGACCTGATGCATGGGTGAAAATTTTGGCAGCTGAATTCTGCACATACTGCAGCTTTGCAGTGCAGACCAAACAGTAGTTCACTACAGTCATCCAGGCGGGAGGTCATGAAAGCATGGATTTGGCCTTCAGTTGAATCAGAGAGTGACTGGAACGAGAGGGTAGAATCCAGAAAAAACCTCCAGGGTGGATGTGAAGACTAGCAGGACTTTAACATTACTGCTACTGAGAGTTAACTTATTGGTGAGTTGATGTTGAAAAATGCTAATAAAAAAAAATGATAGCAGTCTTGACATAATCGAAGCCTTTCTTGTTGTCTTTAGCAAGCACGTATTTTTGTCTGTACAAAAAGACGGTTTATGAAATACTAATTTTACAAGAGTGCTCCGTAGGAACCCATTCATTTTGGACACTGTGGAGTGCTGCCAAGTGTCTAACCAAGTCGGAAGACATTATTTCCTTGTTGTCTGACAATATTGATGAGCAAGCCGTCCCCACCTTCAGTGAGCCCCACCTTTCTCATTTAGTTTGTTCCCACCCAAATAAGTCTACGCTCTCACCCACAATTAGACCTTTCTAATGGCTGTTTCCAGATCTTGTCGTGCAACGATTCCATTCTTAGCAGGTCACAGCACTTGTGTTGTTGTTGTTGTCTCCAACCCATCATTACCCAGCTGCTTAACTCAAATTAGCCATCACTGCTGTCAGTCAAAGCATTCTCAAACAGGCCTTAACATTATATTAGTGGTGAACAATCCTCCCTGCGGAGTAAATGAGTAGGCTAGAATTGGCATTTGTAAAGGTATGGCTGAAATGTTCTACAGGAAGGGTATCTGCTCAGTCCTGTTAAGAGACATGAGCCTTCAGAACATGGACAAAACAGGTACAGTAACTACACGGGTGGTCTGACGCTAACACACCCACCAACATACTCACAGCCATGTCACCTCCACCCTTAATAGACCTAACGCAGCTTTTATCTTTGATCCTTTAGGCGCAGGTACCTGAGATAACAGATGTCTTGGGAATGCTGATGACCTGGTTCGGTAGTGTTGCATGTTGCACCTTATGATTTTTAAGGTGATTTTTAATACTCAAAGCTCACACTGCATGGGTTAAGGGAACACATGAAACATACCAACACATTTCTAGTGCTTTCTATTAGCCAAATTTGCAAAATAAATAACATGATTAGCTGTTTTAAGCCCAATCTGGCATTTCAGATAAGATAAGATAAACCTTTATTAGTCCCACAAGTGGGAAATTCGATTTAGTAACGGCAGAGAGTGGACAGTACAAAGTTAACAGAATAAAAATAATAATAATTCAGCTCCACAGCCCAGAATGGGGGACTTTAATGCTCCTTCAGTCCACAGGCATGGTGGCCACAGGCAGCCTGGTTTATTGGTTCAGTGCTTTTCTATGGAGATTAAACATAATAATGTTGCATGCGAGTGTTTAATTACAGATAACAAGGAGGTTCCACCCATAACTCTGCTAAATCTAGCTCAAACTTTCCAGAAGACCCTGAAGAGCTGGATCAGGTGTGTCGGTTCAGGTCTGGAATGAATCACTGCAGTGGCATCATTAACACACACACACACACACACACACACACACACACACAAACACACACACACACACACACACACACAAACAAAGGGACGGCATTTACCGCCTCCAGTCTTCAACTGGTTGCATTTCCCAGTGATAAGTGACAGGGAAGGGCCGGCAAACATTCCGAGCTCTGAAAACGAACACCACACTTTAAGCTCGTTCTCCGTGTCGATCGCACAAACGCAGATCGACTCCAGCTCGACTCGTAAACACAGGACTGGTTCTACAGGCTCCGAAATCGCAAAACCCTGCAGTAATTTCAGACTGAGACATTTCCACCAGAGCAGCTTCCGTGGATTAACTGATCTCAACGTTTAAAACGACTGAAATAAATACATGCTGTAATAATAAACGTAATCGCAAATAAGCAACAAAGGAAAAAAAAAAAATATATATATATATCTCTATATATATATATACACACACACAGCACACACAGTACTATGCAAAAGTTTTAGGCACCTATGAAAATTGTTTGAATGTTTCTGCCAGTAAAAACACAAGTGAACATCAGAATTGCTATATGTATATATATATAAAGTTTTGAGAATAGTCAGAAACGTCTAAACAAAAGCACATGGAACTGCAGTACGCCTACAACTACAGCCACTGCTAGACCAACCAGCGATGATTCAGAGAAGATTAAGTACACTTTCAGTATCTGTACTATCAGTTATAACAGAGAAACACACAGCATTTCTGAACACTAATATGGGGACCAAAGGTGGCTTATCAAACCTTATCACTGATAAGGGAAAAGGTCAAGTATTCTCAATAAAGCCTTGAGAAGGTCAGTGATGTGGCCATGGGAAAGCAAAACAGCTCTACAGTCAGTCCTTGCGTAGAAAAGTGACCTTGTACTATGCATGGCTGGCTCTGTGCTTGCTTTGTTTGCGGTAGGAGAGTTGGGCTCTGTGTTAGTGGTGTGATGTTGGGAGGCGATGGGAGGAACTACAGTGTGTTTTCCGGTCTCAGACTAGTGAAATGCTGCCCAGCTATGTCATCACTGGGACAGTGGCAGAGAGGAATGCACAAACAGTTGAGTAAAATCACACCAGAGACGGAGAAGACGACATACAACAAAGTACATTAAAAGTCACAGTTGTTGCCAATGATAAAATATTAATGATGAAGCTTATAATTATTTCTTACTGTCTTATTGAAACAAGCAGAGAAATTCTACTGAACTTTTAACTCATGCCATATTTGTGTTTGTACATAGAGGAGATACTACATTAGGATTTAATTTTGTTGAAAAGTTACTGAGGGGTGTCTAGTCCTGCACTGCAGAAAAGAAAAAACATTATTGGGGGGAAAAAACAGTTTTGCATCCTTCATTTACACTCAACCTAAAGGAAAAACTCAACCATGTCCATATAGACTACATATCCAATGTAAAGGTTATTTATGATGTAATTAATCAAAACAAGAATAGCAAAAACACAAATAACACTCGATTTTCTGAAGAGGAAGACTCAGATCTCTTGGTTATGCCAAAGAGAGGGAGAGCATGAATGAGTGAGTGATGATGAGGGCGAGGGACACTAGGGGGTCACAGTCTTGTGCTAGAAATGTCAAGGCCAAAATTCTCCCCAAGCACTGCTAAGTTAAGCCCTCGGATATGGTCTCACAGTTTCACAGGTTGGAGAATTTTCCACGTTTTCAAACTTGTCAGGTTAATTCAGTATTTTACATTACACACAATGCATGCATTTCAAAAGCCACAGAGCCATTTGAACACTGTCTTATGATGGAATTAGGATTTAATAAGCAGTAATACTTTTTTGCAGGGCGGCATTCATAAGGCTACATAAGCCTTTCATAGAGGCTGATTTCAACAAGTGTCAGTTGTAAGGTTATTTTTTAGTGATGCAGTGACATTAAAATCGACTAAAGCAGCCTTTATCAGCCTCTATGAGCAATGACAGTTGGAGGGCATCTCTATAAAGGATAATAATAACAATAATAATAATAATAATAATAATAATAATAAATAATAATAATAATAATAATAGTCAATATGAAGATACTTGTATGTGAGTTGTCATATAAGGCTTGTGAGTGGTCTGCCTTGAGTTTATGTTCAGTACATTCAGCACAGTTTTAATAACTGAACTGTGAACTTGTAAACCACATGCAATGTTAATAATCGGACACATTACAGAATCTCATGCAACAATGTAGGTTATGAACCCCCTGCTTTAATCCTTACAGACTACATTAACAGAAAATCATCCGCCTTTCTCTTCTTGTAGCTGTAATCACCCGTGGCAGCTGCATTAAAAGCAATTAATTTCCATCAGCAGAAGCATCTACCTGGCCCTTTAACTGTGCTGCAGGTGACAAACCACACAGGATATGGTGGCTGAAAATTCACTGAGGCGACACTTCTCAGCAAGGTTAGAAGGGACCAAATGCTGACTGTGTTCATATCATTCAGAATGATATCTGCTCACACAAATACAGCACGAAAACACAAGATGGTCCTGTGTTCATTGCTGGCAGAGATCCATTCTGATCTTGCGAGAGTCCTGATGTCTGAACATCATCAATTTTCAACTCCTTGAAACTCTTTGTTTTTAATTAAAGTGTAATTACTTACTCCATTTGCTCAATAAGCTATTCATATTCATCCCGAGGGAGGGTCCGTCAACACATTACACCCAGACAAAGCAGGGGTGGCTGGCGAGGTCCTATTGAGACAACGAAAGGAGGGAGGCAGACACACACACACACACACACACACACACACACACACACACACAACAATGAGCACACACACACATACACTGAGCTGCAAGACAGTAACACACAAAGCACTACTGTGACACTAACAAAAGTGACACATGTACAGGACTCATAAAGCATAGAATGAAATGAGTGATGCCACGAGCCAGAACTGTTTGTTTACTTGAGGGGAAGCCTAATTAGATCTTTTTTTACCTTTTAAAGCAAAACCCCCACCTACACATACAGCCTTTATATAATACATTTGGGTTAAAGTCCCCTATTCATGCATTCAGTGCTGAGAAGAAATGAGGGCTGATTAAACTGTGCCTAAATAAACAGGTTTATTTATAAAGATATTTATGCAGCAACTGTATTATAGACTGCAAGTCAAGTCAGTAGAAGTTAATGTGTAGCAAAACAACCTCAGTTAATGATAGTAGAATAAAAGTGTACTTACGGTGGACTGCAGCTCCACCTGTACAGACAGGTAAGGTGGTAGAAAAGGGTCTGGATGAAGTCTTGAAGTCTTGAAGCTGTTCAGAAGAGAGAGAGTTTCTCAGAGGCAGGAGGAGAAGTGTAGCATCGTTTCAGCAATGCTGCCTACACCAGCTCTTTTTCCTCTCTCTCTCTCTCTCTTTCTCTCTCTCTGTCAATGTGCCTGACACCGTTCATTTTTTACTCCACCCATATTCCGACAGGCTCCGCCTCTCAAGCCACGTTCTGTAAGTACAGTCCCGACTCTCATGTGGTGATTGGCTCGCTCCGTCCCGCCTCCTGGGCCACATTTGGCTAATTAGTTGGCCTCTCCTGAGCTATGATTGGTCAAAAGTTCATTCTCTCAAGCAGACCGCCAATAAGAGCGTGGAGAGTGGGGCTTGTCTGAAAACGGGTGGGAAAAGAAAAACAGCCAAACTGTGCCGAATGGAAGGACACGTGTTTGAGCGGTTGTCATAGAAACCAACTGCACTGACGTCACGGGTTAATTCGGTTCGGGGTTTCTTTGGGCTGCGAAAAGATTATTATTATTATTATTATTATTATTATTATTATTATTATTATTATTATGATTAGTAGTAGTAGTAGTAGTAGTAGTAGTAGTAGTAGTAGTAGTAGTTGTTGTTGTTGTTGTTGTTGTTTTTGGTGAAAAGAGGAATTTTAAACTTATACTTATTAGAAGCAATCAGTTCAACCATTCAAACTAACAAAAAACTGAACAAAGTAAAATGTTACAAAAAATCCCAATAAAAATAACAAAATATAAACAGCAACAACAATAACTGTTGTTTTTGTTGTTGTTTTTATTATTGTAGTAGTAGTTGTTGTTGTTGTTGTTGTTGCTGCAACCCATAAGAAGAGATAAGCTTATCAGCTGAAAGTCATTTTAATTTAGTAATAGAAATCTGTTCAACCATTCAAATAGACTGAAACACTGAAAAAAGTAAATAACAATAAAAAGGGTTATTATTACTACCACTACTACTATTACTATCATTGTTGTTGTTGTTGTTGTTGTGTTTTTATTTTGCAACATATAATACAATACAAGAAGAGACAATCTTATCAGCTGGATTGAATTTTTTTATTTAGTTATAGAAATCAATGATTCAAACAAGCACATTCAAAAATATGACACATTGCTTTTGTTTTTGTTTTTTTTTAGGAAAACTGGGTTTCAGTAAACAAACATAACTTAAAGACACTCATAAATAATGGAAAATTCCAGGAGAGCCCTGGAGTGGTCACTCTATAATAAGAAAAGAAAGAAGAAGAACTGGTGGAGGCAGTCAGGAGGAGAGGATAATAAACATGGTTTCTCTGTTTCACTGCTGCACTGGATCTCACAGACCGTCTTGGCCATCTGTTCAGACTGACAGAGACTGCAGTGTTAATGATTCACCACACTATTTCTGTTACCTCACCATCTCCAGCACTGCACTGTGAAGGGGCTCTGATCACAGCCTTGCTTACTGAAGTTTTACTCAGGTTTTCTATCCTGGCTGCAAAAAGACTTTATTATGAATAATCTCAATTAGGCGACGAGCGCTGTACACATCTTACAGACAGTGGTTTCAAAAGTGTTGGATGGGGTTGAGGTCAGGGCTCTGTGCGGGCCAGTCAAGTTCTTCCACACCGAACTCATCCAACCATGGTCTTATAGAGCTTGCTTTGTGTACTGGGACTCAGTCATGCGGGAATAGAAAAGGTTCTTCCCCAAAGTTGGAAGCACGGTGTCCAAAATGTCTTGGTATGAAGCATTAAGATTGTTCTTCACTGGAAGTAAGGGGTCTTGCCCAAACCTTGAAAAATAGGTGTGTCCCATAAGTTTTGTCCATATTGTGTACGTTATTTATATTAGACTGTCTTCAGTACTGTATTGGACTAAACCTCATTTAAGAATCATCACAGTACCATTTGAAAGGGAAACAGCACCATCATCTGTTGAATACCTGCAATTCTCTGCCAGGTAGTTGATTTTCCATTTTATGAAACTGAAGTACTGTAAAAATCAGAGTAAGATGTAGTTATAAATGTTCAGTTTTGCTCATTTACCCCTTTTTAGTTACTATTAAGACCTCACATGAGGTACAACAATGTAACACTTTTAAAGCTAAAACTTGGTGCAAAGTTGAATTGTTATACATTCTAAGCGAATAGTAATCCAGTGTAGTCGCAAATATGTTGTAACATTAACATTTAATACTGTCAGAATGATTTAAACTCCTCATGAAACAGGGTTAAAATAAATATATTAAACAAGCCACACATGCAGTGAGTGATATTTTCAAAAGGAACAGCTGGGTAAGCTCTATAAAAACATGGCTGGATGAGTTCAGTGTGGAAGAACTTGACTTGCCGCACAGAGCCCTGACCTCAACCCCATCCAGCACCTTTGGGATGAACTGGAATGGAGATTGTGAGCCAGGCCTTCTAATCTAACATCAGTGCTTTACCTCATAGATGCTCTACAGAATGAATGGGCACAAATTCCCACAGAAAATCCAAAATCTTGTGGAAAGCCTTTCAAGAAGAGTGGAAGCTGTTATTCTTGGGAATTTGTTTGTAGGGTACCTTCTTCAGTACACACCACGGGGCTTCATCTGGCGACTGAGAGAACCATGTGATTTTGTATTTCTGGTACCATTTCTGTGGATTTTGAGATGTGTTTGGGGTCATTATCTTGCTGAAAGGTTCACCCAATGCCAATTTTAGTCTTTACCTAAAGGCAGACAAATGTTGGCCTAAACTCTTTTTGTATTTGGTGCAATTATGCCATACTAATAGCGATAAAAGCCCCAGAATTAATGGATAGATTTTGAAATTCGAAATCCCCAACATTCAACTAAATTGTGCAACTTTTTGACAATTATAACTATTTCCAAATCTGTGCTGGCACTACTGTCTCATTTGAGACAAGTCCTTCGGTTTTGTCTGTGTTCACGAATGACAAAGGGAAGATGTGTAACCTCATATTGGTACCCCAGAGAAACAGAAAATGGTCATAGACAGTACTGGCGTTGCTGGAGACTGGAACCAATAAAACAAAAGATTTTCCTCAAAGATGTAAAAGGACTTTGGTTTTACTTAGTAAACATTTTCCTACGAGACACCACCAGAGCCATTTAAAGCAAGCCGAAATCATTCCAGATAATGCAGAAAAGAAGCTTTGTTAAACCAGTTAAACATTCAAAAGGAGCCTCCCTGGAACATCAGCATGACAGATCAGTGCCCTGAAAGCCACGCCAAATGTTTAGCAGCTGGCTGGGTGAGAAGCCTGTGACAATGATGCGCTGTGCAAAAGTGCATATGTCATACTCCAAACGACGGATCTCAAACAGGTTCCTGTAAGGCAAGAGTGTCCTGGAGAACTCAGGGCGGACATCTAAGAAATGGAGGCACAAACCCACATAAACATCCTCCAAGTGGATTGGGCGCACAAATCTGGAGGCCCAGGATATTTTCTTCGCCAGATCGATAGAAAAAACATACCCAGCTCCGGACACATAGGGTGGGAAAGAGCTTTCTGGATAGACATCTTCAGACAGGTACCACTTACTGTGCCGATCCCTGCGTGGGCGGCCGTCGTTAATGACTGATCCTGTGATATAGTCCTGCTGCGAAGGCTTAGCCTGGAGGTACCGCACAAGATAAGGCACGTTGACGAAAATATCTGCATCAACCTTCATGGCATATTGGGCAGAAGGGCAATAGGTAGCCAACCAGTTCATAATCATCATAGTCTTAACTGTGAGATTGTGGTAAGTATCCAGGAAGTCCATTTGGATGATATCTCCATATGCTTTACTCTCGTTCAGAAGATGTTCCTCAGGCTTCAGCTTGGATTCTTTTGACTGCCCAATGAAAAACAACCTGGCGATGTCCACATTTGGCACCAAACTGTCTTGACCCCAAGTCTTCCTGATGGCTGCCCTGGATTCTCTGTCTTCTTCTCTCACCGGAATCATAAACACCAGGAAAGGTTTTCTCCTTACACACAGCTTGGGCTGGTTGAGAGTGTATCTGTAAGTTGACGGTGAGATTACCTTGTAGAGCTCAACTCCTAATGGAAACTGATGCCTCGTGGGCAGCTCAGACACACCACTTTTCCAAAACAAACAGACCGAAAGTATACCCAAAGCAAAGGAGCCCAGGATAAAGCACGTCAGCGGTCTAGACCTCGGACACTTCACCATTGTTAGGACTTAACAATGCATAATGAATCTAAAAGGCATAAAACTAAACCAGGGAATTCAACTTCCTCCTCTTTGCTGTTTCATTTCAAGCCAGTGCTCTTATCCAGCAGAACAGCTTAATAACCTCCATACTCTCCCCTCCCCCTACCAGCAGGCCCCTCCCTGCCATAAACATAGTTACAGGTTCTGAGTCAGCCCTTTATGTTATCTGATAAAGCAGCAGGTTGGGCCAAAATGCCGGAGGGGTGGTCTTCAAGCAGGGCTGCTTCGGTGACTTCGTTTGAGAATTTATTTCCCACAGTCAATACAGAAGCTGCTATTAATATTTCTGACTGAATGGTGGCATTTATTATATAAATATACACTATAAAGACAAATTATATGGACGTCTGACCATTAAATCAACAGAGACTTTAATGACATTGCAATCAATATCCATAGATTTTAATATGGATTTGGTCCCCATTTGCCACTATTACAGCTTCCACTCTTCTTGAAGCAACATGTGGGAATTTTCACCCATTCATTCTGTAGAGCATTTTTTCCCAAATCTGTGCAGTCGATATATAGTAAGAAAACAGCCTGTTTCGATCTGAATTTTAAGAGCAGCACACTGATATTCACACACCACCCATTTCCAGTGAGGCACAATGCAAGGAAGTCAAACAGGACACAACTTTAAAGGCACAGTATCAAAAACAACCCGTTTTACTACAAGGGAAAAGTAGAGACTGGAAAATTGGCACATAAAATAAATTAAATATTATGTTTTTAGTGCATAAAACTGTGCCAAACGTTCTTCATAAGTGATCACTGAGAATATATTGGGGATGGGGAAGAGGTGGATGCTAGGTTATTTATGTTTAGAAAATACCTGGAAGAGAAATACCTGTAACTTGAATAATCCCTCTGCACACCAGAACCTTCTTGTTACCACTATGCAACCATTTCCACCTTACAGCTCTGGAAAACAATAAAGAGACCACTGCAAAAATGTTCAGTTTCTCAGGTTTTAACGTTCATAGCTGCACCCCCCTCCTTCCGGAACCACGCCTAGACATAGCCCCTGGCGTGCACCCCCACCCGAAACCATGGCCGAGACACAGAGAACATTTTTGGTGTATACCAGTTAATGCATGTAAGTACTCATTTGAGTACTACTGGATATAGTGTTATTTTTTTAAAAATTGTATCTCGAAGAAATGCATTATTGACTATATTTCTCACTTAGTCTATAATCATACCGCTAATGAAGCAGAGAGCCTATTCTTGGCTGTTTCACGTTAAAAACAGACAAAAAGAATTCACCGATCACTGTCGTGTGTTTTCGTAAACAAAATTCATTTTTATTGTCATGGGGTTACAGAGAAACACCTGTTGTTCACCCAGTTAAAAAACAAACAAACAAACAAACAAACAAACAAACAAAACAAACAAAACAGATTCAAATACCAAGGACTTAATTTACACAGGTATTCCATAGGGTCAGTGGTTTAGTCTATAGTGGGGGAGGTTTTGGTGGGGTGGGGGAAGGGCTGGGGTGGGGTGGGGGATTGGGTGGTGGGGGCACAAAAGACTCACTCTGTATATTAATTCATTTTGTGTACAATACCTTTATATAAATGTACAATGCTGATTCAAAACTGAAATGGCCTTCTTAAAGTATTCCTTTGCTGCACAATATTACCTTACCACTCACGGTCATTATATGTCTCAGTTTGCAAACACACGAACTTGCTTCCTTCAGTCACATACTGATATAGGTCCCGCCTTTACTTTTGAAAGGAAACGACTGACAAACATACAATAAAACTCATAACTTCTACTGTGTGGGTCAATGCCAGTGCACTGCAAAACCAGCAGCATGGAAGGAATCCTAGCACACTGTAAATGAGTCAAACGGAAGTGGCAGGAGCTCATTTAGCTCAAGTAAAATCCTGTAAAACTCCACAAATACGGCAAGCTTTAAACTGTGTTTTTTGGGGATTTTTTTTTATATCAGAAACTCAGAATTTGACATGTTAGAACTATTTACCTGTCAAATTCTAATTTTGTAAAAAAAAGAAAAAAAAAGGCATGCATTCTATTTTAGCATGTGAGATTTAACACTAGTAAGTATTCCTTTTGTCATTTTATATTTTAATTGGAGAAACAGTTGTTTACCAGTATGAATTAAAAGAAACAACAAAGTCAAAGTTTATTTTTTTCAAAAGTAAAAGAAAGATGTTTGAAGCTGACATTCTAATTATTACGTGTTCCTAGTTAAAATGACGTTTTACTTGTTAAAATTTTACATGGAAAAAAGAGTTTGACATTAGAATTATTTTCCTTAGCATTGTTGAATGTTGAAAGAAGAATTAAAATCAAACATAATTAAAATCCTTCTGAAAACTGAAATTTACAAATTTCTTTCCATGAAAAATAATTGGGAAAATATTGAATTCTTACCCATTTTGAACGATTTCTTAACCATTAGACTTAAAATCTTACATTCTAGAGTTCTACTTGTAAGATTTCAATTTTGACATGTTAGAATTCAATATTCTCAATAAGAATTCAGTAAGTGCTCCTTTTTTATTATTAGTGATATTAATACTAACAATTCTACTTTAAAAAAAAATTGAGTTTCTGATATCAAGAAAGTGTGGATTAAAAGCTGGATCAGCTCGCCATATGTAGGCTTAAACACTAGGAAAGGTGCGTACGAATGGAAGTGGAGCAGTGCCTGTACATTGTGCAAGCTGAGATGTCACCCAACACATGTAATGTTTATAATGTGCTACGTGTGCCACTGTTCTGCAGGACTGACGGATGGAGGTGAAGCAGTGCCTGTACATTGTGCAAGCTGAGATGTCACCCAACACATGGTAATGTTTAAAATGTGCTACGTGTGCCATTGTTCTGCAGGACTGACAACCTGCACTGGCAGGGGTGGGGGAAGGGGCTCGATACGAAGAGTTATGATGCATCACACTAAGGCTAATTATAGACAAAAAATGTGGCCCTCTTCACTGCATGACT
Source organism: Bryconaethiops microstoma (assembly GCA_037577275.1). Classification (NCBI taxonomy): domain Eukaryota; kingdom Metazoa; phylum Chordata; class Actinopteri; order Characiformes; family Alestidae; genus Bryconaethiops; species Bryconaethiops microstoma. Next base: position 4,798,083 of record JBBJLS010000041.1, read on the forward strand.
GTTGTGGTGAAATATGAGGTGAGCGTTTGTAACTTCAAACAGAGAAGAGGCGCCAAACACTAAACAAGACCACACATAGACATTCTGCCCTTTTAAAACATGAGCTACGCTCTTAAAGGCGCCAAAAAGACTTGGAGAGATGTCACAGAACAATGCTTCTCAAACCGGTTCTGAAACTCGCAGGAGGACAGAACAATGCTTCTCAAACTGGTTCTCAGAGACCCCCAGATGGCCCATAAGTGCTGCAAGTGGTGTTGGAAATTTAAATGTGGACCTTCAGGAGCTTTCTGAGGTCATGGGATGGATAAAAACTACAGCCTTGGAAGAACCACCAGTGGATCTCTAAAAAGTCTTTCTGAAATGTATGAAATTCCCAGATACAATAATTTAGACTTAATAAAAGACCAGAAACCTGACTTAAAACACACTTAATAGAAGTCAATGTCAATTGAAGTAACTGGAAATATTTGTCTGTGTGATGGATAGTGATTATATAAAAATGTTGAAGTATTCCTTAATGGGTCTTCTAATTAATTGTTTTAGGGAACCAAAGGTAGGGCTTCTATTGTAATGCTGTCGAAAGCCCCTTTGGCACTTTTAAGAGTAGACCATAGCCAGATGGACCACAGAAATGTTGCAAGCCAGGTTTCGGAGTGACCCCTCCTACCAGTGTTGCATTGGATGGATTTCTTGCATGGATCTTCAGATGATAGTCTTTGGTGCGTGTGATTATGATGTTCTGCACGATGCTGAAGTGCTCGGTGGACTGTTGGCCTGGCATGGATGAGCTGTAGCTCAGAACGAGGGATTATGAATGGCGTTTTAAAGTGGGTTACTATGAGCACAAGAGGAGAGATGAAGTGAAGAGACAGAGACAGAGAGAATGAGGTTTCTGGCAGGAGCTTTGGTAGCTGAAGGGGTGGAACTGATGCAGTAAGGACAGACTGGTGGGGTGGGGGTGAGGGAGATGTGTAGAGCCTCTTTACGACCGTTTTCTCCTGCCCTCAAAGTTCCTGAAGTTGGCTGGTCTGATCTTCATCTCAGCAAACTCAATGGAGTGTTCGTGACCCTTCCAATGGAACCAGTTCACACCCTGCAGAACAGATACGGCACATAATCCATTTATCATTGTGCTATTAAATAAAGACTGCCTATACATTCTTAGCAAATAGCAGATACAGCAGCTACTGTACAATAGCACAACCTTTTAAATGCTTTACAGAACCATTTTAAAAAAGGTTCTTTAAAGAACATTTATAAAGAACACACGTAGGTTTTCTACTAGGCCACGCAAAATACCATTTGTGTATTCACTGTGGCAAGATCATTTTCACACCACTTGATATACAGACGACCCCCACAAATTCACGGTTCAGAGTTTTCATTTACATTTACAGCATTTATCAGACGCTTTTATCCAAAGCAACTTGGGGTTACGGGTCTTGCTCAGGAACCCAGTGGTGGTGTGCTGAAGGTAGGATTCAAACCCATGACCTCTTGGTCCAGAGGCAAGTACCCTACCACTAGGCCACCACCACCCATACATGAAACCTGATCCATCTGGACTTTAGACTTAACTGCTATAAACATATCAGCTAAACTTCCATCCTCTCATTGTGCTTCAACCAACTCACTGAGAGACAGAGGTGCAGGAAAGGGCAAACAAATACGTTTTTCTGCCTTAAGGCTAGCCACCGCAACATCCCCATTCTTTAAAGAATGGCTCATAGCACAGGTCACAGCGCAAGAGGGAAACGCATCAGGAAAATCAATAGTACAGTTATCGTACTCACACACAGAGGGCACATTTCTAACAACTGTGGCAGGTATAACATCACACCAAACTCTACCACCCGCTAAATTACCCAGTAACACCCCTAAACCTGCCACAGGCAGTGATGGCCTAACAGCTATCGTCACCTCGCCCTGCACCAACTCTGACTGCAGGACAACCCGATGTAGAGGGGCAAAAAATGTTTCGAGACCAATGCCTTTAATCAACACATTGCAACCAGTACTGGATTGCGGGGAAAATGGCAAAACGGACTCCAGGATAAATTATTCAGAAGCCTCTGTGTCACTAAGAATATTTGCAGCCATCTTTTCTGAACTATCAACCAAAGAGACAAAGCCCTCTGTGATAAACGGAGCATAGTCGCCCCCAACATCCCTAACCTGATTAGGAGAAGTTTTTTTCAGAGGTCACATCTAACACAGAAGACTCCATAGATTTACCCACTGGAGCAGCACACTGGCCTAGCCCCATCAGATTTAGAAAAAAACAGATGCATCAGTCTGACCCAACTGTGAAACATTAGCCAATACTACCGGCCTGCCTAGGCTATTACTCTAACCTGATCTCGGAGCGTAAAGCAGGGCATTCATTTTTCCAGTGCTCTCGCTTAAAGCAGTAGTGACAATGTGAACCTGAAATCACTCTTAAACCTGGCATTTAAATAAACTTTAAGCCCACCGGGCCTAATGCCGGCAGAAAACTTTTCATGATTTTCCTTACGATCATAACCACTAGGTGAAAAACCTCGGCTTACAGACTTGAGTTAACACAAACTCGTATGCTAACAGCAGCATCGGCTGGAGTTTTAACTTTATGCTCGTTGATAAACACAGCTATACGATCTGGAACACTTTTAAACTGCTCCAAAACAAACTCACTCATCCCCTCTGCTGCCAGCCAATGATGAAAATGAGTAATTCTCGCACAACCTCCACATGAGCCTGCCCACTACCCTTACTACGCCAAGACCTAAACCGCTGTCGATATGCCTCAGTCACCAACTCATACACCTTCAAGACAGCATCTTTAACAGATTGATATTTTTCCTCTCAGACCCTGTCAGCGATATAAGAGCTTCCTGAGCTTTTCCGACAAGAACGCTCTGCAACAGCAGGGTCTTTTCTGAATCATTCCAACCCCTATCATCTGTTAAACTCTCAAAAACGTCAGGATCTTTTTCATTAAATCTAGGTAATAATAATTTAGTCATTTGGGCTATATTTACCGAATTTCACCATTTACAGACTGATCATTAACTTTAAGTCTACCCTCCGCAATTAAGCGTAAACGCTCAGCTTCGTGAGCCATTTTTTTCCTCTTCTAAATCATGAGCCAATCGAATTTTCTCTAACTCCATCTGACGTGTCTGGTCCTGTAGCTCCAACTCAAATTTCTGTTGCGCATACTGTAATTATAACAATTCCTTGCGTTCCTCGAAAGTTAAACCGTCGCTGGAATGCTCTCATTGTCCAGTAGAACTGGAACTATTGGGTTAGGGGTGGATGTTACCTCGGGCTCTTTCTCATCAATAGACATAACCCCCCTTTCCACCAGCTTCGTTTTTATAAAGTCCCTAAATTCCTGTAATCTAACACTGTTACCTAAAGTTACCGCAAGCCCGTAATACTCGGCCACTTTACGAATGTTATGCTTCGTGAGGCACTCAAAAATTCCCCCCTCAGATAGCCCTTTATATCGACCAGGTAAACTGGTTAAGTGATTAGCTTCACCTGTGCCACTGCTCCACCCTGGAACACAGAAAGACAAAGGGACAAAGCAACAGGTGGCAATCACAGGCAAACCCGTAACACACACACACACACACACACACACACACACACACACACACACACACATATATATAAAATCTGAATGTTATGGTATAAAAACAAACAACAACCTGTCCTGCTCATCCTCCTCTGTCTCTTTTCTCCAGTTCCCATCATCCCGACTTTCCTGTATGCCATGGAGCACCAGACAAGTGTCCTCTCCTTGTCTTCCTCCTCCTCATCCCTCTCTCCTCCAAGCACAGGACAGCCCACCTTCTCCTCCATTCTCTCGCTCTATGATAACATAGCCTACACCCTCACAGCGGCCCCAAATAACCTGAGTGTCCCGTCCCCCCCGCCGCTGCCTGAAACAGGGCCCAAGCAGAACACCTCCGGCTCTGAGTGCAAAGACGACAGTGAGTTTCTGGAGGAGGAAAATGTGAGAGTGGGCCTCCTGTTTGCATCCAAAGCTCTGGTGCAGCTTCTGGTGAACCCGTTTGTGGGTCCACTGACCAACAGGTGCGTCCTGCTCCAGCGGGCGGCATTTGTAGAATATTGTCCTCCATTTACAAAGCATTCCTATTCACACTATTCTAGAAATCACACTGCTCTGTAACAGTTTCCTCATGTACACTATTCTAGATATCCTCCCCATTCACACAGTTCTGGAATGTTCTCTACTGACATAGCTGTAGAATATTGTCCCTCATTCACACGGTTCTAGAAGAATCTCCACATTTATACTGTTCTAGATATTCTCACCATTCACACTGTTATAGATATCCTCCCCATTCACACAGTTTTAGAATATTCCGATTCACACGGTCCTAGAATGTTCTTTCTCATCAACTGACACAGTTCAAGAATATCGTCCCATATTCACACTGCTCTAGAACTGTCTCCTCATTTACACAGTTCTAGATATTCTCTCCATTCACACAGTTCTGGAATGTTCTCTACTGACATAGCTGTAGAATATTGTCCCTCATTCGCACGGTTCTAGAAGAATCTCCTCATTTAAACTGTTCTAGATGTTCTCTCCATTCACATTGTTCTAGAATGTTCTTCTCCATTTATGTTGGTTCATTTGGTTTGTCACTTTGTAATCTAGAACTGCATAAAGAGTTTTGTTCAACAAACACTAACAAGCATTCCCGATGACTATAGAATGTTCTCCCCAAATCCACAGTGTTCTGGAATATTCTCCCCCATTCACATTTTCTAGAATGCCCCCTCCACACACAGTTCTATGTTTTCACCCATTCACACAAGTTCTAGAATGTTCTATATACTGTCCTAGAATGTTATAATCTGCTGACAGTTCTAGAATACTGCCTCCCCCGTTCACACTGTTCTATTTGTTCTACCTCAATTCACACTTTTCTAAAATAGTCTCACTGTTTACACAGTTCTAGATCCTATCCCCAGTTCACACTGTTCTAGAATGCTCTTAATCCACAAGGTCTACAAGGTCCTCCTGTATATTTTATTGACTTTAGGGGTAAGACTCTGATTCTGTTTAGCACAACTAAGAAATGATTCAGTGACTTCATCATGAAACCTCACATTTCATCCATTAATATTCTGTTCTGTATTTTCTAGGATTGGATATCATATACCAATGTTTGCTGGGTTTGTGATCATGTTTGTCTCCACAATAAGTAAGCACAGTTTAACTATTCGCGATCTACAAGAAGTATTTATTTCTTGACTATAACATGTCCATATGCATAAACATGGCAGTGACAGTCGCTAGTTTGGTGAAAAATCCAAATTATGTTGCAGTGGATTATTTAAGACAGCATGTTCCGTAGTTTTAGAGTTGTTCTTTACTGTCTTAACTTACGTGTGAGTACACTTCAGTCCTCCCTTTCATAATGAAATGAACTACAGATTAGAATACTATAAAATAGTATGTATAATAGTTATATTCAGGAATTTTAGTTTTACTATCCAGAGGTGTCCCATGAAATCAGTGATAAAATGAATCTCAATGTATATACGTTGTTTGTAGTAGATGCTGAATAATTCAAAGATATACTAAATAATTCATAATATATGCTAAGTGAATGCTAGTAGATCCTGAATCATTCAAAGTAGTTGTTGAACTGGATGTTAAATAAACTGTAGCTATATATATATATATATATATATATATATATGTGTGTGTGTGTGTGTGTGTGTGTGTCAATGTTATTTGTATTAATGTGCTACCGTTGAGATAATGCAATAACTCTTTGCGTATGTCTGTTTTTCTCAGTGTTTGCTTTCTCAGGAACATACGCTTTGCTCTTTTTCGCTCGTTCACTCCAGGGTATAGGTTCTTCCTTCTCCTCTGTCGCAGGTACAGTGTGTGTGTGTGTGTGTGTGTGTGTGTGTGTGTGTGTGTGTGTGTGTGTGTGTGTGTGTGTGTGATAGCTAACAGCTTTTTTTATTGAAATACTTTTTTTCCTGAAAACATTTACTTTTTTACTGAAAACAACAGTTTAACTACAGTGTTTGTCATTGTGTGTTTGTGTGTGTGGTCCTTTAGGATTGGGCATGCTGGCCAGTGTGTACACAGATGATGATGAAAGAGGGATTGCCATGGGTATAGCACTGGGAGGACTGGCCATGGGTGTACTGAGTGAGTGACTGATGTATTAATAGAAGCTACACTGTATACACAAAAAGCATTGAGACATTTGACCATTAAACCAACAGGGATTTTATTGTCGCTGCATTCAAATACACAGACTTTAATATAGAGTTGTTCCTCCCATTGCAGCTATAACATCTTCCACTCTTTTCGGAAGGCTTTCCACAAGATTTTGGAGTTTTTGTGGGAATGTGTGTCCATTCATTCTTTAGAGCATGTATGAGTTCAGGCACTGATGTTGGATGAGAAGTTCTGGCTCATAATCTCCGTTCCAGTTCATCCCAAAGGTGTTGGATGGGGTTGAGGTCAGGGCTCTGTGCGGGCCAGTCAAGTTCTTCCTCAACAAATTTATCCAACCATGTCTTCATTGAGCTCACTTTATTTTCAGTAAGGGGCCTGGCCAAAACCCTGAAAAGCAGGGGTGTCCCAATACTTTTATTTATGTCGTTATTAAATTAATACTCCAAAATTTTAAACCTGATGTTTGCCCTGCACAAAAAAAAACAAAAAACATTTAATCAGCAGCATTCATAAACAGAATTAGTGACAAAACTGTCGATGGTAATGGACTATACACTACAATTGCACCAGACAGAGACTAGCAATGCAGGAGCTTTTCTTTCAAACTTGTTACAATAAGGGATGCACGTTAAAATCAGCAGATTTTTGCCACAAACAATAGGCTGATTCATTATTTTAACACAATCAGGGTGATATTTAAGTATTAACTGAATTTCATTTACAGATTTTAAAATTGTGTAATTTATTCTGCAACTTTGACTAACGGAAGGTATTACAAAAGTATTAATGTGACTAACAAACGCACTTTGTCCAACTTGGCTGTAAAGAAATCAGACAAGTCCACCATAAAAATTCCTTGTCATAATGTAATGAGTACAAACACAATGTAATGTAGGTGTCACTATTACTGTATGTGTGTATATGCGTGTGCGTTTGTGTTTTCCAGTCGGTGCTCCTTTCGGCAGTGTGATGTATGAGTTTGTGGGTAAAAGCTCTCCATTCCTCATCCTGGCCTTTCTGGCTCTATTTGATGGAGGTGAATTCAAATATAAACCATTAGCTTTTTATCTACCAAGAGTTCCTGTCATTTAGTGATTAAAACTGATAACTGTGATCAAACATGCTCTTTGTGAACTTTTCTTTTTTCACAGCACTCCAGCTTTGTATTCTGCAGCCCTCTAAGATATCTCCAGGGGTAAGCACTTTCATTACTGCCTTTCTTATTCACACATAGTTACATAACACACACCAACTAATCCCCCAAACCCCCCATTCTTTAAGTCTATTGCAGTTATTGGTTCCATTCAAATAAAAGTAAACACCTCTTTTCCAGCCCAGAGTCTTTTATTAGATGCTCCTAATCTGGAGTTACTTTCAACCCACCCGTCTGTGTCAGAAGCTCCTCACGTGCACCAGTGATCGCTAAAGCACTGTGTAATTTTATATTAAATTTAATGTAAACTCATCGCTCATTGAAAGTGCAGACTCTAAACATTCAAACCAAACCACATTTGTGTTTGTAAGTAGAAGAACAGATGTTTTATTCTGATGAGGTACAGTCGTTCCCTGCTTTTTGTCATTTTTTTGACATCAGAATAATTGGGAGGATCAGAAGTTCAGTCTGGAACCTGTTTTTACAGAACGTACAATGAATGTAAATTCATTACGTACCTATTAATTATGTCGTTACATTTAAATAGTATATCAAAATGACAGTAATGACTCCAGACTTCTAAGCCTTTAATTATGGGGTCTTATGTGCAAATAGGAGATATGATCTGATGAATACCATGTTCACTTTTTTGGGTTTCAGAGCGTGGAGGGCACACCGCTGCTAACTCTGCTGAAAGACCCTTATATACTCATCAGTGCAGGTGTGTGATTGTGTGTGTTACTGTAAATCAATCAGTAAATTCACTTAGACCTCATATTAAAGAGAGCTGCTTTTTATTGTGTATAATAATAAAATATAATAATGGTCTTTTATATAGAAAGTAAAGTAAAATGGCCCCTTACAGTCACAGCACTGCACAAAGTGTGAGCAGTGAAATTCTTTCTCTGAATTTAACCCAATCACCCAGTGAAGCAGTGTGTGGGAACAGTACCTTGCTCAAGGATGCTTCAGTGGTGCTGCTAGCAGTCCTTGGATTCGAACCCGTGACCTTCTGATCACGGGGCAACTCTCTAACCACTAGGCCACCAGACACCCCAAAATACGTGATGGCAGCAGTGGAAAACCTCAATCAATGTATTATAGTAGTGCTTTTATAAGTGTTAACATGCTATAAAATATGTTCTTGCATTTCCTATTTCTTATGGCACTTCACCACATATGAAAAGATTTCTATAATTTCATGGCCGTGGACAGAAGATTGAAAAGCTTCTACCTGATGAAGGCCTAGGCTGAAATGTTTTTATTCACTTTTCTATAAGCCATGACATAATAAGGACTTTCTATCTTTTGGATGTGTGACATTTTTTCATTCTTGAACGCATATTTGACACACTAATTGTATTTGTGTGGAATTCCAGGGTCCCTGTGCTTCGCCAACATGGGTGTTGCCATCCTAGAACCCACTCTCCCTATATGGATGATGCAGACCATGTGTTCCCCAAAATGGCAACTGGGTAAGCATCTCAACCTTGTTTTTTTCCTGTCAAAGTGATATTTTTGCGGATAACCTAATGTAAAGGCTTAGTTTAGATGTCTGATCTTATTGTTGTCATTTTCCTATACATTTAATTCACATTACCTTAATATGTGATGGTCATCAGGGCTGGGATCATTGATAATTAGTTATCTAATCATTAAGTACAGTTTTAAGCATCAGTGTTCTGCACTTCGGTACATGATCCGGTACTCTCTTTAAGCCTTTGCTTCGTTTACACACACAGCAGGTGTAGGCAGCCCTGTGAGTGACTGTTACGGGCTAATCAGGAAAACAGCATCTCAGAAACAGTATTTGCATTCTACCACATGGTGTGTATGTGAGAGAGAGCTCTGTTTCAGCTCCAAACATTAAAGGGAGCAAACAAACCTTGAGCAACCATGAGCTGTAATAAATAAAAAGGTTTAGTGTTGATGTGTTAATTTTCAAAACAATCAGACCATGTTTTTGCGATAAAACTTAGATTGGGTGTGAAAACCATAACTCTTTTCTCCCTCAAATGAAAACTATCCGAGACGGAATGTTACTGTTAAATGCCCATGTTTTTAAATTATGAAACATAGATTTTGATCATTTTGTCATGATTTATCAATTATTTTCAGATTTGCTTATTGTCCCAGACCTAAAGGCACTTCCACTTAAGGCTCCACAGAAACATTTTTCAGTACATGACATATGGGCAAAAATGTAAATCATAATTAAGTATTTCTCTTATTAAAAAACATAAATGTGTTACGGGTTTAAAGTTTAGAATCAGCCCTTTCAACAGAATTTCTCACAAGATAAACGAAAAATACAAACACACTTTTTAACACTTCCACTCATCTAATAGGCAGTTGGGTTTTTTTGCCTTTTCTAATGACCTGATCACGGAACTGGAAATTGATCAATTCTGCTCAATGCAGTTGGATACCAAACATCACACAAAAATATGTCTCTTCTGAGACACCAAAGCAGACTGCATGACTCCAGCTTTCTGTGTGAGCCTGCCAAGACATCAGTGCTCCAGGACATTACTTTAATTGCTTCTTTTATGTGGCTCAGTCACCTGATGTTGAAGAACTGATGTCAGGAAATGGATGCTGAGAGGTTCTTGACATGGCTGATGGCTTTGGAAAGTGGTTCAGTGTATGCACCCTTTGGCTTTTATTGGTTTAACTGAGCTCTCAGACTCTACCTTCTACCTGCTGAATCACTGAAGCCCACTGATAAAGGTGCTGATATTGCAGGTGTGGCCTTTCTGCCAGCGAGTGTGTCTTACCTGATTGGGACCAACCTTTTCGGCCTTCTGGCCAACAAAATGGGCAGGTACGGTCTCTTCTGGTGTATCTCAGAATAAATAAAGCATGTTTAGTGCTATTAATCCTAGGCTGAGCACATTAGTATTTTAACATCCACAGTGTCACCAAAAGTAAGAGAAAAAGAGGAGTGATCCAGAGGCACAGAAGCTTAATATAAAGATGCTGACACAAACAAATAATCCTATAATCCTTATCTCTTCCTGTCCCTCACTAGGTGGTTGTGTTGCATGATTGGAATGCTAATTGTTGGCATCAGCCTTATCTGTGTGAGTACCACCCTGAAAATTCACATTCTAGTTCTGCCTAAATGTACACATTTTTTCCCCCTAACCCATTAACTGCAGTCCCATTAACTGCAGTAGTTGTAACTATTCTAAATAGTATATCATTTAAATATGTTGCAGGTTCCTTTGGCCAAAAGCATCTATGGCCTCATTGGCCCCAATGGAGGACTGGGATTTGCCATTGGTAACTATGGCTGCCTTAAAAATATAGATTGAACAGTCTTAGGAGTGACGGATAATGATTCAAACTTTGCCATTGTGATTATAGGAATGGTTGATTCGTCTATGATGGCAACAATGGGTTACCTGGTGGATATCAGGCATGCGTCTGTTTATGGGAGTGTGTACGCTATAGCGGACGTGGCACTTTGCATGGGCTTTGCTGTAGGTAAATATGCTTATTCAGTGTTACGCCCGCTATTGTCTTCAGTTAATCTGACTAAACAAATTTGCTTAGACTTTGAGCGTAGTACATACATATGTATGTAATGTTGTAACATTTCATAAAACTTACTATGTATGAACCTGATACAGTTTAGTCAGAAAAGCTGACTCACCAGTTGACCCTCACTTTTACCGTGTAGGCCCATCTACAGGGGGTGCCATTGTAAGAGTGATCGGCTTCCCGTATCTTATGGTGATCATTGGCATCGTCAACATTCTTTATGCACCACTGTGCTTTTTCCTCAAAAACCCTGCTGTGCGGGAGGAAAAGATGGTAATAAATGTGCACATGCAAGCACACATTTGTATAATTTTAATCTGCATGTTTCATATATACAATTATTTATATCCCAATATATATTTATATGGGACATATATACATATAATAAATTGACCGTAGGTGTGAGTGAATGATGTGTGTGTGTGTGCATGTGTGCGTGTGTGTGTGCGCGCGCACCCTTACAGCTGCTGACCCCGGGAAAGGCTCCAGGTACCCGCGGCCCTAGTAAAGAATAAGCGGTTGCAGAAAATGAATGAATGAATTAATATTTACATATAATACATATAGGATATATTATTATGGCATATATAAGATATACATATCTATTTGTAGTAAGACTTTTTGGGCCTATCTAACCTTAACCTTAAGAAAAAAAATGTTTCTTTTTTTGTAAGTTGTTTTTTCAGATCTGGGAACATTTTTGTCCTGTAAATATACAGAACCAAAAACACACAGGTGTGTCTCACTTTTGATTGTTTGCTTCTGTTTGTCAATGTTCTGTGTGTTTCCCAGGCCATTATAAACCAGGAGTGTCCCATGCATGTGAAGAACTACAACTCACAGCGCCAGTGCAGGGAGTTCCCACTGAGTGATGACAGTGAGGAGGATATAGAGGAGTAACACCCACACACACCACCTTTCCAAAATTATGATAAATTATAAGGCATTCCACCTTATCCATTTAGAACCCTTTTTTATGCTTCGCATTGATGGTTCTTGACTGTGCTGTGCAATAACATGCTGTGCTGCACCTCCCAGTTGAACACTTTGTTTTAAATAAACAGTTTGTTTTAACAGAGTCCAACAGCTTTGTTTGAGTCTAATGGAGAAAGCATTACTGGTCTATTAAAGCTATGTTGTCCTTGACAGCTGAGCAGTCATTTTGATGCTCCTGTTTTTTTCTTCAAATTACTGTAAATGACTGATTATGGATAATCTGATGATTATGTTACAGTTTTATCATCTTACAGTAAACAGCACATTTAGACGCTCAGGTGATTGTGGTCAAGTGACTGTGTAGTCCACTCTGAGGTAAGGGTACTGGACACTACCATGTTGGCAAAATTCCCATTTGACCCAATAAGGCACTGCATAACATTTAAGATTTCAGTTAAATGGGCTAGACTGTCGGGGACTATATTGGTGTTGCTAATCAAAACTTTGAAGTGGTTCCTGCAGCTCTTTTCCAGTGACTGATAGCTTCTCTCTTACCTTCCTTATCATTAGTCTGAGAGAAATCTTGCATGGATCTCCTGTCCCAGGAAGTATTTTTTATTATATGTAGGTATTTAGATTTTTTTGACTAGGTATAAGGGATTTTTCCTACACCTCTGTCCAGCCTCACACAAGTAGCTACAAAAGAACATATTTGTATACAAAGCATGAATAGGTCAGTTCTTGATCTGAGATCAGATGGGCGTGGGTTTGAATCCCAGGACTGCTAGTGGCGCCTCTGAGGTACCCTTGAGCAAGGTACCGTCCCCACACTCTGCTCCCTGGGCGCTATGTTCCTGACTGCCTGCTGCTTCACTTGGTGAATGGGTTACATGCAGAGCAAGAATTTTGTGCTGTTCTCACTGTGCGCTGTGGCGTGTTCACGTATGACAAAAATGGCCACTTAGTTCCGAATCAGTGCCAAAAGATCTAGCATTAACTGGGCCTTTTAAGAATATCAGGTCAATTTTGAAGTAGCAGTCTACCATCTGCCTGCCAAGCATCTATCCAATAGTATTTTTAACAAAAAGGTTTCTTTTGCAAACATATTAGTCACGCTGTCCAGTTTGACTCTGAAATCCAATATCCTCTCTATGAAAGTCCTTTATTGCACCATGCATATATCAATAAATTATCACAGTCCAAAGGTGACGCAGCTCTTCCAGTGGATACACATCAAACACACATTACACACTGTAATACCAGGGAAAGGAAGCGAAGGACAAAGGGGATGACAGATGCAACTAAACACTGTTTGCGGTGTAGCTCCAATAATTAATCTCAGTCATCCATAAATTAAGCTTTGTAAGCGTGGATATCTTGTCCTAGAGGCAGATTGTAAAGCCACACAGCTATTCATGAGCTTGAAATGTGTGTGTAAGGGCATGAGAGGCCACTGATATATGTCCTTCAGAGGGACAAAGGCATAATAGGTTCATACTGCAGTACAGAATTGGACATAACAGTTCAGAATCTACTTGGAATGCAGACATACAACTCATATGAGGAAAGGTTATTCCGCAAAGAAAAAAAAGCTTCCAGTTCTTTGAAGATGAAAAGGTTGAAATTGGCTGTGCATGCTCCGCTCAAGAGCTGCCAAAAATATTAAGTGATGTTTAGATCTGGTGATCCAGGAGGCTTTAGAAGGCATTTGACATGGTCCTGATACTTATAAAACCACTCTTTAATGTATTCAAGTGGAGGTTTCATCATCCTAGACTATGAGAATATGAGGAGAGATCAGTGTTTTTTCGCGCAGTGCACCTGGTCTATTCCTTAGCCTAGACTAAAGGATACCACCGTGTAATCATCATACCTCCCACCAGATGACGGATCAACCACCATTTTTAACAGAGGGCAAATGACATTTTGCCCGGAAGGCATCTTTGGCCTTTCTCCACAACTGAACCCATCCGGATGCTGGAAAATGATTTAAGGGGACTCGCATTCCGGCTTTATGGAGCTCGCTGCACTTCGGTTGAGAATGCAGCTCACGTGTGCTCATCTGGTAAAGTGTGATACTGCAGTTTTATTAAACACGCCGCTGTCTTGTGCTGAAGTCCACCATCCTCGCGGAACCTAGAATGCGTGAGCCGCGTTTCTGGTGAGACTTATTTTCAGGTCGCACGTGAAAGCTACGTACTGCACGACGCCTTGGTGTAGAATGTTTTCTGTTTATTTATTTGAAAAAAAAACAAGAAAACTATAAGGCTGTGCTTTTGAAACTACGAACAGAGAAAGCTCACTTATATATGAGACATAAAAGATTAGTTTACTCTGCCGTCGTTGGGCTCTTTTTTCTTTTAGCTTTTATCGCCATGAGTGACCGAGGCGGTGTTCCAAATGCCTCAGTGAGCCCTTCATAGTGCAGTTTTCTACACGCCAGTGGTGCCCCGTATTCCGACAAAAGGGATCGAGCCAGAGAAGTATACAACTATATTCGATGCTACAATTCACACTATATATTGTAAAATCTGCTTAATTCATACTGTGAGCTTTTGGAGGTGAAATTGAGGGTTTGTTTATATGCCCGTCATAAGAGTTAGCAGTGCACTATATGTGGAATAGGGACATTACTGATCAAGCCAGAGAGGTATACAGTTATATTTAACACTAGAATTCACAGTAGATGTTATAAATTCTGCTTAATTTATACAATAAGCTTTTGAAGATAATACTAAAGGGTTTTTTTACGCGCCTGTCTTAGAACAAGTAGTGCACTGTTTCGACAAAAAGGGACAGTTGGAATCGAGCCAGATATGTTTGCAGCTATATTCGATGCTAAAATTCATAGTAGTTGTAGATTCTATTGAATTTACACGGTGAGCTTTTGAAGGTATATTGACGCTTTGTTCACGCGCGTCTTCATAGAGAAATGGATCTGGCCAGCATCATCAGTGACCTCAGTCTTGTGGAAGAGTCTGAGGAGAGTACGGGAGTGTCTGGTTGTCTGGTGATCAGGGTTTTATCTGCAATCTCCCAGCGCTTCTCCAGAGCCCCAGAGTCAGAGAAGAGGAGCCTCCTGAAGAGCACGGAGGTGCTGCTGAGCAGCAGGGAGGAGAACTGGCTCTTCCCAGACTCTGATTTGGAGCTGAGGGAGGTCTATGTGGAGCTGGTGAGCTGCTTCATCAGATACACCGCTTTGCCAGTGTGTGACACGGATGGTGGCACACTGCCCCCAAGCAGCTACGAGCACATCCCTGCCAAATCCCAGGAGGTTGGCACAGCCTTGCTTGCACTGACAGTGCAGCTCAGAGGAGCCACCAGCTCCACAGATCCCACTCTTTCAGGTACAGCCAGGTCCCTCATCCGCACACTCGGGCCCACCCTTTGTGTCTTCTCCATCACACACCTGCAGGACCAGCCATGGACGGACCATTCGTCCAGGAGATGTGCTCTGGAGCTGCTGGAGTCCTTAGTAAATGCCACAAGCTGCAGGACAGTCCTGGAGCTCATGTGTGGAAAGACTGAATCTGACCAAAGAGGGATGCTGGGCCCAATTCTGGACACGCTTCAGCCAGAGTTGACAAAGTAAGTGTCAGCTCTGTTTTTCCTTGCAAACAAGTATGTCAGTCAGCATTAGATGATTTAATATACATTTTGTGTCCAAAAGTTTCTGGCAGGGCTGCACAATATATCATCATCACAATACCAATCTGTACAATACTGAAATTGCATAAGGCTGCAGTATGCGAATACCTGTCTAACCAATCAGTGTTTCTGACAGAGTGACCGATCACAACTACAAGTGAGTTTCTGGGTGTTCTGGTGAATCAAGGTCCAACAAAAGTCTGATTATTTTAACCTTTCTCCAAAAAGGCATGGGAAAGTCAGTGCATAAATGGGCAGAGCTAAACTGATCTTGCTCATGAATGCAATCAAATCCTCACAACAATGTTCCAGCATCTAATGTAAGGCCTTTCTAGAAGTGTAAAGGCTGTTTGATTTAATCTTTCTCCAAAAAAGTGTTGGTAAGTCAGTGCATAAATGGGCAGAGCTAAACTGCTGCAGCCAGAATTATATATTTATGTGGTAGTTTTGTGACATCGCAAAAACTATCATTTGAAAATAGGCGCTTTTTTTGTCGCTTAATTTCCATGTATGTACTGTATAGATGGAGGAGTGAACAATCGGTTTGGAACAATATTTAAGCCTTTTTAATTCCCAAAAATGATATGGGCCCTTTAATATCTTGAAAGTTCATTGTAGTCAAAACGGGTGGCAGTAAAATTGCAGTGCTGATGCATATTGTGCAGCTTTAGTATCTGGCCAACACTTCTGTTATTAATCAAGTCTTTTAGGCTACACCCATGACTTCAGTTGTGCACACGGCTTGAAAAATCTTCAAAGAATAGCACTGACCAATAGCATGACATGCTCTGAAGACCAAGAGGGCCATTAATCCACCAAACAGAGTGTTGTTGAGGAGTGGAACTTCTTTCTTTGAAGTAATGGAGCTCCTTAGGGTTGGAGTGGCTTTTGTGATCCAGAAATAAACCAACATCAGTAACTGATCTTACTAATGCTCTCATGAATGCAATCAAATCCTCACAACAATGTTCCAACATCTAGTGTAAGGCCTTTCTAGAAGTGTAGAGGCTGTTACTGCAGCAGCAAAGGGAGGTGGGGCAACCCACCTGTCCAAAGCATGTATTTCTTTCTCATTCAGGTTGAGAAAACAAAGATACTGAAGCCATACATTCCACTTTCACTGACCCAGATGGAGTTGATCATCTAACATGTGTTTGGAGTCCAGATTTTGCTTCTTCAGTTCAGAACTGGAGTTAAAAGGCTATACTAGAAGTCAGTAGTTGCCCAAACGTCTAAAAATACATGACGAAAACCTCTCAGCCCAGGAAATTCACATCCACCTCTTCACTAAGGTGGAGCTAACATGTGGAGGCGATTTAGGACACAGTATGACTCATTATGCGCTGTAAAACGTGGCCAAACCTCACAACTAAAGGCAGCCGTTTCAGACAATGCCAGGGCTGCTGTTCACAAATTCACAAAATGTCATAAAATCTGATTCTAGATCAGCAATCCTAAAGAACAAGAACCTTTTTAGACAACTGGGTCTGTTTTCACAAACCACCTCAGGCCTATTTGTCTAAAAAGGTGTTTGGCTAAAAAATTAAGTTTTGTTCTGTTTTCTAGCTCACAGTAAGTCATACTGTGTCCTAAAACACATCCATTCTGCTCCATCTTAATGAAGAGGTGTGGTATGCGCAGTTTTAAAGAAGTTTTTTTGGATGAAATTACCAAAAACCTTTTGATTACTAGTGTTTGTTAGCAAGGTTAACCTCGTAGCTCCAGATGCTAAGCTGAGGAAGAAAAGACTCCAAACTTGTCTTGGCAGATCGACTACCTCATAACTTACATCAAAACTCACCAAAATGTTCAAATGACACCATAAACTTTCTCCATAATTCACCACATTATAGAGAAAACTGGAAACGCAACCAGGCGGTGAAGCATGTGTTCTCCTGGCTACTGGTGCAGGTTGGACATCCCTGGTTAGCTGACTACTTGGAGAAGGTCTTTCCTCCCTCTCTGCTCATTTCTGATGATTATCGGACTGAGAATAAAGTGCTTGGTGTGCACTGCCTGCATCACATTGTGCTTAATGTGGTAAGAGATGCCGATCAAGAAAGGGATTCCTATTTGCCACCTCTTTCATTAGAAGCACCAAATCTTTAAGCAGCAGGTCAGAGATGTAATTAAAGAGTGTCTTCATTTTTCTCTCTCTCTCTAGCCTGCTGCTGACCTTAGACAATTCAACAGAGCTCAGGTGCTCTATCACGCCCTCTTTAATCACCTGTACACTTCTGAAGCAGCACTTATACAGGTAAGACTGAAGCCCTTGGTTTACATTTGGATATGCATAAATTCCTAGAATTTATTCAGAACGTCGTTCGTTTTATTCAAAAGTGAATTGTTTTGTGTGTAGTATGTAGTCATGCATTTAAATTGTGACTCTTTAGTCTCATTCCTGTTGTAATAATGGTATGAGTGGGGCTAAACTGCTGCAGAATCACAAAAATTTTTTTTCTTCTTCTTTTTTTTAAGCTTATTTTTCATACATGGACTGTGAAGGGGGACTATAGCCTTAATAATTCCAAAAAAGATGATAAGGGCCCTTTCATGTCTTGAGTCATCGCAGTCGCAATATGTACCAGTAATATGGCAGTACTGATACTTTTTTATACATTTTTTTGCAGGTAGCTCTGCCCTGCCTGATAGATCTGCTGCCAGTCCTTGAAAAGCCACCTCATCATGCAGAATTTCCACGGAAACCAAACCGCTTTGATGACGTCCTTCGTCTAATTTTGACACACATGGAAATGGAACATAAACTCGCCCTGCGCCGGATCTATGCCAGAAATCTCCTTCTATTCATTGAAAAGTAAGGTTCGCATCGTTTTGGGTGTAATTTTTGCAGAGGACTGTAGCATTTAATATACTGGTAACCTCTAGAGACCCTTTGTTGCAAAATGACAGTAGTTTAAAGCACTCTGTATATGCATTATTAAAATACAAAAATTAAAACACATTTGAAAAATCAATGTAGTTTTCACCTAAAAAAAAATCCATGACAAGACAAGTTTATTTTGTTTATTTGTTTGATGCATGCTTGGCTTGATCTTACAGGATGGGTATAGGAATCGCTCGCCATCTGAAGAGGCTGGAGAGGGTGATTGTGGGATATCTGGAGGTGTCGGATGGTCCAGAGGAGGAGGCCAGGCTGAGCATACTGGAGGTTCTGGAGAGGACGGTGCAGGTTGCCTGGCCAAGGTTATTCAGTTTAAAGCAAAGTTTAAAATCATGAAAAGATCTGAGAATTCTTCCGAATTCTCAAAAATGGTGCATCCAATTTTAGTCAATGGGAAATTCATCTTAGATAACTCTAAGTAAATGGAACTAACGTTCATATTGTAATAGCCACTGAAACGATGTGTTTAAGAATGCAGCAGTGCAGGTTATCATTTGTCTTCCGGCTAACGGTTTTCTCTTCGTCTCTCCAGGATGGAATGCAGGATGGCTGTGCTTGCTAAGAGTTTGCTCAGGTTCCTTGTAGACATTTCATCCGAGTCACTGGATCCAGACCTCAGGGACCAGCTAATGACCAAGGCCACACGCTGCCTGCTGCTGCTGGACCAGGGCACACAGGGCAAATTGTTGGTAGGTATCAGTCTTGGATCGGTATCCTTACAGACATGGCTGAATCTTTGTACAGGAGATCATCGAGCTACAACAGTCTCGACATATGACGTTTTGAGTTTACAACACTCACTCCCACTCGGTTTACAGACTATGTGGGTGAACTAGTTTGGTTGCGCAGTTTGAATACGCAGTAACATGGTGAGGGAGTTTTCCTTTACCTTTTTCTGTGGCTCAGTTGTGTTTTTAGGATTTTACAACTGTTAGACTAGGTAAATGATTTGACAAAGGTGTGTCTCGACTTACAGCAAAATTTGGTTTATATCACTGTTGAAGGAACAGATCTGTGGCGTAACTCGAGGTCCCCCTGTAGTTTTATTTAGATTGGTAGACAATACAATTCTTGCGAGACCTCAGTGGATGAGTGAATAGAATTAATGTATCTAGATGGCTAAAACTGTTGTCTGAAGTCATGCACACAGAGAAAGATGTGCTGCAACAAGAACGCACCAGTATCTTCACTTGTTTATAGCAAATAGATTTTGGGCAGTAGGACGTTAGCATTGCTCCTATTCCTAGTGCTGATTGGATGGCAAAGTGATTTACATTTATTCTTATGACTATAAATGTCGCCTTCATGATGTTCTATAACTGGATTGAAAAGTGTTACAAAATATGACACACCATTCTTTGAAGGTACCACTTGCAGATTACATTTTTTGCACAAGACGTTCATTCAATCTGGAAGCTGGAAGACCCACTAAGAGGGCTTTGCTGTAATTGAGGCAAGAGATAACCATGGCTTATACCAGGAATTGCGTGGCATTCAGTGGCCTGATTTTTCAGATAATTAAAATTTTCTAATAAGCTGAACCCATGTTACGGGTTGACCCATGCATTACTATTTCACAGGGATTTTTTTTCCAGTGGTGGTGAATGGAACCAGGAGTCGTGATGTCTATCAGAATCAGAAGACTTTATTGATCCCTGAGGAAATTTTTTATGTTTTGACTGCACAGAGGCACAAAGACAAGAACAATATAAAATATAAATAAATTCAGTAAAAATGCACACAAATACAGCCATTGTATTTATTGTCCAAACCCACTAGTGAACCTACACATGTCTTCTGAGTGTTTATATGTCAAATTAATGGAAATGTTTAGATAAACCAGAAAAACAAGTTTTGGGTACTATTTTGCCTTATACTGACCTGCATGTGCCTCTGCCTGGCATATATTAAAAATCAATATGTTTCAGACCAAAAGCTTATCCCAAAACTATCATTAAACAGGGTCTTAGGCATCAGGCAGCATTTTCATAACAATGTAAACCTTTTGTTCAGGAATTTAAGCATTAAGGCATTAAATCCTCTGCTTCCGTTCACCACTGTTGCAAACAACTCTGACAGTCTCACTTGGCTTAGAGTGAGCTCCACCAGACATGTCAGACCACTCTGGATGACTTTGTTTAGAAATTTACCATTTAATTAGGTTTGAAATCAGGGAAAAATCTGCAAAATCCCCCTTTAAACCCCAAAGATTTAGGTTATTACTGTTTTGTTTTGTTTTTTTTCCATTTAGTTGTAATCACACGATTACATGTGTGATAACATATAACTATGTAATGAATTATGTTCATATTTGATTTGATTGAGTTGTCAGTTTCTGTACTTTTTAATTTTTTTTTTCCATAACAAAGATGTAAAAGTGTTTTAAAAAGATGTTTCTGTATGCTCAGCATAATCATTTCATTGAAATCAAGTAATAGAATAACTCCTTGTCCACAAGTGGGGGTATGAATCAAGTTTCAGAATTCAGTGAGCTGTAAGTGGAAAAATATCAACATGCTTTTGACATCACTGATGGAAAAACAGTTCTCAGGCTTAGGGACCCAGACGTGTGTGTGGTATAAGATACTCTAACACTGCATCTTATCCTGCAGGTGTTGCTGAAGGAGGTGGACAGTAGCTGTGTTTCTGACAGTGTGCTGAAGTGCTTACAGAGCCTTACAGCCCCGTAAGGTGTGTGAACTGAGAGCTAGCTGATCTTCTATCAGGCTGGACTCCTCCATTAAATGGATTCTGTTGATCCACTCCCTGTTCCTAAGACTTTTGACCTGCTGAATTCATCCAGGTGGCCTAAAGGATCTTTCAGAAGGGTCTAAACCAGAGTCTCTAACTCTCTACAGAATCCAGGACCAGAACCGGG
This sequence comes from Bryconaethiops microstoma, assembly GCA_037577275.1. NCBI lineage: Eukaryota > Metazoa > Chordata > Actinopteri > Characiformes > Alestidae > Bryconaethiops > Bryconaethiops microstoma. Next base: position 4,819,369 of record JBBJLS010000041.1, read on the forward strand.
ATTTGAGGTCTGGAGTTGACATCTGGGCTGAACTAAATTAAGTGAATTGACTGAATTGATCATTTTTACTATTTTAATATGCTGTACATTGCCAGTGAATAAATTAAATCGACCACTTGTTCGTTTATCATGCTGAGCAGCCTCTGTAATTTTGAATATACTGAGAATTGTTCAGAGCCAATTAATATAAAGGTTTCACCAAAAACTTCCCCTTGTAATTAGGTTACCATGTATGTGATTAAAGTGCCACACTTTTTAATCCATAACCTGCATTGTATTTTTTTTATATTCCCAAGTGTAAAACCTTACACTTAACACAAACTGTAAAGGATGCATGATTTTAATTGGCAGATTTTTGCACCACACACATCTGGCTACTTTTTTTTATTTTGGCTGATCTTTGCTGCAAACAATATGAAGCAGTAAAGTGAACACTCACACTGTATTGGAAACCTGCTGCTACACCTTTACTAAAGCAAAAATGACTAGAAAATTACCAATACAGCCATGTTACATTCGATGCAGCTCTTTTATTTGTATTCTTTAAAGAGGCAACTGATGCTTACTAGGGCTGTAGCAATAGAGTAAACCCACAGATTGGTTCAATAGATTCAGGGCTCACAGCTCAACACCGTGTTTTCAGCAAAGTAAGACGGAAAACAATTCAGTGTTTAGAATCAAATTTAAACCAAGAAAATGGTTGACTTCAGTTTTGGCGCAGTTTACTAATAAGACTAGAATTGGAAGGCAGGGGAGTTGATTGGTTTCACACTATGAAGTGTAGATACATGTTATACAATTAATACAGTGGTTAATCACTACAATGCATATTGTCATTTTTATATTGTGATATCACAATATTTCGATGTATTGTTATAACCCCCTAATTGTCACTGCTAATAGAAAGTACTAGAAACATCGAAACGCAGTCATAAGATGAAACTACTACATGAAACTACTACATGCATCTTAGTTACTTTAAATAAAAAAAGGATTTGTGAAAGAAGCTGAATAGCAAGTAGTATAACAACCATTTTAATCAGGTTTGCTAACAAAAGCATAGGCAGAAGTGCACAATAAGGACAGCGCAGGCACAGAGAAAGCTGTTTGTTCTGAAACAACCACCATCTCAGCGGCGAGATCTCCTGAATACGGACTTGTCATTAGCGAAGAATAAATGAGCTGACCTAAGGTCTGTGTGGAGTTGCATGTCACAGTAACGGTGTTGTGGGTGCTCTGCTTTCGTCCACTCTGGACCAGCCCACTGTGGAAAAGTCCTTTAAGAAGAAGCAAACTTCATGTGTAAAAATCTGGTTATATTTGAAAATGTCCCACCCCCTCATCCACAACCAGTATTACTGAATTCTCTCAATATCTCCCAACTTAGGCACTTTTGTGCTGAATTTTTTGGAGGTGGCCTACAGAAACATTCAGAAGAGCTGGAGAAAAAAAAAAAAACACAACACAACAGCCAATTCGAGTTCTATTAACTGTTTCACAATAGACATTTTTAGAACAGTCATTTTAATCAGCTTCAATAACAAAAACACAGGAAAAAAATATGCTTATCAGCAGCACTGGTACTGAAAAAACTGCTCATTCTCAAACAACTACAGGCACCACAGAATAGAGATGTCTTGAATAACATATGACTGTGTGTGAAAGTGTTTCAGAACATTAATCTGCTCTGTTCATGAACCTAGCAACAAGAACAATGAACTTGAGAGTTTGCCCAAAGTCTCTGAAAGGCTGGAGCTCACAGAGTGTTGGTGATGGGCTCCGTGAGGCTTTGCTCTTGAGGGCAGGCTCCGGCTCCGGCTCCGGCTCCACATAAGCTTGTTTTTTCTATTACTTATTCTTAGAGTAGAACCTTCCATCCTTCATGAAATCTCTGGACTTCGTGTCTTCTTGTGATTCGTTTTCTTCCCGAACGGATCCCTCGTCCTCATAGACCCTCTGGATGTTCATTTCCTGTAAAATGTGGGATTCATTTAGTGCTAAGTAATCATAAATAGTAAACACGCTATGGGCTGGTTTTCCACCCCCAAATTAAGTCTAAACCTAGACTAAGAGTAAAAAAGTAAAAGAAATTAGACTTAATCTAACTTTGGGAAACGCATACTATACATCCTAGAGTTTGTAGCTGCTCATCCAGTGAATCTTTTCAAATCAGGGGAAAGGGAATACACTGATCAGAGGAGTGTCTGGATATTTTGGGCATGAAGTGTAGCAGTTTTTTACACATTGCCACACATTCAGATTGGGCAAAAACCAAACCCATTTACACCATTTGTTTGTCGTGAGGATAAATTAGAAAAGAATTTGACCAAATATAGCACAAATGCCCCTACAGTAGGTTGGAGGAAAACTTCCACATGAAGGGTAGTAAAGTGGACAGTACAAAGGTAAGAGGTGCGGGAAAAAACAGAATAAAAACTATACCAACAGTAAAGTATAAAACGTACAAAAAAAACTACAATCTAGAAATATAAAATATGGATGTGTGTATTGGAAAATGTAACAGACAAGTATTTGTATGTATGTACACAAAGCACATTTGTCCAAAGTACCAAACTTGCCTAGTAATTATGCGCACCAGAATGTATGTTTTATCTAGTTTATTTATATAT
>JBBJLS010000041.1:4822098-4835064 GCA_037577275.1 Bryconaethiops microstoma
AAAACCTTAAATCATCCTAGTCTACTCCCAATTTCAGATCCCCCTTAACAGTTCATTTTGCATGAATACAAAGACATTAAACAGCATACTATCTATATATACTGTCTGTAATTCCTTTCATTAAAATGTACAATATACAACATATGATCTGTATGCTTAAGGGTAGAGCAAAATGTTTCTTACAAGATGCAGATGAGTGGATAGCAGCCAAGAATGTAACATTTAGAAACAGTGAACAGAGCGCTACCTTCAAAAATCATGCATCATTTTAAACCCTTTTGTTTTTATTTCTCTCAAATTTCTCCCAAAAAGCACCGTTGGATATGGTCATCATTGGATATATTACAATTGGCTGTAGGTATTTTCTATCAGTCTTTATTCTTCTTCTGAGCTGGCTCTAAAGGTGGTATTGAAGTGAAACATTACTTAATATGCTAACTAAAGTACCACTGTGATGAAAAGTCAGGTTCATAAATATATCATTATAAGCCTCTAAATGAAAATTTAATTTATCCAAATAGAGCGCATACCACATCAAGCCTGTCTTCACTGGCTGTTCTTGTATAGTCTCCCATATCCTGGCACAGCTCCTCTGCAGACAAAACGAAAAACAGTCAATAACAATGATGATCTGGCCATGGAGATTATACAGGCTGTATGTATGCAATTGCTCATTTTGTCAGTAATGGGTGCACCCGAAAGTATTACCTGACTTCAGAATCTCTAATTAAATCTGCCTGGATATTTTAATAAATATAGTATTTTTGTGACATTTTCTCATTTTTATTGTGTTCATCAACTGTTGCTATCACACAAATTATTCTAAAGCTTTAAAGTAAACAGAGAGTGCTAAATACTTGTGTGCTCTAGAATGTGCTTTGTACTTTGCATTCAAGAAAATGTGTTCGAACCATGAAGTCTTCAAGCCATGAAACCATGGAAAATGACACAATTTAACCTTTAATACTATTCATTCATTCATTTTCTGTAACCACTTATTCCACTTATGTAACCACTTATTCTAGGGTCGAGGGTACCCAGAGTTTATCCTGGGGCCAACGGGTGCGGGCCAGGGACTCACCCTGGGCAGGGCACCAGCCCACCACCGGGCACACATATGTGGCCAATTTAAAATGCCCAATTCACCTGACACATATGTCTTTGGACTGTGGGAGAAACCGGAGACACACTGTGCCACCATGGGGCTCCTTTCATACTATTATACAATTCATTTAATAAGTTATGTACAAGTGAACAACTAAAGTGGATTAACACAGTAATACAAAGTGTTGATATCTACCCTTCATGCCAGCAGCATGACACAGTAAATCAAGCAAATTCTCATTCTCAAGCATTCAGAAACCAAGTACCTGTAGATTCCTCTAGATCTGCTGCTTCAATCTTATCCATGAGATCATTAGAGTTCCACTTGGCAATCTCCTTTGGAAAGATCTCTTCGCTGTCTGAAAAGTCCTCTGTTGATCAAAAGTAACAGAGCACATGTGCAATGAATATTAATATCATTCATTAATTTAATCAAATTTAGCAGTGACTGGTAAGGCTTTGCGCCTTTTTCTGAACATTCGGCCTCTCGTGTCTTATTACTTCTAAAAAATGACAGACACCATGAAATTCACATAAAACATAAAATAATGCATGATAAAATAAGATAAAATGAAGAATTTGGGGTAATTTGGTAATTAATCCACCAAGAAATGTGTTTTAATTTAGTTACGATTGTCAAGCAACCATGAAGTGCTAAGGAAAGACAAAAATATTGCCCAACACTTTATACGGCAGTCATTTCTATTTAACTTTTTTGGTCAAATGTTAATGAACATATGAAGAACATATATAAAGGTCACAATAGTCTCTACTCTCTACAAAATACTGGTTCCAGCAGCAAAACAGAGCATGTTTGTCTAACAAAGAGGCCCTTGAAATTCAGCCATGTGTGTGCAATTTCATACTGGACAAATAAAGCATGATTTACTTGCAAAAGCTTGTAGAAGAACGAACACACCACAAATGACAGGCTCAAGTAGCCATTTGAGATGTTCAAGCGATATTTACTTTTTCATATTGCAGTTTTACAATTAATCATATGGTAAGAACTTTTATTCAAAATTTATGATTGATGATCAATAATGGAACAACTGTCAAGAGTGTTAGCTGTCTTTTAGCCCTTTGGCTTGCTGATCAACATAGTTCTTGTTGAGAAAATACATTTTAAGCCCTTCAGGTAAAGCCCATCAGCAATATTTAGGTGTGGTTTTAGACAATAATAGTAATAGTATGATGCAGCAAGTTACAGTAATTGGTTTTAACATAAATGAAGTGTAAAACATTACCGTATATATTCTTGTAACCGCTCCTGACTGACTGATGTTCGGAACCAGCTCTATAAGTATTACATTTTATTCAGATAAATTTTGAGGCAGGTTTTTTTCATTTAAGCGCTTCAGAAGTGATCAATAATTTGTAAAGTAATTACTACCTGAACACTACTGGTACAGTATTTGCAGTCACTAAATGTATTCATCTCAGTCATTTTTGTAATATTACATAAGCACTTTCTTATAATACATAATATAAGAATAATTATATTTAAGTAAAACATAATTAGTAAAGTATTGAATTGTACTCGCTATAATGATCTTGCTAGATGGTTAATATAGCACTGCAGGTGGTTGGTAAGATGTAGGTGGTAGGTAGTAGTTATGGTTTCACAGGTAAACCATTGGTCAAAAAGAAAGGAGTTCCTTCCCAACAAGAGGAGTGCCGATAGTTTTGAAGATAGAGCAAAGTACCTTAACTTTTGCCCTTTAGCCAGATTTGAACTTACACACTGACACCTCAGATCATATAGCCACTCTCTCTCTCTATGTATTCTTCAGTGACCAATTAAACGAGCAATTTTTGTACACTGTCCAAGAAGTGATGTGTACCTAAATTTTTGAGAGAGAGCCACTCAACCTTTTGTTTATTGGCCAAAAGAAAGCTTATGTATAAAAGAAATTCTGCCTATAGTGGGATTTAAACCTGGGACTACTCAGAAACTAATTTCAAACTACTCTGACACAAACTGATCTTTTTCTTATTAATAACCAAAACAACCGTTGCAAATGTTATAATTTATTATTTTTGGAGTAGGTTACATTCCGTTTTAACTTTATATGATGGAACTTTCAGAGACAGGCATCTGGTTCCACTGACCACCACTGTGACCACCACTGTGACTTGATGAGTTTATCCAGAACAGATGGTCTCACACCAAACCTGCTCTGAACCTCTCTGTTTACGCCTCAAACACTTCATTATGTGGGGGTTTTGAAAATTGAAAGGTTCCTTTAAAGCAGGGGTCCCCAACCACCAGCTGGTTAATGTGAAAATATTGGTCAAAAAGAGAGGCGTACCAATACTTCTTCACAACAGGAGGGGTACCAATACTTTTGACCAAAGGGCAGAGTACCCAAACTTTTGCCTTTTGCCAGATTTGAAACTACAAACTCTACAAACTGATGATCACTGATGATCTCTCTCTCTCTCAACGTTTTTTTTAATGACCAATTAAATGAGCAATTTTTGGACACTGCAAAAAGTAGCGTGTACCCAAACTTTTGCACAGAGACAGAGGCACCCAAACATTGGTTGTGTTAAAGTTTGTGTCAAAAAAGAAACCGGCTGACAGCAGGGATTGAACCAGCACCATTCTGACTTCACTCAGCACGCTGCATGCTACCGCTAACCCACGGGGCATTAAATTGGTCTCTTTTACCATGCCATTTATAGTTAAGGACAGCTGAAAATGGGTGGAACAAACTATATGCATTTCCAAGAGAAAAAGCAAAGTATGATTGTGTGATTGCTATAAAACCAGTGTGTTATTTTTGCTTGCATTGTGGATTCAAATTCAATCTTATTTCAAGCTCTTTTTAAATTCACTGTTTTTGTGATCTTTTTAAAAAAATAGTTTACATATTTCAGCCAATTGGGCTTAATACCATTTATCCCTACTCATGTTCCTTTAAGAGCTTATTCGAATACACTGCAGTCAATCAGAACAGAGCTTGTTTATATAAATAAACAATGATGTCAAAGTTTTGTTTAGTGTGACTAGTGACTAATGATTAGTCTTACATCTGATGGGCCAAATAATTTTAAATGCTTCAGTGCCAAGCCCCATTATTTGTTTCCCTTTAAAAGTTATTGAATTTGGCCTAGAGGTAGGATACTTGCCTCTGGACCATGAGGTCATGGGTTCGAATCCTACCTTCAGCACCACCACTGGGTTTCTGAGCAAGACCCTTAACCCCAAGTTGCTCCAGGGAGACTGTCCCCTGTAGTAATGGAATGGAATTTATCGCTTTGGATAAAATGCCGTAAATGTAAATGTAAATGTAAATACACAGGCTGTCTAGAAGTCCATTCCACAGCATCATACAGTCTGACACAGAGACTACTCCTGAACCTAAACACTGAATGGAATATGTGGGAAGCTATCAAACACCGTTCATCTATTCAAATATACATCTGCAACAAAAAAATGTAAGCAACTCTTAGACCAGAACTAAAGCAGAGGTGTGAACTCGCTGTATACACGTGAATCATGCAGGCCTAACGATAGCTGTAGTGCCTATAGATATCTGATCCTGCCCTGTACAACACTACCTGCTTTCACTCCAGATATCTCCTGTTAATCTGTGAAATCAGGTGTCATGATGCATGCATGGACCCATAACATCTAGAGGCCACTAAAAGGTTTTGCAAAAATAAAGCATGCTGATGCGTATAAATACATAAAAATCTGGCTGCTCAGCCAAAGTAAAGAATGAACGTCAACAAAGAAATGTTGGCACAGGTTTGATTTCATTCTCCTCACTGTGAAACTTTAATGGTCGTGAAAAACTTGTTATTAGACATCTGAACAACAGTGAGCCAACTGTCATGTTTGTCACACTAATATAATGTAATATAAAGATTTGCAGTTGCTTTTATCAAGACAGACACAAGACAATTAATAACTCCGCAGTAGCTGCGATGCATGCATGCACATGCTCTGGGCTCTCCTGTTCCCTCCCACCAGAAAAACCTCAAACATCTCACTGAGTCACATTCACACCAGCGCTGCCTGATTACAGTTTCACTTGACATGACCTGCAACTCTGGTGGTTTGGACAATATGAATCAGCCCTGGTTAGAAGTTCCCCTTTTGCTCCGACACAGAACTACCATAATCTAGAGCTTTCTTAAACTATTAAGCAGACAAACGGTAAAAATTTGGGCCTGTGTAAAAAGGGGACCTTCTAGTATGAAAAAATGTTCAACCATACTAGAGGATGCTGGGTTTGGTTCTCAAAACTAAAATTGAATCTAAAACTATTTTCCAATTTGTCACACAAGAATCTTTTTCGTTTTAATATGATGTAACCTGGTTTAGCCTCTCTGCTCTTATGATGACTAGGCTGTGAATTTGCATGTGAAACTTAAGATATTTACTTTTTGTGATGACTTAAGATACTCATATCTTGTTACATTTACCTTTATTTATTTTTTTTTAAATGATGATTAATTAGGTAAAGAATGAATCGTTGTGCATAAAGCAGACGTGCTCTTCAAGAACACTTTCTATAAAAGCTCTTTTTGTCTCTGTATTCAAAGCTTGGATTTGCATTTACGTAAAACATCTACAAATTTTAAATATGTCATTTGCATATGGGACAAGGTGATGATTTTAAAAGCATAGGTCAGATTCAGTAACATGGAGTAAAGGAACATCCACTATTCATTGATTTAAGGTTAGAAATTGTGGTTTGACTTCTTGAAACACCGATTCTGTTGATTGAAAAGGGCAGTCTAATTAGACATCACTGGGAATACAGGACAGCATAAGAAGTCTATTTGTATATTTGCATTTAATACCATTAGGTCTCCTAATGTCGATTCTTTTACCTAATTCTTTCCCTTTCACATGTATAACAACTTCATTTTTAATAGAAGATAGGAGACTAAAGAAAAAGGCATGATTCACTCTTAGTGGGTGAATCGGCAAACTTTAAACTACCAGCGAGATCTAGCTGCCATCTGCTTCACTCCGCTCCGCTGCAGCCCAGAGTCCAGTCACTGTGACTTTAATTGGCCACAGTGGAGTGGAAAAAATGAACGTTTTGCTAAGAGCGGAAACACCAACAGTAGAGCAGAGAGCCATGAACGAGGTGGAAAGAAAAGTTTTTTGCACTAAAATGAGTTGAATATGACAATTCTGCTCTTCAGGACACTGGGGGCCAGATGTGTTGTAAAACCTTGAAGTGACCGCAACATATGTGCTTAAAATGCACCTGAATTTGATGCTTGGTTTACTAAGACCATAGTTTATGACACTAATTGCGCAGCCACATCCAGAGTTTAAAAATCTCATTAAAATAAGTGTGGTCAACAAGCTCAAGACAAAACAGAAAACTAAAGTTCAGTGATGAAGAGATAGAGGCGATCAATTCCTGAATACCAAAATATTCTCCTAGGGTGCAATTCCATTCTGTCTAAGAAAACAGACCTGCTCAAACTCCATTAAAGGGCGCAGAACATGGAATCAGCTGCATGTGTAATATCTCCAACACTTTTTTGTGCAACCCTGACTCGTTTTGTGCGGCACTCCCTCAAACGCATGAGTGAGATCAGGGTCTTTTATCAAGCTTGTGCTCTGGTTTCATGGGGCAGCTTGTGGTCTGGTGGTTAGGGGGCTGCCCCTACAATCAGAAAGTGTCATCACTGAGGTCCCCTCAAGCAAGGTACCGTCCCCACACACTGCTCAAATTGGGTGCCCCCAATTTGTGGCTGGCCACTGCTTCACTTTGTTGAACGGGTTAAATGCAGAGAAAGAATTTCACACTGTTGGTGTGGTGTGCTGTGCTGTGGTCACATGTGATTATAAGGGGCCACTTTATTTTTACCTTCAGTTTCAAACAACACGTGGACAAAGTGCATCCAATTTCTCTACAAAATGACACAAAGCTCAGCACATTGGGTACTGTGTCATTTGGCCAACAGGAGCTAGAGTGAAATACCTTTTATATCATGAATAGAGCACATCATGATAATTAAGTGATGTTGTGTTGCCATGCAACCCTGCCAGATCAAAAATTCATCTCATTTGGAATAACAAAGGCAACAACATTTGGATTAAACTGTGACAAAATGAAGAGGTTGTGAAGAGCTACCAGAAAAGATTAGAATCTGAGAAAAAAGTGGATTCCCAGCACAACTGCGATCTCAACCCAATACTGACACAATGCAGCTAAAGCTGCAAAATTTGCTGCCTGTTTGTGATGAATGAGTTTGTATCTTCACTACAAAGCATAGCCAATCACAGTTATGCATTTTGAATTCAGTCACATTAAATTGCATCATCAAACCAGCAAAATTTGGTTACGACTACCGTGATCAAAACCCAATTTGTGGAACTGCTCAGTTATGGCCACTACAGAAATATTCCCATTTCACATTATAAAGGGTTAGTGGTTTCAAAATACTATGACTTTATGTAATTGAATGCCTTTACAGAGATTGTTAACCTCATATTCAGCACTACTATCTTAGTAATACACCCTGAAATGGTACATTTGAACATATTCCAATTAACATTAAAAAAAATTTAAAAAATGTAAAATGCAAATGAACCTGACCTTAAGATTGAGCACAATAACACAACCTTCCATTATAATGAAAAATACGACCTTACAATTACGGCATTTAGCAGACGCTTTTGTCCAAAGCGACTTCCATTCCCTAACTACAGGGGACAGTCTCCCTGGAGCAACTTGGTGTTAAGGGTCTTGCTCAGGAACCCAGTGGTGGTGTGCTGAAGGTAGAATTCGAACCCATGACCTCTTGGTCCAGAGGTAAGTAACCTACCCACTAGGCCACAACCACCAGCTCAGAAAAAAACAAAAACAAACAAACAAAAAAACCCCACAAAGACCCTTCAAATTTTTGAAAGCCCAACCCCAATATCAGTTATGAGGTTCTGCTGCTTAATTGAGTTTAAGGTGTGCCAATTAAGAAGTAACACTATTCTACTACCATCTGACGTTTCACAAGAAGAACTGACAAACGGTCAGTAAACTATTAACTTTTGATTATATTTAATTCTGCTAGCAAGGATTAACCCTCTTTCACAGGAGTAATATGGTGTTTGAGCATATTGATACATACTGTCATGGAATTTATCACAATAACAATATGGTCATATCGCTCAGTTCACTTTTCTTTTGGGGTGTGAGTAAATGGTCTGTGTGTGTGTGTGTGTGTGTGTGTGTGTGTGTGTGTATCCTGCGGTGGGCCGGTGCCCCGCACAGGGTGAGTCTCTGCCTCGCCCTCATTGGCCCCGGGATGGGCCCCAGGTACCCACGACCCTCGCAAGGATTAAGGGGTTACAGAAAGTGAGTGAGTTATCGCTCAGTTCTACAGTCAGGTCTTACACTGAATATGACGGTAGGTATGCAAGTCAGTTATTTGCATTCACACTCCTAATGAAAGGACTCATTCAACAGAAAAAGGACACTCAAACCATGCTAAGGTTCCAGTTTGGCAAAAAGCAGGGAATTACAACAAAGGTTAATGTATCAAATGGTGTCAAACACACCCTGAGCAGAGAAATTCCAGCCGCATTGTGTGTCTGGGAAGTCAATGATGACAGGCGAGATAAGATAATGCACGTCCTTGAGAGAGCATGAGCATGAGCATGAGCATGAGCGAGCGAGAGAGAGAGAGAGAGAGAGAGAGAGAGAGAGAGCGAGAGAGAGACTAAAGAATGTCAAGGTGATGTTAGGTAATTCAGCAAACAGAACCAGCGACAACACAAAGAAATGCCAACACAGAAGCATCATGAAACATTATCATGCAGAAACAGACTATCCTGAGGTAAAGAACATTCTAAATCAGATCTCTTCTTTGTCCAGCCTGTTTCTCCGAGACATAACTGAGCTCAGTTTAACATCAATATGAGATTTTAACCATTTTCCTCATACTTAAATTCAGCTGTTAAGAAACAGCCTCTAATTAAAAGAGCTCTAACTGCTCTGATCTTTATTTGTGTCAAATAATCAGATTCTGAGAGCCAGAAGAAATAAAATCCAAAAAAAACTTGGTTGGCATATGAATGAACCTGTACAGCATCTGAAATTTGTCTTAGTGACCAAATTCAAGTCTCAATTCAAATACAGACTTTAATATGGAGTTGGTCCCCCCTTTGCAGCTATAACAGCTTCCACTCTTCTTGGAAGGTTTTCCACAAGATTTTGGAGTTTCTGTGGGAATTTGGGTTCATTCATTCTGTAGATCATTTATGAGTTCAGTCACTGATGTTGGATGAGAAGGCCTGGCTCAAAATCTCCATTCCAGTTCATCCCAAAGATGTTGGATGGGGTTGAGGTCAAGACTCTGTGCGGCCAGTCAAGTTCTTCCACACCGAACTCAGCCATGTCTTTATGGAGCTCACTTTGTGAACTGGGACACAGTCATGCTTGAATAGAAAAGGTTCTTCCCCAAACTGGGTCCACAAAGTTGGAAGCATGGCGTTGTCCAAAATGTCTTGGAATGCTAAAGCAGTAGGATCACCCTTCACTGGAAGTAAGAGGTATGTCCCAATACCTTTGTTCATACAGTGTATCATTAGAGCTAATTATCACAGACTTTCAACATGTACTCTGAAGTGTGTTATTGTATTGAAGCTTTGATTAGAATAACGCCAGTTTGCTCTAATAATTGTATATGAGATGCATGCAAAATAAATAGAAAAATAAAGCTAAGAAACCATTACCATTGTTTTAAATATATCTTTTAGACACTAGCAATTTCTTCTGTCAAAAAAAGCACGTCCAAGACTTTAGAGTAAAATGACTGGAAAAGTGGGAAGGAATTATACAGGAAAGGGTGAAAAAAAATTTCCCTGTTGACAGACAAAACCAACAAAACCATGGGAAGTGTGCTTTTCACATTAACAGATCATGTGGTTGGAACTAATGGTTGCATAAAACTGGTTGCATAAGTGGGTTTTTTGGGTTTTTTTTGTTTTAAACAGACAGGTACACATTTGTCTAAGTATTCAAATGATAACAGCATAGATGGAGTCAGAACATGATGGTAAAACATGATGGTAAGGTGTTGATTAACGTAAATCATGACATTAACGTAAATCATGACATTAACGTAATGTCATGGGCAAATTTATGATGGGGATAAAATTGAATATTCAGTTTTGAAAAGTGGAGGTTAGTTACTCACCAGCCAGCCACCTCCTTCTGTGGTCATGTCACAGTAGACCTGCAGAGACTGGCTCTCATCACCACGCAGGTAGATGGTATACAAGCCAGAGGTGGTGTCTCCATTTAGCAAAGCCTGGGAACAGTCCTTAGGGTGTCTGTACAGCACTCCGACTACAACACACATACACACAAAAACAGAGAGGGAGAAAAAGGAGGCTTAGGTACATTTGAACACTGATGGAGATATCAGAAGTGTAAAGTTGTCACATGTGAACACACCACAGCATGAACTTCTTCTCTGGATTTAAATCATTAACCAAGCAGCAGGCAGCAAGGAACACAGTGTGGGGACATTACCTTGCTCAAGGGTACCTCAGTGGTGCCACTGACAGTCCAGGGATTCAAACCCGCAACCTTCTGATCACAGGGGCAACTCCCTAACCACCAAGCCACCAGCCACCCCTCTACAAAATACCTGTACATTCTGTATGTTCAAGTATACATTATTTTGAGTACTTTATATTACAGAGACCAAGAAGTAAATTGGCATTTTATAATTAGTGGCATTCTGCATGTAGCTCTACTGACATTTTTTCTTTCCTTTGGCAAAATAATAAATAGAGTGTCACAATACACATTGATCACCTCAAGTGTTCTATTGCTTTAATTCAACAGTTTTGCAAAATGTTTAAAATATGCACTCTATGTCCGAAAGTCCTTCTGATAAGTGAACACAACCAAGGTGTAACCACAGCTGTTGAGTTGTGCACACACACACACACACACACACACACACACACACACACACACACACACACACACACACCCTAGATGGGTACAAAACCCTTTCAAGCTTCATCCAGTACTGTTGGGCATAGCATCAGAACCAAGCACCCAAAATCAGTACCTGACCTCACACAGGCTCTTATGGCTGAATGTAGTCAAATCCTCCCCAAAAGAGTAGAGGCTGATACTGGGGGATATAATTACCATCGATTTCAGAAGAAACTATTATGAACAGGTTGGTCAGTGGAATGATACAGGTGTAGTGAAAAAAGCGCTCTATCTGATATAACAACACACCTAGGACGTTTTCCAACCACAGTTAGAGTGGGTAGGATTAACTGTTATGTAACTGAGTTGTTCCAGGAAATAGTGCCCACCAGAATCCTTTGCACTAGTGATGGGGAGATAGAATTTCCACTATCAAGTGGGTAAATCTAGGCCATTGGCCATTAAGTGCATTAGGTGTAATAGGTCACTGGCATATGTAAACTCACTGGTGGTGAAAATAGTGGAGATGATACGACTCCTCATGGGTCCAGAGATGGCCTGCAGGCGGACGATGTACTCAGTGGAGGCGCTTAGCTGGCCCATGTTGTAGGACGTAGATGTGGGACTGAGGACCACCTCCTGAAACAGGACCACACAGTTATTCTAGTGTTGTACTTGAAAACAACATAGCTATCACTGGACTCAAAATCTAGAGGTTTGTATTAACAGACTTAGAGCAGGAATAAATACAAAGGTTGGCTGTATAAGACTGGAAAATAAAGTTTCTCCTCTGTGTATTTTGATGTTTGCCTATTTGATATTTTTGTACAGAGAAAAGAAGATGAGCAAAGTTATTTGGTTGTTCATGTATTCTACTGACCCGTACTGTACCATCAGTAGACTCATAGGTGAGGATGTAGCCAGTGATCTCCGCCCGGGGTGCCTTCCACGTTAGCATGGCACTCTCTGTCTGGATGTTACTGGCCGCCAGATCCTGAGGCGCATCCACCTCTGTAGCAGACAGCACACACTTAGGACTGGCAGCTGACTTTTGTAGAGTTAAAGGTATGAGCAAGTTAACAATCTAGGCAAGTGCTGTTAGCAAGTGTCACCTCTTTAACCAGTTGTGACCCGTGTTTAACCGATCCCCATCAAAACTGATCACCTCGTTAACTGGTTTTGGTGGGACAATAAACAAGCAAACTGAGCTTGGACCATCAAACCACTTAAATACCACATTAATAGACCATATACTTGTGTAGTTGGGCAATGTGAGACCAGTTAAGGTTGGAAAACATCATTAAGATTGCCCTTCACAAGAAATAAGGGGCCTATCCCAAGTCCTGAAAAATGTGTCCCAATACTTTTGTCCATATAGTGTATGTAATGTGCTTGTTTACTCACTATTGTTATCTCAGCAAAGTCGGTGCTCGAATGAAATAATCATAGCTACCCATGGGTCCTGGGTTTAAATATAATATAAGGATATAAGGAGTCCAATAGAGTTCCCTGACCCCCAATTAAAGGCCCAGCACAACTGGCCCAGCTGCAGAGCATGACTGAAACACCACTCTTCCCAACATAAGCCATGCTTTTCATTGTCTTCCACTATTGGGGCATATATGGGTGGTGGTGGCTTAGTGGGTAGGACACCTGCCGCTGGACCAAGAGGTCATGGGTTCAAATCCCACCTTCAGTGTCCCGCCACTGGGTTCCTGAGCAAGACCCTTAACCCCAAGTTGCTCCAGGGAGACTGTCCCCTGTAGTTATGGAATCGAAGTTGCTTTGGATAAAGGTTTCTTGCCTTTCATATCAATAAAGTAATTTTGTTTAGATTTAGGTGTGTGTGTGTGTGTGTGTGTGTGTGTGTGTGTGTGTGTGTGTGTGTGTGTGTGCGTGTGCGCACGTTGGGGTGCTTGTGTATATTCCC
>JBBJLS010000041.1:4844280-4879114 GCA_037577275.1 Bryconaethiops microstoma
TATATCACTAAAGAAATTATTTAATTATTTAATCTATGCATGCAAATCTTCTTGAGGAAATCAAAAGTTTACGCTGCGCAAATTACGTTCTTCAAAATTTCGTGCACAAACATTTTATTATCTCAGGTAGAGTTTTTTCACATTTAACAAATATAATATAAATAGTTCTTTAAAGGACTATCCAAGGAAAGCGTGATTCCTTTGTCTTTGACAGATGTCTTTACATTATGTTTTTCACACTGATGAAAAAATGTTTTTTTGTCATTCCAAAAACTTTGAAAACATAACTTTTTAAAAAGTGTATTCCTCTACCTGTCTAAATAACCTCAGCAGAAAGTTCCACTTGGAACTGAACTCCAAACTTCCGAAACAAATGAAAAATGTTTTAACTACAATTAATTGGTCTGTAGTTAGATTAATTTCAGCCTAATCGGCTTGCCTTCATTCATTTCACCTATTAGCATGCACACTCGCGAGTCTGCCATGACTGTGGCCCCTGCAGCCACTGCTTGATAAATGCCAAGAAAATGTGTGAAAGTGAGAGTGGAGAATGAAGGCTGTTAGAGTTAGAAAACTGGGCCTGCATACTGACGAGAGCCTTCAGAAGAGATGACAAAAACTCCTTGGGATCACTTCCCTGGCAGGCCGCTCCTGCCCAGTCGGCATCTTTATTTGCTGAGTAACTAAGCAAAGCCAAAACTGCTGCTTGGAGCTAATAACCAACGTCAACAACATAACATAGTGGGGCTGTGGGGCTATGCTGTTGAAAATATTTGTCATAATAATTTTCTATCCTTGGAAAGAAGCGGTTTGTGTTTGCCGTAATGATGTTTCAAAGCAAAACACTGAGCTCTGGCATGCTTACAATGCATGTTGTAGGCTGTGGCTCATTAAAAAAGCAGAAGCTATTATTAGCTTGACTTTTCTATGGCTGATAAGCTTAAATAAGGCTGTGATCATAGAGGGAGGTCGGCCCGTGCACCTGCAGGCTTTGTCTGTAATTAGGCAGACCAGAACATGCAGGCTTTCATTATGCTATAGTGCAGGTGTGCACTCAATGTGAGCATGCTTTGACTCGCAGATGAGCCCGAGAGTGGGGACCAAAACCTGGATCTGGTGTGAAGAGGCTGCTAATGGCTTTAGGTGGTAATGTGTACATTAGACATATTGGGGTGATCTGAAACATCATCAGATTTTGTATCGTGTTGAATTGGGTTCTCTTTTTCCCTGTTAGGACAATGTCTGATGATCATATTTATGCAGAAATACAGAAGATGTTAAAGGTGTTCACAATTTTTCAAACACCTCTGTATACTTGATATATTGCAGACCTGCACATATCAGTTAAATTCTGTATGGGCACACCAACTTATGAAGTTATCAAACTGGCACTCATACCTAAATTTAATTTAAATGGTTATTACTATTATTTTCCTTTTATTCCTTTTTTTTCATATTATGTTCCGCAATCATTCTATAAAAGAACTAAACCACTCAGTACTGTATGTTCTAATAATTTTACCACAGTTAAGGTGGTTTTCCCACTTCATATGCCAAAACCCCTCAACCATAAAATAAGTATAACACATTCTCTCCTGGATTCTTGCTTCATATCGTTCTGATTCTAAAAATCATCATAAAGACGGTATAAAAGACTTGATTCCAGCCTTTGACTGTACAACACCTGAATGGCAGGAATTCTGGTTTATGGGTTTCTTGAAAATAAATGGCATATACTGATTTATTGCAATTTGAATATTCACTTTTCTTGCATCTTATTCTTCGGGTGAAAAATGTAAGTGCTTATATTAGTACATGCTGAGAGATTAACTGCTATAAACGTTAGAGGTTAGTCGTCATTCGGTTTCCAGTGTGTTATAAAGCGAAGGCATTAGTCCTGAATCCAAGTCACTTTCTAGGAGTGTGTTAAAGTTATTAATGGTTAAGGTACAAAGAAAAGGTACTGAAAGGAGACGCAGTGCTCCGTCACCGAGCGAGCGGCGGTACCTGTGATGGCCTCTGCAAAGATTGGCTCTAAGAGAGCTCCCCTGTACAGGCCGTACAGAGTGACCCTGTAGAAAGTGCTGGAAGAAAGATCAGTTACAGCCAAGCTGAACTCCTGGCCTGACAGAGTGTGGTTCTGGCCTTCAGAGAGGCCGTCAGGGTCGGCCACCTCGATCACAAAGCCCTCAAACTCCCCTCTCTCCAGCTCCCAGGAAATATTGAAGCTGTCCCAGGACACCTCAGAGACAGTAACGTTGCCAAATTGGGGCTTTTGGTCGTCTGGATGATAAACAGAAGACATTAAGCAGACAGGCAATGGAGCACAGGCACACGTGAAGAAGCATTACGTGAGGAGCATGGTCAGGAGGTGGAGACCTTCTAGAGTTCTAGTCTTCATTCTTCAACTTGAGTGTACTGCTTTGTACTGCTGCACCATATATCCAAGAATGATGGTACATTCAAGAAGAAGGAAAGTGCGAACAGAATATTTAATGAACAGAAAATGTACTGTTGGTCATGACGATATTTCACCATTGCACTCAGTACACACGTTTTTGCTCTTACCACTCCAGTGATGTTTCAGTGATGTTTGGCCAAACCTATTCACAGCAGAAAGTAATGCATTGAATTTACTTCATATGCATACATTATTTAGAAAACACACATCAACTTAGTTTCAGGCATGCAGAAATTGGTGATGCTGAAATTTTAAGGTGCATTTATGGATCACATACAATACTAATTCAAAAAAGCTGTATATTGCACTGTCAGAACAAGACAGTGTAACTCCAAAATGGAAAATTAGCAGCGGAAGGAAAAATGCATTATTACATTAGTCGATAAAAAAAATATATATTAGACAACTTTAGGGCCTCAGAAATCACCTACAGATCCATGTACTCACTAACCCTGGACATATTTTAGTGATGCCACCAATGCTGTCAATAAATGGCAAGAGAGGCATTTTAAATGCTGCAAATATATGTCAAGCTCATTTTAAAAATATCCAAATAAAACATAAAAAATATACTGAACTATATTTTACGCACACATATGTCTTGAGTACAATCAAATTTGATTAAAAAAAAGTTTTTTAGGAGTTGTAGGTGTGATGCAGCCCCATGGCCCAGCATACTTCAATGCAATCCATTTTAAAAGTACAAATTATTTGAATGGAGTAAAATAAATGAATGATATTTTCTCCTAATTGTGAAAATCAGGATACATTTGATTTCTGTTTCTATTTCTTGAGAATTCTGGAAGTTTTTTTCCTATAAAAGGTGCAATATGGCAATTCCAAAAATTCCCTCATTCAAACGACAACAATAATAACAAACTATACAAAGTGTTTGAAATGATCTGAGAGCAACTTGTCCCCGCTCTGAGTAAAGAGTAATAAACATCTGTGTCTGTTGATCTCCAGTTCAGGTCCATCTGTTCCATGCAGGATAAACATCTGCCCATGCAATAGTAGTGCATAAAGCTGCAAAGTCTGTAGTGATAAACAGGCTCATTTGCAGAGTCACCCTTTGGTCTTAGCCCATTAACAGCAGTCATGCACCTGACTAACAGCTTGCTGAAGCAGCTCTGCTATTAATGGCTCCGAGAGGAGCCATTAACTTCTGAAGGTTCTATGTAGTCTGCATTGAGCAGAAGTACACTGAACACTTCAAAATGTGGGAGGCGGTCATGGAGCATAGCGTAAACCGTGGTTGTGCTCTGTCAGCATTCACGAGCAGAGAGGAGTACATAGCTTGGAGATGCACCACAGGCTGCCATTATCCTCTCAATGCACATTCAAGTGGGCACAAGCATGGTGGGCAAAATGGAATGAAAGATAATGGGGGTGGAGTGAATAACCTTCAGAGGCATCAGCTGAGAATTTGCTTATGAAAGGTAACATTGTGATTCAAAACTTTGAATTAACGGAATAGTCACATTCCCTTGGTAGGCCAATTTTCTTTTTTGAATGAATGAATGGTTGAATGATGAAATGCATTCATCTAACCACATGAAAATATCCATGATGATTGTGATGTTGTTAAGAGAATAATCACTTCCAAGAATCAAAATCTGGATGCCTTGAGAGTAAATGGTGCAAGATTTTTATTACAAGCCAGAACCAATTTAAAGGAATATTCCTCGTTTTTTTCCCCCCAAAACATCAAAACACATTTATAATGGAAGTCAATGGGCAGTTGCTTCAGTTGCTTCTATTATAAGTGTATTTTGAAAGAACCGTTTTTCTGTCCGTTTACAAAAACATTGGAATACATTGACATCGTTTATTGTGGTAATGGACCATACGATAGACATGCAGCAGATCAAGAGAACAAGCTGAAATCCCACAACAATGTTCCTTTCGAACATTGCCACAATGGCTTTTCATCATGCAAACAACTTTTCTTCATGGTTGCAAGCATGCAGTTTGTTCATGCTTACATATACACACATGAAAATGCATCGTATAAGCATTAACTTTCATTTTTCAAATTAACCTTAAAAACTCTAAATACCTGGCCATTAACCACTCCTACAAACCTTAAACATTTTATATATATATATATATATATATATATATATACACACATTATCTAACACACATGTATATATGCATGTACATATATACATGGCTGGTCCTGGATGCTGCTGAATGCATTGCATGCATACTGTTCCTTAATGACCACAAACGATGGGTCCCCAGACACTTGAGCTGCGATCCTTGTAATCCTTTCAGCAAGGCACCCAATGATTGTCCAGCAGAATAAAGGCCCAGACCGAGTGGTCTCCCTGCCCCCACTCGCCCTCATCCCATTATTGGCTGAGGAGAGTGTATGTTCTGTGTTTATACTCTGTGTCTGGGCCGATAATGGTAGCAGAAATGAATATGTGGGATTATAGTGCTGCTGATTTCGGGGACACAGTTTTAACAGGCAGCTCAGCACGGGGCCTATTTATTTCCCCACCCCTCCGTTCATCCTGGTCAGATCCCACAAAACCAGAAGGGAGCTGCCTCATTTGGACAATTATCACATGAATGAGCTTTGTATGTGTATGTTTCTGTGTGGCATTGTCTATGTTTGGCAGCACCAGTTTTTAAGCAGTTATTGTATTAAGCTCTCCCTCATGCCATATCACTTTTTCCCTCCTTGACTTTCAAGACTCCCCAGTTGCATAACGAGGGGCATTTTTCGTAATATTTTGTTTGGACGTTCAAGCGGCACTTTAAGCGCCACGAAGAAATCTCATAATCATGCGTATTTGTCTTTCCCTTCTCACTTTAAGGAGTAAAATAAATCCACATGTTGTAAACGTGGAACTAAAAGGGGACCGTAGATGTAAAAGTTGGAGCTAACAATGAATTCTATTCATTCCTCAGCTTGGCTTTGGCGCTTGGCAGCAGGCTGACTGTATTGATGAAAAGATCTTCCTGGCCAAGAGGGTAGCAGACAGTACGAATCTAAAATGTAATTTACAGAGTCTTGCACACACTAATTTCACACTCCAAAAGAAATATTGATCATTTATTCGGAGGAGAAAAACATCAACAAAAAAATCCATGCGTTTGCTTGGCTGTAGAGCCTGGTGGCCGGGTAAATGAGGCTAAAAGGCGGGGAAATTGGTCTCTTTGCCCAAGAGGCCTTGAAAGAGCATGAACCCAGATCTATATAAAATCCACCAACCTCCAAGACTAATATGGCCATCTATTTGTAAAAAGACAAGAACTTGCAGGCATTTTTTCCGGGGTTTGAGGGAAACCAATAATTCAGTGATCACTGTTTTGGCATTACCCAAATAATCATTGGAATGACTGACCTGTAGATGCTGTAATACTGACTGGGGCGCTCTTCTTTCTTCCTCGTTCAGAGATGAGGGTGATGGTGTACAGCATGCCTGGAATCAGGTTCCTGAGTGTGTAGGTGCTGGCACTGCCTGGAACCTCCAGCTCCACCCTGTGGCCGTCAGCAGAAACAAACACCAGCCTGTAGATGTCGATTTTGGCCACGGGTCTTCTCCAGATCAGCACCATGGTGGTTTCTGTTGTCTCGCTCACCTCCAGATCCTTAGGAGCATCGAGGTCTGAGAGGAACATTTGAGTTTCGGTGACACAGTGCTGAATACATCTCATTTTACTCTTAAAAATAACCAAAAGGTCTTTAGAGAATCAAAAGGGCTTCTTCAGTGGCCTAAATCTAAAGTTTGGCACTTTTCTTAAAGAACAGTTTAAAGAACTTCCGGAACATTATGTAATGTTTCTGTTTCCTAGAACCATAAATCTAAGCCAGGAAACATTAATCTTTCAGAATGTATTGCAACCAACTGATTCCTAATACTGGTTGATTGGTTTCTACAATGGGGTGTTTTGTAATTATTGTGCAAAGATTTTTGACCGAAAGATGTGAGGTTCGGTGCTCAGAGCTCATGTATCATGACACATGATTAATGGACCAACAGAAATTTTATAAGGCAAGCCCTTTTAAAGCAGTTTCTTACATTAACAGATGTGAAGATGTAAAAAAATACCATATCAGAGATAGGTCTTCTTGCAACAGTCATTTATAAAAAAATTTTTTTTTTAAAAAAAGCTATAAAGCAGCATCTCACCAGTCACTGCATTGGTTGTGGTGGGCAAGCTTTCCCTCTCATCCTTGATGGCTGTCACTCCCATTCCATACTCGGTTCCAGGCCTGAGTCCTGCAAAACAGATGTTCACAACTGCAGTTTACAGTAATTCTCAAAGAAACTTGAAATACAATCACTGGAGAGAAATACCTACAGTTATAGATCGGAGAAAGGAACACTGAAACGTCCAGACTAACAAACATCCCAACAACCACTGAAGTGAAGCTTGAGGCTGGTTATACTGTTTGAATGTCATTTAGCCTGGTTCTTGAACTACACTCTACAGTAATTCCTCTCAAGGAATGAACAGATTAAAACACAGCAAATAGAGTGAAAACATCCATAGATACATTAAATGCTTTGGGGAAGTTTATTTACAATATTTTTAGACTCCCTGTGCGACGTCTCTGCTATTTGAAGTGAGCTAGCTAGAGTTGGTTTGAATGTTCAGATAAAGTCTCAGATGCCTTGAATTAACATTCCATATCAAATGACTCCCATCACTTTCAATCAGACTCTACTCTGAAGACCATTAGCAAAGTCCCACCTATATATGAGAGTCCCTCAACTCCCATAGTGAGAAGCATAAGTTTCAGCTATGATGTACATTTGTGTTTTACTTGCTCTAAACTAACAGGACATACTTGCATGTTTACATTTGAGTTCTCTCCGTGTTTTTGTGGCTGTGATATGCAAAACAAGATCATAGGCATCTCTCGGGGGGGGGGAGGTCTGAATTCGCAGCAGTGGCTACATGAATATGAGTCTAGGATGCTGTTACTGTTTACTGTAAAATCACTGGAGTAGAAACAGACAGACTTTAGGATGTAAAAAATGTCCTGTGGAATTCCATGAGGTTTATTTACAATGTTTTCGGAGCGTCTTTGGGGCTCCTTCATTCAAACCTATTGTTTTAATAATTGCCATCAGTCAGTTTTACGTTTCAGCCGCGCACCATTTCAATCAAACCCTCTTCAGGGGCCGTCTCAAAAAGGCTCCCGTCACAGGCCAAGAGCAATATTTACTGTCTTACAAGAGGCACTTAGATCAGCATAGCCCCCGCTGATAAGGGGGCCCCAGCCCAAATCCCAGCATTTACTCCTCTAAATGCCTCTATCGGCTCCTACAGAGGTCACTGCACAGGAGTCTTCCAGCATGAAATTACACCTAATGCAGAGGAAACTCTTACTATCAATAAAATCGCGAGCGTGACAGCAATTACAGATAATAACTGCGTGAAAGAGATGAGTAGTGAGGTGTGTGTGCATGCGTGTAACGCACTTGGTTATTAGAATAGACTCACTGGCGTACATAGGGAATGGGCCTCCCAAGGACAAAGGAGCAGACCAGACAAAGAATCTATTACGCGTTTTGAATATATTTTTCCCCCAGCCAGGCTAATCCCTCCTTGCAGTAACACATGGCATTACAGAATGAAATCGCCTCAAAGCATTGTGTATAATAGCGGTGGTGCTGAAATGGCAACAAAAAAAAAAGCCCTTACTTTCCTTGTTTGACTAGGATTTTCATATTGAAACAAATGCTAGTGTTATTTCATTTAAGGGTTAAACACAAAGTCCCTCTGGCCATTTCTGCATTAAGCAGGGGTTTTGTGGGTGAGCAAACGTTTCATGCCATAGAAACAAAGAGCCGCTTTTGGAAATAAGTACATTGAATTAAATGCTGGACATGTACAAGAAGCTCTACAATGTTTTGAACAAAAAAGACAAATTGGGCTTTTTCTAGTTATTCACTCAATGGTATATAAGTGGCTCATAATCTATTAAAAGTAAAACCGCTCCAGACTAATGAACTCATTTAAAATGCTAATTAGAGACTAAAGGCTATGTTTTACAAACACTTGGGGCTCTAGATGATCTCTGACCGAAATGCAGCCCTTACCCATGATCTTGGCTTGAGTGCTGTCCTCTGGGCCTGTAGGGAAGGTGAGCTCCCCGTGTTCTCCTCCGGACAGTGGGCCATATTTGATGCGGTAGCTGGGGACGCTGGCTTGGCTGTTTTTCCACTCCAGGGTGATGCTCTCGTCAGTCTGCTCAACCGTCCGCAGGTTCTTGGGAGCATCCAGGTCTGGAACACATCAACACAGAGGTCTACAACACCTTCCTGTGACCTTGTGTTGAAGCCAAGCAGAGCCACAGCAACAAGGTCTTAAATAATTAGCTTAAAGGGAAACAGTTTTCCAGTTTTCCTGATCACTTGGTTTTCAATAATCTAGGCTGTATTTGTATGTGTGTTTAAATACATATATGTATATATATATATATAGAGAGAGAGAGAAATAGATAGATATTTTAAATGCAGCAAAAAAATATTAGACAGAAAATTAGTTACTGTGTATTTGACAGCTTCTTGTTTTTATATCGTTTAAAATATTGAATAGAGTCCAAACTATTGAATAGTAGTGTATATGTTTTTTATGTATATGTGTATGTACATTACACGTGTGATTATTAGTTACACCCACAAGGCATTTTATCAGAAACATCTACCAGATACTTTGTAGGTTTAAAATTGCTTCTTGTAGCCCATCTGTTGCTGCACAGTCAGTTAGGCCCCTCTACAGAGTCCTATTTTTATTCTACTTGTATACGTTTGCCTTTTTTGACAAGGTGTTATGTCTCAGCGGGCCTCTGACCTGTGGTAAAGGTCTCGTGCACAGGCACGCTGGTCATTTCCCCTCTGCGGGCCATCAGAGACACTCGGTATTCAGTGTCCGGGTACAGCTCAGCCAGGTGGTACTGGGTGTCTAGCGCTGACAGTTCCACTGTGTTGGTGTCCGAGGAGTCAGTGATTGGAGCATAGGACATGGAGACCCCATCCACCTGAGCGACGGGCTGGAACCAGGTGATCAGGGCAGTGCTCTCTGTTATGTCTCGCACATCCACCTGGCTAGGAGCGTCAATCACTAGGTAGGGGAGAATGCAAAAAATGTTGTATATGGCAAAAATATAACAGGATATACAGCTGAACGGATATAAGGTAAATCAGATTATTTCACTTTTTAAATAGCCTCACGGATCAAACCATCAAAGGATTCTGTTAAGAATGCTACCTCAGCTGCTTCTGAGGGGGAAAAAACACTTTGGCATGGTATGCATTGGGAATTTTGCTGTGTTTATAAGGTCATTGAAGTGGATCATTTGTAATTTCCTTAGATCATGTATTCCTAAGGAGTAAGAGGAAGCTCCTGGGGAGAAAATTGGTTTGTCACATGAGACACTGTGGTGAGAGGTCATTTTTCTGTGAGTTGCAGATAAAACAGAAAATCAGCATTTTAGCTCAGAGCATATTTGTGGGTGTGCAAAGCTGCTGAACTCTCAGGGGATGAGTGTTTCTTGAGCAGTGAGAGCACAGCTCACTTTCAGCAATTAGTACCCCTTCCCCAAGCAATTCTTGACTGGCGTACATCTCAGAAATGGAACAGCGAGTACGCTGGAAGACTTTTCCAAAACTCTTGAGACTGTCGTGCTTGAGATTGAGTTTTACGTATTAGCAACTGGTAGAATATGAAGGGAAATTAGAATTCTTAATTATTCCCTGTGATTATCAACTACTGTTGTATGTAATGAATTGTGTTCTTGCCGCTTGGTTATCTTTCAACTCCCTGGAGGTGTTTTCCTGCAACTGAAAGTTAAGACTGAAACAGTATTCTACAAATGGTTCTCTGGTCCAAAATAGTGAAATGAAATGGGAACACGTCAACACAACACCTGGTATTTTAAGAGCTAACCACAAATCACAAGTAGGAAAGGGGTTTATTGAAAGATGCCACAATGTCACAGCACCAGTAGCCTTTCCACATATGGTTTTGTTTATGGAGACTGACTATTAGCGATGTTTACAGTCTCTGGAACTGTGTGGAAGTTACTGAAAGACACGCGAAAAGGAACTTTTGTTTCTTTATTGAAAGCTTTACTGAGCCACAAACACTAGGATATCAGCCAAAGTAAAAGTCGAGCGACTCCTCATTAAGTCCTCATTTCCCCCTTAATAAATAAATTGAAATGGGGGAGTTTATTAGAAATTAAATTTAAAAAATCCTCAATTTCTAATCTAAATAAATCAGTTGTTGTAATAGGTTTACATTATAGGCTTTATGTCTGAAAGTCATGTCGAAACCATGAGAATGGTAGGCTGGGGCAGCAGTGGTATTCAGACCTAAGCCGCAATGTTGGGATCCAACCTTTTTAGAAAATGAGAGCCCCTGACAGAAAATGAGCCCCAAATCCAATGTGATTCAGGGAACAGAGAATACTCTGTTTGTGTAAAAGAATTACACAAGTATATCATGACAGCATTCAAAGACGACAAGGGAAATAAAGTGTGGATCTCTAGTGAGAATGCTTTATAGCACTTGGCTTAACTTGCAACAGCGGCTTGCCCAATTAATTTACAAACCGTTAGAGTTCAAGCATCAACCATCATTTTTTACATCAAATCCTCAAATGCATTTTACAGTGTCTACAAGTCTTAAATATATAAATCTGTCTGACAGACAAAAAACATTGATAATTGACAGTTGCTTAGTTGTTAGACATAACTAAAACACCTGGGGCAACCATGAAATGTTATAATCTAAATGTGTGTGGTAACAGACTTAATCACGGTGGGAAGAAAATTTCCAAACCAAAGGCCTCATGATGATTTTGCTCAAAGCAGGAGACAATAGTTGGCTTATCAACATTGTTTGACAGACAAAAAGCCAGTCATTAACCCACGGGTATAACATAAGTTAGTATAGCTCCCCCAAAGAACAGCAATTACAGTTGTAAAATAAAGTGGCCATTTTTTCATGCATGAACATACCACAGTACCTCACATAATAGTGTGAGATTCTTCACTGCGTTAAACTCATCCATATTTAGCAAGTGAAGCAGTGGGCAGTCAATGAGGAAGCACCCAGGGA
Source organism: Bryconaethiops microstoma (assembly GCA_037577275.1). Classification (NCBI taxonomy): domain Eukaryota; kingdom Metazoa; phylum Chordata; class Actinopteri; order Characiformes; family Alestidae; genus Bryconaethiops; species Bryconaethiops microstoma. The sequence goes on from JBBJLS010000041.1 coordinate 4,855,835, forward strand.
GCAGTGTGTGGTGATGGTATTTTGCTCAACGGTACCTCAGTGGTGCCACTGGCAGTCCTGGGATTCAAATCCACAACCTTCTGATCACAGAGGCAACTCCCTAACCACCAACAGGCCGCTAGCATGTAGATAAGTGTTGCATGTTTGGAGAACACTTCACAAGTAAAAATATACATTACCCCTTGCAAAGGAAAAAAATATTCACAGTTGTGATTATGCAGTGTAAGTAACTACTGCTTAAGTGATTAATAAGTAAGTACTGTCAATAACATTCGGGATAAGACCTCAGATTTGTAGCCTCATTACAGAATCTCCTTATGCAGAACTACTCACTGGTAACCACGTTCTTGCTGGCTGGCGGTCCCCGAGTGTTGTTCTTCAGTACTTCAAGTTTAACCTCGTACTCTTGGCCAGGGCCCAGGCCAGACTGCTCAAAGGTGGTCTCAGGTGGTGAGAGTGAATTCAAAATCTCTCCATTTTCTTCTTTCTGGCATTTCACAATAGACCACCAGAATAAAATCAGTCATTTGGTGTGTTGTGCTATAATTATTTTTAGTTAATGACTACTTACACTGCTGAGTATTCACAAACAAAACACATTTTCCACATTTGCAACGAATCAATGGGCTCATAAGTCCAAGACAAAGTTTCAGTGACTTTAAACTGAAGATAATGTTTACTATTTTTGGCAAACATACCCATATAATTTGCAAGTGAGTTGTGCAGAAGAAAATAAAACAATGTCAGTTGTGCAGAAGAAAATAGAACAATTTTTGTGGCTACGGTTATAAATGAATAGTGGTTCATTTATTGCAACTAAAAAACAAAAATGGGAAAAGGGATATGCATTTGGACTGTGGACTGTGGAGTGAAATACAGAGAATTTGGAGAGACCCTGAAGAGTAAACACTTGGGACTTTCAATTGCATCCACTTGGATAAAAGTGCTTCACTTCAAAGTGAAGGGTTTGTTTGGCATGGGCAACCTCAAACTTGATGTATGAATGAAGCTGCCAAGTTGTGTTTGAAAGAACTGGGTATAGGGAGGCATGGTCTGCATGTCCTGACAGGAGCTATTTTTTAGGGTTTGCTTAAGCCCTTGAAAAAGAAAATCAAGCATTGTGAAAACAGTAACCGTCCTGTTGCACATGGTCACCAAAGTTGTCGCCAGAAGCTTCTTAAGAGGTTTTGTGCAACAAAGCCTCAGACTCCAGACTTTCAGACAGCAGCCTCTGCATATTGGCACCACTCAGCTATTTTCCACAGGATATTCATACAGTTTCCCTTTTGGAACAATTACTGGCAAACAGAAAAGCCCTTTCATATTACACGTGCTATGTCTACTGCAGCAAATTTCATGGTAATGCTAGGCTTTGGCTGCAGAGCATAACCACACTTACACTGACATGCTTTGTGCTTGACCGTAAGATGTATTGCACTCACTGTGTTTCTGAAGATAAGATTCCAGCCATCGAAGGGGATGTTCAGAGGATCCCACTCAACTTCTACAGAAGTTTCTCTCACAGATTTGAACTTCAGACCCTCAGGCTCGGGAAGATCTAAGGAGGTGATCAAAAGTGAGGTTACAAGAGACAGTTTTTGTTACCAGTGTACAACTGGTACAACAGTATCTTTTTTAAGATGACTCTTTAAAGTGGTGACTCACGTGTTGCCACTCTGGCACTGACTGGAACACTCATCTTGTTGTTTAAAACTGCATAGACACTGATCAGGTACTCGACACCAGGCTCCAGTTCCCTAATGGTGGCAGATCTTTTTTCCCCTGCCACACGCATATCTAATTCCAGACCACCAGCAGCAGTAGGCACGTAGGTGATTAGGTACTCGGTCACCTGCACATCGTTGACCCAGGATACATCCACTGACTCGGGTGTGACTTCAGTCACAGTCAGATCCTTTATTGGGGTAACTGGGCAGAAGTGACATCATACCATTCATCCTTATGTAACACTTAGCTATTTGACAATGTATTTAAACTAGATATCATGAAACAACTTACTTTCAGAGCAGTCTTCTCCAGTGAAACCCAGATCACAGACACACAAGCCATTCAGGCAATGACCTTGGTCATTGCAGTTTCCTGGGCAGGTGAGTTCAGAGCAGTCGGTTCCAGTATAGCCCTCATAACAGACACACTTTCCGTCATCACAGAACCCACGGTCCAGACAGTTGTTTGGACATGTCTTTTCACTGCAGTCTTCTCCAGTAAAGCCTTTGTTGCACACGCACTGACCATTCACACAGTGACCTCGGTTATGACAGTTGTTAGGACACATCAACTCACTGCAGTCTTTGCCCGTGTAGCCAGTATAGCAGACACACTTGCCATCGACACATTCACCGTGGCCATGGCAGTCATTAGGACAGGTCTTAATGCTACAGTCCTCCCCAGCAAAGCCTTTGTTGCACACACATTGACCATTCACACAGCGACCTCGGTTATGGCAGTCATTGGGACAAGTCAGCTCACTGCAGTCTTTGCCTGTGAAACCAGCATGGCAGACACACCTGCCATCCACACATTCACCATGACCATGGCAGTCGTTAGGACAGGTTTTAATGCTGCAGTCTTCTCCTGCAAAGCCCTGCTTGCAAACACACTTTCCATCGACACAGCGTCCACGATTATGGCAGTCATTGGGACAGGAGAGCTCAGAGCAATCATCGCCTTGGTACCCAGCATCACAAATGCACTCTCCATTAACGCACTGGCCCCTGTCATTGCAATTGTCAGGGCAAGAGAGGATGCTACAATCTTCACCTTGGAAGCCAGGGTCACAGATGCATCTACCATTAAAGCAGTGGCCTCTTTGACTGCAGTCATTGAGACATGTCAGCTTTGAGCAGTCTTCTCCACTGTAGCCAAAACTGCAGACACACTGACCGTTGACACAAAGGCCTCTGTTATTACAGTTGCCTGGGCAGGTAAGCTCACCACAGTCTTCCCCAGTGAAACCCTCATCGCAGTAGCAGGTCCCATTGATGCAACGGCCACGATCAAAGCAGTCATTGGGGCAGATAAGCTCTGAGCAGTCAAAGCCCGTCCAGGGCTCATCGCACACGCACTCACTATCCACACAGCGTCCCCTACCAAGGCAGTTGTTCAGGCAGCTCGTCATGGAGCAGTCCTCCCCCATGAAACCTTCCACACAGATGCAAGCCCCATCTATGCACTCACCATTTTCACCACAGTCTACAGGGCACAACTCAATTCCACAGTCCTCTCCCCCAAAGCCCTCAAAACAAATGCACTTGCCATCCACACAACGGCCTTGATCCTGGCAGAAATTGGGGCATTCTGGCTCAGAGCAATTTATTCCCTTCCAGCCAGGCTCACACACACAGCTACAGGTGTCAGTGCTGTAGTTGCCACGACCACTGCAGTATGGCTTGGTAGCAACCTCACCTGAAAAACACATGATAGCACAAGATGAGAAAATCACAAACAAAAACTGTACAAATAAACAAGTTTATAAACAAAAGTCAGTGAAAGGAAGATTTGAAGTGTGAAATCAGGATCAAAGGCTGTGTAAATAATGCCCCGACTCCTCTTTGAGGATCAAAGGATGCACCAGCAAAACTGTAAAGCTTACTTTACATTTGATCTCACCTGTAACCTGAGCTCCACAGCAGCTAGTCCCACTGGTGCATTGCTCCCTGAGGCTAGACACTTCAGCTTCCAACATTTCCAGCCTATTCAGGAGATCCTTCAGATCGGGCAGGTGGTTGTCACATCCACAGGCCTGCTTGGGGATGTTGATTCGGTGAGTGAATACGATCTGGTTGTCCCCATCCACAGTGTGCTCTATGTGCTGCTCAGATGGGACAGACCTGGGCTTCATTTCAGATCCTCCAGGTGAGTCTAGATCCACTGAGCACAGGGATCCAGTTGGGACATTGATGTTGTAGACATGGTTGAAGACCACTGGTTGGTCTGCATTCGGCAAAGACATGTTCTCTGTTTTGGGTGGCATTAGAGATTCTCTTCGGTGCCTGATTACTTTCTTGACCAGCCCAGCACTAGAGAGATCCAACAGAATGGCCAAAGCCACACAGCCCAGGAACAGGACTCGCACCCCCATGATGACACACTTTCACTGAGCCTTGATTAACACAAGGGCAATGTAGGAGAATTTACTTTCCAGATATATCCTGAAATGTAAAACAGAAAAGAGATAATGTATGTATGTACCAACATACACAGTGTGTTTGTATTCAGGAACATATGTAAGGATTTTCATGGGACAGGAAGTCAGGTTTTAACATTATTTGTCTTTGACTGTTTGTGTTAAGATCATACTCCATAAGAACAACATGACTCATCAGGGACCATGTCCATGCAGTACCGTGTCAAAACATCCCCCACCCCCCAAAAGCAATTAACCTTACACAATTGCCTGCAAGAAAAAAACAACTCCATACATTACCACGCTGGCATAAGCTGTTTCTGTCATACAACTCTCAGCAGGGGAGACAGATTCTCGGTGGGCAACTTCAGACAACTTTAGACATTCTCTTGCCTACATTTCCCCAAGGAATGCCTCTGGCAATTAAAACAGGGTAGGAATCTGTGACCTTGTGGTTGAGCGCGTATTTGTTGACAGTGTTTCCTGTGACAGCTTGCCAGATCACAAAGCAGACAACACCTGCATCTAGGGAGTCTACTCTCTCCTTTGACATGGCAGTCCTTAACCCAAATTGACAGATTGATACTGGTGTGAGGGAGGACATCTTCACTGCCGTCCTGATCAGGGTTCATACTACTCTCAAAAATCAGTATTCTCTGACTGCTCTCCAGACAACAATATAGTCGAATGTGGAAACATAATTCTTTCTTGTAGTCGAGTATTTTTGTAGGGCTCAGGAGACTTGTTCTTTCTTTTAAGAGCAATGGTCTGTTGGAAAAATGGTTTGTGATGAAACAGAGACAGCTGTGCAAGTTCTGCTATGTTCCTACTCTTCAGAATGTGTGTTTGGTGTCTTTTTGCAAAAGTTTTGAAATGGAATAGAAGCTTCAATTTTCATGCTAGATCCACATGGCTGGGTAAGCTCTTGCCAACAGGAGAGCTAGGATCTATTTTTCCACACAGAGACTACAGTTTCAGAGAACATTCGATTCAGCATGGTTTTGACCGCCTTGTAAAACAGTTGACACTGTACTATTTTGCTATCCCATAAAACTCCAAGTCAAATGCAATGAGAGCGCCTGTATTTTCTGAGCTATTCATTTAAACCCAAACCTCCCTGAACTTACATCATCCACGCGTATGTAAATGTATACTTTGCTCTTCTTGGAATATCTTTTTCTTATGCACCATGAGGCATTACCTTATTACAGACCGCAGTAAAGACCGTTTCAGATTTATTTCTAGTTACCACAACCTTTTCTGTCTTATTATCTATATTCCAGTACTGTGTATACAGCTCCTCAAGTCACATTTGCATACTGTGCCAAAATACTCGAAGCAAATCAGCATGAAGTCTGAGATTTTATGAGTTACTGAACCAAAACTGAATCATGAATTAGGATATCAGGGATATCAACACGTATGAATAAAGTACTGCAGTACATGCTACTATAGTATTGCTATGCTACTGAAGTTTGTACTATAGTGAAGGGGTTCTTTCCCTATGGCATGTGTCCTTTGATAAAAGAGCGATAGTGATTACCATGAAAGAGCCCAGGGCTCACAGTCTATCATATACACAGATAGTGAAGTATCCGCTTAGCAGTATCCTGTGAGAGGCAGCGCAGTTAGAGGAGAACCACACTCACGTGTGATTAGCAGGTCTGACAGATGAGGAGGACTGGACAGGATCCCAAGGCCGTAGCCACCCATCACTGATTAGATAGATAAGGATGAGGAACCCCGTGATGGAGCGTTAAAGCATTCTGCTGATGGGAACTTCACAATCTGGATTCTCAAGGGTGTCGGGGATGACCCCCACCCTTAAACCCAGGGATTAAATCAACAAAATAGCCAGAAAATTGCTTTGAATTCCTACGAGGGTTTTAGTTCTGGGTGGATAGTTAGCTTTTTCACTTTGAAACCTGGCTAGTTGCCACGAGAACATGAAAAAACCCACTTTGAACACATTCGCCCTCACCGCCTGAAACCGCTGGCCAAGTCTGACCTGAAGTGACAGATGAATGCCACAAAAGCAAAATAGTAGCAAGTCCAGATAAAGAAATTAATGTGAAAGGTAGAAAATCTTTTCATTAAGCTAAATAGGAGTTAACTCAAGGTTTTGGGAAAAAAATCCAGTGGTTATGAATGAAAATCTGGAATGCTCCAGCAGTAATGCCTTTCCCCCCCTCCAATTCTTAGAAACAGACAACAATGTCCTCCTTTTTTGGATTCCCATCAAGACAGAACTGGGCCCAAGGGCAGTATGCTAATGCGGCTAGTTGCTGGCGCTTTCAGATGGACCCAAAATAATGCACTGTTTTCTAATGCACCACCACTCCTTCTCAGATTCTTAACTGAGGCAGTTGGCTGCCAGGTGTCTAATGCTGGGGCAAATTCAATCAGGGTGGGCTGAACCTGTTGGCACATATATTTAGCACAAGTGAGCTAATTTAGCCTGATGCTGTGTGTTGTTCTTACACTCATGAGCGTTGACGATGGCAGCTGAACTGCAGGAGAGGCTACCTCACACGGAGACCAAATGCAGGCTTTAATAAGTCATCCAGTCGGTGCTAAAGTATTAAAGTTAATTAGATTTGAGCTCTGCTTGCCACCTTCATGTGTAATAAAAAAAAGATTATTTGCTTAATTTGCAGTTTGTTGCATTAGCAAGAGGAAACTGGTAGGTAATGAATTGCGGCATTGAGGAGTCATAATAACCAATTAACATATCAACAGTTTACTATATGCGGCCTCACATTCTGGAATATTTTATGACTTTAAAGGATGGAGCCGAAAACTTTAAATGGGATTTGCTAAGAGCAAGATAGCAGAGTAATTTTTCTCTAAAGTTCAATAATGCGTGAATAAAATAAAGCCACTCTCAGTGGCATCGCACAGCCATATTATCAGTGTCCCAATAGCTATAATAAATTAGATTGGAATTGCCCCTGCAGCCTGTGAAATAGGCAGATGGAAAGCACCTCAGACTCGGAGCGCACACACAAACTAACTGACGGGAAATGAAAGTCTGGTGTAATTTTGGACGAGTAAATGCACTCCAGCTTCCAGCTGGCCTTCTGCTTCTCACTGCGATGAACTTCTATCATAAACCTTCAATGACCACAGCTGACTTCTTTTCATTATGCTCAGGCTGACCCATCTGGCTTCATCAACTCTGTCATGTCTTCAGTATTAGCCTTTTGTGTTAATAGTGTACTGTATCTTAAACAGAATAATAAAGACATGAACTTAGTGTGTGAAGACGCTGGGCTTTTCATATTAACTGCTATATTCTCAAGCCCAATCCAACTGAAACAGAAATATTCATAAATGAGTTATCAATGCTTGCTTTACCAGCACTCAAATTTCAGAGGTTGGTTGTGTTTTGTGCAATGACATTCTTGAATTTGTTTTGCAAAGCTGATGATTGATGATGGGGATTTGCACGTCAAGGTGATTACATATCTCCTACTGGCTACTCACATTGTAAATGTCATCACACTGAAATTCAATTTTTTCTGCATTTAATAAATAATCAAAAATCCTGAATGCATAGAACATGTTTCATGCACTGCATAATAAAAGCGTCTCTCAGTTTGACTCCAGCAGCATTCTGATAATCTTAGAGATCTGTACAACATGGAAAATTGTTGCTAACAATACTGATGCCACTGAGGCACACAACCAGAGCCATTTACAGTCAAACACACTAAGCCTTAGAAAATAACCTCTGTGATAGAAAAGACTGTACTACTGTATAAAATATCGCAAACCATCTGTAATAAGAAATATTAAGCACACAAGCAGTGTGGCCCCTTCCCACTCTCTCTCTTCCAGTTCATTTGTATGAAATCATCAAGCTTGCTTAGTTTTGTAGGTCACCCATGACAGAAAAGCTCCAGCCTTCTCTGGGACACGGCCTTAATGTGGGTCACGTTCCGTGCTGAGTGAACTGCTATTGTCTGGAGACTCTATTCACCTTGAGAGGTGTCGTTTACATGCACTGACAGTTACAGTAATGGCAGGAAGTGTCTTCTAAATCTGATCTAATGCACATGATATACAAAAAGTCCTGAATGCACATTTTCAAAAAGTCCTGAAATGGTCCTTGACTTGGACAGCGTGGATCTTGGGTTATAGAAGTGTATAATAGAAATTTAAACCTGCTCCCATCCATTTCAGGAGTTCAGAAGGTCCTTCGCAATCAAACATCTCATTTATGATATTTAAAAAGATCTACCTACTAAGAGGTTTTTCATGGCTCTATAGCAGGGGTGCCCAAAGCTGGTCCTGGCGGTCCAGTGTGTAGCATTGGTAGGTCTCCTCCAAATACACTCACTATATCTGGTGATTGACAAATGAGTTGAACCAGGTGTGTTTGAACAGGGAAATCTACCAGCCCCTCTGGACCAGATCTGTTCTATGGCATTACTTTATAGAACCCTTTTTAACGCCTTCATGTTGTTTTGCCTAGGCATGAGACATCACAACGTAGAGAGGACCAGATAGCAAGAACATCACAAAGAAACATACAGACTGGAACAACGTCCTCAGTCCAGTAGTAGAATTAGCCATGGTGGATCTTCCGTGGAAGAAGTGAAGTGTCTACTTTGGTGACAGCTCTAAAAGGTGTGGTGGAAGAGACCAGTCATAATTTTCTGCCCTACAGACTTTAGAGACCTACTTATCTCACTATTGTTGAAGCCATTCTTTATTGATTTGCCATCCTCCAAGGTCACCATCATAGACTGTGTTGCTGAGGATAGCACTATGATTGAGATTTCTAATCATCAAACAAAATGATGGATTTCCAGGGGAGCTCTTATGGCAATCTGGCCTTGTGTGTTTGGATCGATGGCACCTCAAGCAAGCGTTTGCTCGAGTTGTGGTTCATAAACAAGGTTTTAGAAGTTATCACCTTCCTGAGTGACTGATATGCTTTTCTTTCTGTTCTCATGCTCCCTCTCGTTTTCTTTGATTTATACCATTTTCTCTGTCAGCCTCCAGTTGTGCTTTCCTTCTCTTTTTCTTCTTCTGTTCACTCCTTCATTAATTGTCCGAGTACTTTCACTATGAAAACTGTGAATACTGGTGTTTTGTCTTTCTCCAAATCAACTGTTTGCGAGCCTTTACAAAAGGTTAGAAAATCAACCAAATAGGGATTTTGGTGGCCTAGTGGCTAGGATACTTGCCTCTGGACCAAGAGGTCATGGGTTCAAATGCTACCCTGAACATATCACCACTGGGTTCCTGAGCAAGACCCTTAACCCCAGGGAGACTGTCCCATGCAGTTAGGGAACGAAAGTCGCTTTGGATAAAAGTGTCAGCTAAATGCTGTAACTGTAAATAAAACAAGTGAGTTTCAGTGGTGAAGGGGGCATTTCAAAATGTAGAGGGGGCATTTGTAAATGTAAATAAAATAAGTGTATTTAAAGGGGGCATTTGGCAGACGCCCTTAACCAGAGCTACTTACAGTCATTAGTTACAGGGACAGCCCCCCTGGAGACACTGATGGTGAAGTGTCTTGCTCAAGGACACAATGGTAGAAAGTGGGGGGTTTCAACCTGCAACTTTGTGGTCATCAGGTTCATAGACAAGTGTTTTACTCACAAGGCTACTACCACCCACGATCACCCAGTTTAGATATTCACTACATAACAAAAGCTTCTAGTTTACAACGCTGCATTGCTAAGGAGAGACTATGTTGTTCTTGGTGATCGAAATTAGTTGTGTTAGAAAGTACATCAGTCTAGCACTATGATAATGTTACCCTGATTACACACAGAAAAAACTCATCCTAACTGTGTGAGTTTTCTCATTATGCAAGAAAGTCACCTAAAATTACAGCTATAATTTTACCAAGACTTTTTAACACTCTATGGATCAAACTATGATCAATGTTTTTTTCTAGCTTGTATTCAGAATGCTGAACTCTCTTGTTTACATAGTCACTCAGTCTTTTGCAAAAAAATTTAAGACTCAAATTGCAAGACTGCTACACTTAACGTCCAAACCTGACACGATCATATACTCCAAATGGCTATTTAAGTCACAGATGCTATTTTGGTCTAAAGTTCATATTGGAGTATATTAGACTGATTGAATGTATATAAATAGGCCAATCTCAGCTGATTTCCATCTCTTCTGGAATTCATGATAGTGTCCATCTATAACAGGAGGCCAAAGAGAGGACATTGGGTTTGATGTGGATGAGACATAGTGGTGTAATGATACAGACAAACCTAAAGCAATGTAAAACAACTGCAGTGCGAATGATTTGGCTACTTTATAGTTTTGCATAAAATATCCTGATTGTTTTGAAGAGGTTGTCCAACCTCATCAAAGTACAGACCGCTCAGTTATGATGTCTATATGAGCAAAATAGGGGTATAGAGAAGAGTCTGGAGCGACTTGGGAGAAGGCTAGGATATTGTTGGATGCCAAGCCGTAGCTTGTTGCCTGATGCTGTAACAGTCCACTGGCTCCAAACAAGCCTTTTCAGAGTGAGTGACAATTCCTCCTTAGCTCTTTTTTTTTTTTTTGCTTGGCCAGTGTGCACTTCAAAAGGCAGTCATTTGAGGCTTGGCCTGGCTCCAGTGACCAAGATTCAGGCAAATGAATATCTCTGGTGATGACGGAGATATTCATTTGCGCACACTCATACTCTCATGTGCAGGGAAGCTCAAAGGGCCTTTAAATGCCATGGAAAAGAAGTCCATGACTCGAAGGCTGTTTCTGGAGAGGCAGTTGCAAACAGCAACCAGAGCTTGAGCAAACAGATTAATTGTGTCATTTCAACTGTAATGCAGTTATGGAGTAATTACTGTGAATAACGGGTTTGATCTAATTTGCTAGAAACACAAGCCCAAGATACAAAGTAAGCATATTCCACAATTTTCATCCTTGACATGATGTGAAGTCTGTATTTTCCTCTGCATGGGAGAAGCACGCGATTACATGTGGACCGATAATTGAAAGTCAGCGGAGGCTGTTCTTTGGCATGAGTAGGCCGGGTTTCATGTCAACCAAGCCCCATTTATAGTGCTTTAATGATGCTGGAGGCTCAGATGGCATCGATAGGAGGGTTTGTGTGTGTGTGAGAGTGTGATAAGGGGGTGGATGGGCAGAGATAGCTGCGTTCACACTGCTCTGAGAGGTCCAGGAGTTCGCTGCCAATGCCAGACTTTACAATAGCAGCATCCTGGCTAAGCTAAATGGCACAGGGGTAGAGTGACATTGCCGATGGTAAGTGCTACCATGCTGATTAAGAGGAAATGGAAAGTTACGGGCATGTCACCGGGAGGCTTGAGATAGCAAAGAATTGGACCAGAGGTTAAATTACTAGTTTTCTCCAGAAAAGTTCAACTTTTCCCAGGCACCTTGACTTTCGCACTGATGTCTGGATCTGCTGCATGTCTGATCTTTTTTTAGCCAAGAAACGTCTCCTCAGCTCTGCGAACCAATACTTTACAATGCCACTTAAAGACAGGCAGCGATAAAAAGCAACTTTTTGTCACATCAGTCCTACAAATATTCTGTCAAAACGGAGATGTATTTGAATCTAGTATTTAATATGTAATTGATTCTGGTCACTGAAAGTGACTGATTTTATTTGACACCAGCAGTTGCAAAAGTAAGGTAACTCCAGTTCAATTATTCCTCCCTCATTGCTTTAGTTTTTCTCTTAATGCCTAAGTTCGTTTGTTTTTGACATCTTGACGTTAAAAAAAAATGTAAAAAGTTCAAACCTGTAGATGCAGAGTATAAAGTGAATGTAAATTTAATTCATTGCATAACTATGTAATTATAAGTGTAGTTGCATAAATAATAGTGTATGAAGTGCATAGTGCAGCATAGCAGAAATGGAAAGTCTTGAATGTCCAATGCCAATAATATTTTCAGACATAAATATTAGCATTAGGCATTCGATCTATTTTAATAGTGAAATAGATCCGAGCAATTACCCTCAACCCTGATAGTAAAACAACACTTTATTAATCTCTAAGGGAAACTCAGTGACTAACTCTTGTTCATGTGTACTTTAAAGTTTGCGCCCTTTACGACAGTTGGGCTGGAACATTTGTTACTTGGAGTCTCCTTTTACATTGTTAGCACCAATGACCTGACCTTTACTAGTCTAACCTCTTGAGTAGCCAGAAGGGTACCCTCATATACTCTATTTTCGACACTACTTAACCACCATTTCTGCTCTCAGTCATAATAACACAACCTGCAATTCCAGGCGTCCTTTTTAACTGCCTGGTGCAATGAGCATTCTTAGGGTTCTCTTTAATTATTTTTCTTCATGAAGACACTAGCAGTGAAGGCCTTTGGTGGTTGTCCTGGAGAGCAATGACCTCCTGCAGGGAAACCTTCTACATGGGTCTAGGGTTGGCAGGTCAGATTACCAAGCCAGGTCTTACACGAAAAAAGGCTCTTTGACGTTATACAACAGAAAAGCACCACAAAAGGTTCTGTAAAGGATATGTAACAATATAGAGATCCATATAGAGGGGCCTTTTTTAATCTTTAATAGTATTGATTCCTGGGAAAAAAATGTCTTCTGAACTTTACATGAGGTTCTCTCCAGTAAGAATAATGTCAATACTCACTACAGACTCAGAGTGATTGCTCCAAATACAAATAGGGAGAAACCTCTCAAACAGCACAAAGCAATTCTCTCTCTGACACATACCTCCAGGAGCCCACACTCTCCAAAATGACGATCTATTGATTGCTCTCCCTCCCACTGGAGGATGAACAGATCCAGCCACATTAATTTTGGTTTGCTTTAGGAAATAAAAGGTGCCAAGAGAGTTTGTGTTTGATGTCATAGCAGAACTTACAGATGTTTCTTTAGAGAGTCTTTCTCGAGGTTTATGAATGTGAAGAACCTTTCTGAAGTTTAAAGGATCTACACACAATCTAAAGGACTGAGGAAGAACCCTTAAAGCGTTATAGAACCTAAACATGATGTGACCTTTAAAAGCTTTAAAAGGTTCTTCACAAGCACTTTCTCAGCTCTTTTTAAAGTGTATATGCTGTGTACAAAGATGGTATGTAGAAGGAATGGTGCCACAAGACAGTCCCTGCCATAGAAGACCCAAGTTTATAGTGTGTGAGGAACCTTTGCATAATGTAAAATATTAATCCAGAAGTTACTATATGATGTATCAAATTATGCATGATGACTTTCTATATTATTACATTCTTCACATTCCCACATCTCAATTTATTGAAATTGTTCTTTGAAAAACAAGCCATTTAAAGGTTTATAGACAACCAAAATGGGTTTGTCTGCTACATCAAGCGAAGAACATTTTCTGGCCTTCTTATTATAAGTGTAGTCTGAAAAGGGTAGAGGAATAGTTAGATAAGAATACTGAAGTAGTAAGACGGGATACACTACATGGACAAAAGTATTGGGACATACCTGTTTTTCGGGATTTGGGCTAGGCCCCTTGCTTCCAGTGAAGAGCAATCTTAATGTTTGAGCAGAGCAAGACATTTTTTACAAAGCCATGCTTTCAACCTTGTGGACACAGTTTGGGAAAGAACCTTTCCTATTCCAGCCCCAGTGCACACAGCGAGCTCCATAAAGTCATGGTTGGATGAGTTTAATATGGAAGAACTTCTCGACCAACATAAGTGCCTGACCTCATAAATGCCCTACATAATGAATGGACACAAATTCCCACAGAAACACCAAAATCTTGTGGAAAGCCTTCTGAGAAGAGTGGAAGCTGTTAAAGCTGCAAAGGGGGACCGACTCCTTATTAAAGTCTATGTATTTGAATGCATCATTAAAATCCCTGTTGGTGTAATGAGCAGGCATCCCAATACTTTTGTCCATATAATGTATGCTCATTGGTCTGGGTTTTAAGGTATGGATGTAAAAGTCCTCCCTGTAGGACTTTCTCTGTCCTTGGTCCTGGTTCTGCTTCTCCTAGCTGCACTGCAGCAAAAGTGAACAGCTCCACAGCGGGGAGGTAAATTCTGAATACTGAATAGCGTATGCTGATGAAAACCATATTCCATGGCAAAAGTGTCAAGCCATTAAGTCAGAAGAGACTTCCTGAAGGACGTTCAGTTCATTCTGAAGAATTGACGGGAAACACATGCTGCTTTATAATCTCAGTAAGCTCCAGTTCCAATGCATCTTGCATGCTTATGCTAATTAGGCTCATTTACAATATGATAATTGGAGGGGGTTGTTCAAGGGCACCATAAAACGCTTCTTTTTCGTCAGCAGAGATAAGAGAAATATACTGCGCTGAAAACCTAAAGGCCAAAATTAGCGTTCGTCCTGGCAGGAAAAGGCCTGTTTTCCGGCACCAGGAATGTGTTGGCTGTGATGTGGGGACATCTGTTTCGCCTTTTGCAGAGGAGGCCCAAAACTGTGGCCCGTGTCATGTTGGAGGGTGACATCCATTCAAGTTCTTGAACCCCGCACTACAGGAATAAGCTTTATGGCTCTTCTTCAGACCATTTCCAAGTCTAAACTGTCTGCCCTGCTCAACAGGCCTGCCTTGTGCCGGCTCATGCAATGGTGGACATTCCAGTTTGAGGGGTCACTGCTGTTGCCCCTCCTTAGTCACTGCAGAATTAGCCACATGTTCTCATCTCTTGGATGCCACCAATGAAGATCCTGGCTCTAAGCCTGGTCACTTTTCCTAGACTTCTTACATTAGCATCAGACAGACCATTAAAACCATCTGGAGTTTTTACACATCTGAACATCTTGAGGAAATCTTTGTTTGCTGAATCAGGCAAACCATTCAGAACTCCTCAATGGCAATTTTTGGTGAAGAAAGAGAAGTTTCTTTGTAGAGCTTATTAATGACCCGCTGCTCGTCTGTCTGCGCCTATGGAATTGCACTGTGCTAAAATTGTTAGACATTTATAGTAGTGCTAGAGTTGCAGACAGGCCTGGTTTTAATTACCTTTCTAATGATCTCACTTTTTGTTTGACCTTCAAATGATTTTTTTTTTCTTGTTGTAAGATACGTAAATATGTTAAGTACTGCTAAGATTTTGTAGTGTGATTGAATTCTCAGTCTTTGGGCATCCCATGACTAATCTCAGGTTAGTTCAAGATATTGGAAACGTCATGTAATCAGAGACATTAGATATCAAGTTACTGATGGCCATTATAAGGACATGGGGCAAATTATTTTATGGGATATTCAATTTAGATTGTTCTTTAGATTGTCTGTGTGTGTGTGTGTGTGTGTGTGTGTGTGTGTGTGTGTGTGTGTGTGTGTGTGTGTGTGTGCACGCGTATAAGTAATTTTGGAATATTTCTATTGGTATGTTCATTATAAATATTGTTCTTTCAAATTACTGAAATTCCAACAGCAACACCATATCAATATTGGAGAATAAATAAAATATAACATATCAACATATACATAGAGACACACACACACACTAAGTTTTGACAGTAATATAAAATATACACATAAAAAGGTTTATCCAGACAGCAACTACAAAACCTTGTATCTCCACTTTTTATTTGGTTTTACATAATTCAAAATCACTAGCTGTTCTTTACACAGAGGGGAGAATAAAAGGTCTTAGTGCATTGACTTCTACTGAACAGTTTGTTTCAATGGACGTTTGTCCTTTCCCCATATATAGCGAGATGGGAATTTGTGGGGAATGGAGAGAGAAAGCGAGACAGACAGACAGACAGACAGACTGACAGGAAGAGTGCGGTATGAGCGGGTTTAAGGGAAAGAATGAAATGTATCTCCTCTTTCCTCTTGTGTACCAGGTGCTCAGCAGGAGTTTTTTGACAGATATACAAGCTCTGAAATTAGTAGAATCTCCACAGCACCGGTGAAGCCTGCTCTGCTCCAAACAGCTGCTCCGAGCACATTACCAAGCCAGGAGTGTCTAACGTTAATGCTAACAGCTGTTCAAACAAAGGCTGCTTTCCCACTCATCTTTATTCTGAGTGGCAGTGTCAGTGAATACCCTGCACATAGCTCACCGATCATAAAACATTTACACTCTGTGCCTGGGCAACGCCATTGGGTGGTTGGCAACATTGATGCACCTCCTGATCTTCAGAGGACTCAAGTGCCAGTAATAGCAGAGACAAGCAGCAAATTAGCTAAATTATAGCAAATGGATGGAGATAAACAGCTGCATAACACAGAAGGTGACCCCTGTCACTTCAACTGGCATAAAACACATTTAAAACTTTCATTCATCACTCAAACTCTCAGACTTTTCCCTATCATAATTACACACGAGTGTAATCATTCATTGAGACTTTGTGATGCAATACAAAAATGGGACAATGTACATCATGGCAAATTTAGACTCACCATCTATTTCACCAAAGTTTTGAGATCAACCAATCATCAGTCCAGTCCAGCAAGTTCATGTCTTGTGCCACACCCTAATGGCCAAGAGTATTGAATCATTTCTAGTACATACCTTACATGTTAGCCTTATAGTAGCTACTGAATTATTTGTAATAGATTCATCAAAGATTAAGACCTGAATAAAAAGCCATTAAAAATGAAAGTGTACGCAGGAGACCTATAAAAACTACACCCACAAATGCATCCATGTAGCAGACTAGGGTTCAGTCCCACCACATGGCACCAATAAGAGTCCTTGGGCGAGACTCCTAACATTACATTCATCTGCCAACTATGTTAGCTAGAATACACAAAAATAAAAGTGCATGTGATGAGTTCTAACAATGTGGTCTTTCACACATATGATAAAATCTGTATGAAAAGAATAACTAAGCATTTCAAGGGACCAAATTATTTGAACGGTGTTTTTCCAACCTTCTGCAAAAGCATGTCCAACCTTGCAACAGCAGCTCTGAAATAGATTTGTGGGTGGGGCTTGGAAAGATAGATTACATAGTATACAATGTGTCAAGATTAGTCACTGAGTGAGGAGTTTAAGGGGTTACAATTAAGAAATGAAGAACATATGAGAACAACTTGTTTATTAAAGGCTTGTCTTTGTGTGGACAAAGTTTGTCTTTAAGACACTCATTGACAGTCCTTTCCTTTAAAAGGGAACCTCCATCCAGCTCAGTGCCCAGAGATCCAGGAGGTTTCTATTAGGGACATCTGCCTCCTCGTGGAAATCTCTCTACGTCTGACAGTGACAGCCTCACACACACACACATTCTTACATACGGATATTACCCACTATAATGCCCTGAGCAGGCAATGCCATCCTATCCGAGCACATGAGATGAGAGCGAAAAGAAGCTGGCAGCTGACAGCCTACCGAGGAGCTGGAAGAAGACTAAAGAACAGCACAAACGCAAACCAGCTGCTGCTGCCCCAGCCTGGACGTTATTCATTCAGCCAGGTGTGGAGACTTCAGCAGGTAACGCAAACCCACTAACCCAAAGCCGAGGGACCACACTGAAGGAACACTCTCCTCCCTGCTCAGAATAGTGCAGCAGCGCAGGAGGCTTCAGGAGCTCTCTCCTCTTGCCAGAAACAGCAAAAAAAAAAAGAAAAGAAAAGAAATGCTAACGGCTTTCCTCATAAACCGTAATGGGCGGCCTTTAGCGAGACATAATGAAGAGCATCAAGAGCTACCTTAGAAGACTCACACTGTGAGAGAGAGAGAGGGGGAGAGAGAGAGTGCAGAGAGAGAGAGAGGGAGAGAGAGAGAGAGAGAGAGATAAAGACAGAAAAGAAAAAGAAGAGAAAGAGAAATAGAAATCAGGAGAGAAAGAGTAAAAAAGAGGGAGAGATAGAGAGAAAAAGGAAAACAGAGGGTTCACTGTAATTTCTTAACATATTCTATTAGCAAAGTCTACTTTACGCATCTCCTGAAGCAAAAAAAAAACCCAAAAAACCTTTGAGACAAAAAAGTTCAGCAAAGTAGCTCGGGACAGTTCTAATCAAGCGGCAAGAAAAGGACAGAATGAAGGACAGATAGCTCCATGCCCACTCTGAGAGGTAGATGTAGATGGCTGAGTGCCTCTGAGCTTACCTTCAGTGAATGAGTCTGTCTGTCTTTCTCTCTCTGGGATCAGAAATGTGACAGGTTCACAAACTTCAGCCAGGCTATCTCTCGAAGGTCTGCGTCTTTTCTTTTGTGGACTTGTTGTTTTGTTTGTTTGCTTGTTTGTTTGTTTCCCTCAGAGAGATGCCAGCTGTGTCATTTTTTTCTCTCTCTTTCTCTCTCTCCTCTCAGCAATAGTGTTCCATGTAGGCACGGAGCCTGCTGGTGCTGCAGCCGGAGAGAGGGAGTGAGTGAGTGAAAGAGAGAGAGGGAGCCTGAGTCCCTTTCTCTTAAACAGTAGACACTTTGCAGTCAGACCCCACTCCACTCCCACCTACCATTCTTATATACACCCTCCTCCTCCTCCTCCTCCTCCTTCTCCTTTGCTCCCCTCCCCACTCTCTCTTTCTCTGTCTGTGTCTCTCTCCCTCATTCTTTCTCTCTCTCTCTCTCTCTCTCTCTCTCTCTCTCTCTCTCTCTCTCTCTCTCTGACTGGAAGCTGTAGAACTGAAACGAGATGCCTCAAGGCTGAGTTGCACGACAGAGAATAAGAGAAAGAGAGAAAGAGAGAGAGAGTGTGTGTCTGAGAGAGCGTGAGAGAATGAGTGTATGGCAGAGAGAGAAAGCAACTGAATGCAAGAGAGAGAGAGTGAGTGAGAGTGTGTGAGAGGAAAGTAAAAGAAAGACAGAAAAAGGCAGCAGTAGTGAAATAAGAGAGAGAGGGAGAGCAAGAAGAGAGATAAAATAGGGATAAAAGCAAAAGAGAAAGAGAAAGTACAAGAAGAAAGCAAGAGAGAGACAGACAAAGAGAGAGAGAGAGAGAGAGAGAGAGAGAGAGAGAGAGAGAGAGATGGGGACACATACAGAGAGATATTCTGAAGAAAGACAGAAAGAGGGCAGGAAAGGAAAAAAGCTAAAGGGAGAAAGAGAGAAAAAGGAGAAAGAGAGAGGGAAGGAGAGAGCAGGGATGTATAGAGAGAGAGAGAAAGAGGAAAGGGGAAAGTGGACCATGCTTTGACAGACACAGAGAGATCTGAAGAAAGAAGGAAAGAAAGGAAGAAGGAAAGAAAGAAAGAGGGCAGGAAGAAAGAAAAGGCAAAAGAGAGAGAAAGAGGGAGGGAGGGAGGGAAGGAAGGAGTACAGAGGTATAGAGAGAGAAAAACAGGGGAAAGTGAGAGAGAAAGAGTGAGTGAGAGAGAGAGGAGAGAAGAGAAGAGAAAAGAGGGAGAAGAGAAAGAGACAGACCTAAAGTGGAGCAGCCATGGTTGGAAGAAGAAAGCCAGGTCTGCATTAACATACATTTGTAGATGGGATGGCGCAGGGAGAAGAGAGAAAGGAGCTGAAGCGGCTGTTCTCTGTGTTTGATGATGGGGATGACACTGCTGCTGAGGGGATTTGTACGCCGATCAGCATAATCAACACATAATCCCACTTCCAACAGGGTGAGAGAAAAAAAGACCCCAAAAAGGTCATTTTCGCTGGGCTAGCAGCAGCCATTTTAAAGCTTAATTCACGCCCCCCCACCACCTCACTCCCTCAAACTGTTTCTGTACCGCTACCTCAGTGAGTGACACCGGGTGCTTCCGTAAGCACACGCCTTTTAATCAGGGGGTTTGGATATTCACTAACCTCTCCACAGCCCCAGCACACACACACACACACATCCCCCACACCCCCCACCCCCACACACACTGCAGGTAGAACGGAACCCCAAACCACGCTGTCTTCAGTGATCAGCTTGCACTGTGCCCAGCTTTTGGAATAAACAAGAGCTGTCTGCTTGTTTGTCTCTAGCGCAAATGCACAATACAGAATACGAGTGGAAAGAAAATGAAACTAATAAATACAACACAGTCAGGATGTTTAAACAATATGGATCAGAACAAGGGGTTGCATGATATCCCGTTTTCATGTCCAATAACTGATACTGATACCACAACCTTGAATCTGTGCCAATATCAACACCAATATTAATATTCTCTCTTAGACAACTGAGTTGTAAATAATACATTTGCACAAACTTTGAATCCATAATGGTTTTAGTTTCATTAGTTTAGATTACGTGATTACCCTTTTCTGATATCCAATCCCATTGATTTTGGCCCATATCAGACCGACACCAGTGAGAAACCCCTAATTGGAACCGATGCAAATGTGCTCATCTTATACCTCCAGCGTGTTCTCAACTCAGCTCTGCCCTATTTCAAGCAATATCAGAAAAAATGGTACTGCCCAGGTCCATTTTTAGTCCCATGTGGTACAGACAGTGCTAAAGTGCCCTCAATGACACATAATGGTCCTTAAGGTCCAAATGTAAAGCTTTTTTGAGCCTTAAAGGATCGCCGCATTCACTTCCCTGCTTGAAAATGGCATATATTTATTTTCAAACGTAATGGTCAAGGTAGAAAAACCTATAGAGTCAAAACAACTCAGCGTATAACTGCAGTGGAATATGGTATAATAATGTGCCCTGAGTGAAAGTACTGAAGACGTGCCCTTAAGAGTACCACCCCAGTGAACACGTTTGTACAGTCTTATCTGAGAGTGTAGTGCTGAACAATATATCACTTGGTAATCCCAATGTAATCTCAAATCAATACTGATATCACCGAAGGCTACAATAACATTCCTGTCATAACAAAACCTTGTACCTTCAAAACAGTGGCCTTATTGGAGAAGGGAAAATGTGCTCTACTTTAATGTATGCTAATGTAACAGTATTTATTCCAAGTAATTTTGTATTATTTCCAATGGGCCATTCATCATTGTCAATAAATAAATAAATAAATAACAAATAAGGTTTTGAACGAATGGAAAAACACCATTTGACGAATGCCAGCCTAATTTCAGTTATGACCTGTGAGAATTGTTGAGTGGGGGACATATGTATCAGTATAGCTGCAATATGGTATTTTCCCATCCAGTATCTTGCAGATCTTGCGGAGATGCTCCTCAAAGATATCTACTGAGAGCCTGCACCAGCTCTGGGGATGATGACTCTCATCAAGAGAAAATCTGACCCCAGAGCCTTTCGCTCCCTGGGTGGGGGTTGTGTAGACAGCAAAGGGGGATGCATGCACAGGGGGGTCCCACTTAGGCACCAGTGAGGGTGGTGGGGTTTTTTTCCCCCAAGGGAAGAATTGAGAATCTTTTCTGTGATGAGGGAAATCAAGCCTGATCAAACCAGGCTCAATAAGTCATGAATCAGTGATGATACGCTGGCTCGACATGGGAGTTTAATCTGGGACTGGGGTTGGGGGTGGGGATGAGGAACGTTCCATTTCATATCAAACTTGGGCCTCTGATCGAATTCATGCCGCTTCCTCCACCACGGGGCATGATACTATGTAAGCAGTGTATATTCAAACTCATTTTTCCTTCTCTGTGATGAATGGCAGGAGGGAAGAGCAGAGGGAGATGGTTTTTTTTTTTGCTTTGCTCAGGTGTGAGAATCTCTTCTTCAATATAAAATTGTGTTTCGATCAGAGACTCATAATAAGACAAATCATTTGTCGCTGGCTCCTTTCATGTTTACTTTTTCAAAAAATTCTGATCAGTCTAATAAGAAACTGCACACAACTCGGGTTTATTCGTAATACAGAAATACCATTGTTGTCTATTTCATATTATGTTTCTATGTTACTTTCTATTTATCTATCTATAATGATTTTCTATACTTTCTGTTTCGAAGGTTGAAAGATCTCACCCTGGCCATACCCACATATGTCCTTATGTTTTTTAAATTTTTAAATGATTTTTGTCTTCCTTCTTAAAACAAGATCCAAAAATGTTCATATTAGCATGCCTGTCCTGTAAGGGGCATAATAGCTCTTACAGTTAGATGTCATACACCTCAGAAGAGCACAGTGAGAAAGTTTATCACTCAAATAGAGCGGCATGAAGCTGAAAGAGACCTTTTCTAACAAAGTGAGAATGAAGTTCTGCAAACAGAATAGCCTGTGAATTTCATTCTGTCTGTCCTTTGTGAGCGGATATTTCACAAAGTTCATTTTACAGAATTAGAGCTTAAACAAAGCAAAAGAAAGCTTAATATTCACTGCCACTGGGATTGTACCATTGTCTCTGAAGTGAGACATCCTGATCACGCAGAAAGTTTGTCTTTCTAGTGTTTCTAATTTAATACTGAAAGTATAGAGTTAATTTTGAATTTGAGTTAGGATAATGATCATCAATTCACAAATTGATGATGTGTTCAAATATTTGCAGTCTGAATGCATTATGGTTCAGTAAAAGTAAGGCTAAAGGTCAAGCCAGTAATGAAGGTGTTATCGGTCCTAAATAGCTCCTAAATTGCTTAAAGTAAACAGGATGAAGGCAGTGTTTCATTACATGAAATTACATTAGAATGTAAGGAAATACTCAAGTTTTATCTGTCCACATGAAAACAGTAGAAACAAAAAACAAATCTGTCCAGAGAGCGTTTCTAATCTGCCAAGTTTTTCATGATCCATCTTAGCAGTGTAGAATTTTACATTGGTAATGCTTCAGATCTAACCTTCACCCTAAAGGAATTAGGTTAACAGAATGAATCTGCAAAGCTTCCAGTCCTCAAAAACAATACAGCTATGAAGATAAAGGTTGCCTTAATAAGTGTCAAGTTTTTTTCCTTAAGGAACCACTCAAAGGACGGAGAGAACTATTTTTGTGCATGAAACATTTAGTTTGAAGTGTGAAGAACCTTTTTAAGATTAAAAAAAATACTGTTCTAGGAAGGTTCCTAGACTTGTACAGAAACTTTGAGTTATGTGAAGATTTTTTAAAACAACTCTTTGCTTTCTTAAAGCACCATGAATGTTTCTATGGTGTAGTTCAGTGAATCCTTTATTTTTAAGAATGAATAACACAGCATGTTTATGGGAAGAGCGTAAATAGTTTTGTTGGTTTTATTTGTCTATGACATCATTGGATGTGTATATAAGGAGAAAAAGACAAGTTGCTCAGTCCACCGTGCAACAGTAGGACCATCAGACCATCTGCATAAAATATACTGTTTGTATATATATATATATATATATATATATATATATAATATCTGTGTGTGTGTGTGTGCATGTGTGTGCGTGCGTGCGTGTGTGTGTGTGTGTGTATGTGTATGTGTATGTGCGTGTCTC